>CM076583.1:116161565-116705339 GCA_034641835.2 Pinus albicaulis | reverse complement strand
TCAGCAACTTTATTGAAAAATCGTGGATAATTTTAAGAACTTCCTAAATTTTTTTATACACAAAAAATAGGTTAATCCCCATGATACAGGAAAAGGAAGGAGATTTATTAATAATATAATATGTATATATAATTTTTTGGCGAATCTCTCACAAGATTATATTATCCTGTAAAATCATGGCGAATCACTAGTACAAATGGCGAATCACTACTACAAAATGCTGAATCGTTGTCTAGTGGAGTTCGGAGTGTTGGTTCCAATGAAGATATGGTAATTGAACTAGGAGTAGAAGGAAGAGAACCACCGAGACCAAGCATGGCACATGGTGACTCGTGAGGGAAGTAGTTCTCGTGTAGTTTGGAAAACACGTTCTTCTAGTTCTGCTAAGCGTAGTGTTGTTTGTCATGTTACTACTAGCACTGATATTGAGGTTGGAGAGGAGTTTGAGGAAAGGTAGCAGTGGTGGAGAATTACAAAGAGTACCCCATGATGAGCTCCATTTTTCCCTTTGGTATTTGTGCCTGCAAGACCTTCTGTCCATTGAACCAACAATTAGCCGTTCAACCAACAATCAACTTGACTGAGTTGATTAGGTACGAGTCAACTTAGACTAATCTTCAAAACTATGCTTTGCATTATCCCATATTTATCACACTATTGCACCTAACTCTCAATAATTCTTTTCCAAGAAAAATCTATAATAAGAAAAATATTTTACTATATTCTAAAAGGTGAAGATGTTGAAATCATGCCACAAAGTGAAAGGAAATAAAATATCTTTCCTCAAAACACCAAATATATAAAGAAAACAATAATGATTATAATAATAGAACTGGATCTATCGATCTATCGATATATGCATGATATGAGAACCATAAGCATTCAAGAGACTAATTTCAAGCTCAACAAAATCCTCTAAACAAGCAACAAACAAACCACTAAAATTTTCAAAGATATCAAGGCTAGACATTAACACAATTTCATGTACTTGAATAAGCCCATTGTTGCTTAGCGTTAGACTTCTTAAATTAGTTCTCTATCCTTTAATACTATGACACTATCTATGTGAAAAGAAATAGGTCTCAACTTCATCAAATCTAACTTCATTTCCAATCAAAGATCAAAACTAGCTTCGTTTCCAATACCAATATAAAATCACACATTTTCCAAATATCAATAATTATTTTCCAAGAAAATATAAAACTCGAAACTCAGCAAAATTCCCCAAACACAAGCAACATATATACCATTAAAATTTTCTAAGATGTCAAAGCTAGACATAAAGGTAGTTTCATGTACTTGAATGAGCCCATTGATGCTTTGCATTAGTCTTGTTAAATTAGTTATTTATCATTTAATACTAGTCAAACACTATCTATGTGAAAATAGGTCCCAAAATCATCAAATCCAGCTTCATTTCCTGTCACAAATAAGAAGCAAACAATGTAAGGATTAAATATGAAACATCAATCTTAAAATAAAACACATGAAAGAAATGTAGCTGCAATGTTACAATGAAAAATACAAAATATAGAACCCATTTTTACCTGAATCTGACATGTAGTAATCTTGCATGATCAACGGAACATGTATACCAAAATAAGAGTCCTAGGGTATTTCAATTTCCCAATTCTCATCTTGGTCATCATTTTCTACATTGTGAACATGATCTTCTCCAGATGTATTGTCATTATGAGCCTCCAAAACATTATGTTCTGTATCAAGTTCATTAGATAAATTTTTTATATTGTTTTCTCCCCTTCTATCACAATCTGATCGCCAAAGCGCTAGTGCTCTTTCATATGGAAAATTGTCAACGTCATACTTTGTTACATATAATCTTAAACATGTATCCATATGTTTATCAAGCTTGTTCCTCAACTTTGACTTCAAAAATGATAGTGCACTAAACATTCTCTCATCCTCCACTAATCCCAAAATCATAGTTTGACACAAATCTGCTAATTTAAAATATTCTGATATGTTTTCTTGCAGGTATTGGCTAGCACTTAAAGTATTCCATAATCTTGTTATAGCACCGTTTTCATTAGGATTCTCCAAAAAAGGATATTGCTTCCACATTGTTTCAGCAAAGCGTCCACCTTGTTGATACAATTTTGATGAATCTAAAATACCTTCAATATGTTCTCCATGTATCGAGACTTTCTTGCAAAAGTGGTCTACTAAACATTTTAATCTCTTTTGAAAATCGGCTTTTAAATTTCTTGAACATTGACAATTGCTCCAATATTGAGGGTATAGCACACACATGGCCTCCAACAATTCATCTCGAGGAAATCATTCTCTTATCTCTGATGATAGTGATCTTGCAATTTCTATCAAATTTTGTCTCACTGAGATAACAATATCATCAAATTGGTCTCTTGACACGGGGCAATCTTTGGTGATTCGTCCTGTCTTACTAATATAATGAAAGGGGACCATATACCCATGCACTGTGATACATAGTATCCCTTTTTCATCAAACGTCAAAAAAATTTCAGTATTTTCTATATTGATGATCTTAGTCCAACTTGTAAACTCTGGACCAGTAAAAGAGTCCGGCATCATATACAAATTATCCAATGCAAGGTATGCTGACTTTCTCGCATTTGTGTATTCGGCAATATACATTGTGCGATTCTGAGACATTTTCACGAGGACATTCATTTCATGTAGCATAGGAAGAATTCCAGCCAATGTCAATAATGTTTCTATATCAGTTAGTCGAAAAAGAAGATCTTAAGCTTTGTCTACATTGTAGCGATTTTCATACATCATCCCTACCAAAGATTTGAACTCACTAAATAGTCTTTGAGCTGGTCCATTTAATGAGATCCATCTTGTATCAACATCTTTCAGTAGTTTTTTTCCATCCGTAACACCATATGCAAATTGTTTAAACTCTAAATATCGTTTGGGACTACGAGAAAAGTATGCATGAGTCTCACGTACAAGATCTTCAACTTTTGAAACTAATGGAAACTTGCTTACTATTTTAAATGCAAGATTCATCCCATGAGCCATACAATGAATATTAATCATATATGGCGAAGCTGATAGTTGTAGTCAAACACAAAGACCATTCCTTTGTCCTTGCATTACCGATGCTCCATCTGCTCCAACACATACCAACTTTTTTGCAATCGTTAAATGATCCATACCACTTTCCTTCAAAGTATTAAGAACAAGTTCATAAATATTTTCAGCTGTAGAAGTCTCTCTCATCTTTTTAATCCCAAGTAGATAAGAATGCCTAATATGGTCATTAACCATATAAATGCTCATGCAAATCCATGAAGTATTATCAATAGCTGTAACCTCATCCAAAGACAATGCCAAAAACCTAGCATTTGCAATCTCCAGTTTCAAATCATCAATTTCTACTTGAGCTAGATATCTTGCCCATTCCCAACCACTAGTTATGGACCAATGAGAAGATGGAAAGTTTGGCACGTGAAGAAAAGATATAAATTTCATCTGATCTGGATAATCTGTCATAGGACGACCTTTACATAAGATGTGAAATACAGTGCTCAATTGTATCGTCTTGGATAACAAACTTCTTTCCATCGTCTTTTCAAATTGATATATGATGGTTCCTCCACTTGCCTCAAGTTTCTTCTTATTTATTAAATATTTTTTGTATTCTTCCACACATTGGCTATGTCGGCATTCCTCCAAATATTTCCATCTGACAATAGATTTCTCTTTACCATCTACAATTTTCTTTTCATAAACCTTTCCTGCATGCTTTTGTACTATATCTAGCTTCATCTGAAATTTCACTACCTTGCAACTTTTCCAACTACACGCAAGACATTTAACTTCTCGTAAATCCTCATTTGTAGAAGGTATTTCTTCAATAAATGGAAAACTTGAGAGCCAATCATCTTGGAATTTTCTCCCTATGGTCCACTGGCCTTTTTTCCTTTTCCGTGAATGGTTTGTGTCACCTTCCAAGGACATATCTTTAACATTTTCATCATTAATTTCTGTTGAAACTGCATTTATCTCACCCTGATCACTTGAGGAACCTATTATTTCATCCATCATATGGATATCAGATACATTTTCACAAGAGTTAACATCTCTCTCAGTAATAGATTGTTCAAAGGAGCTTGAAGCATGAAGAGAATGTGTATTCTTGGATTGAGACTTTTTAAAGTATGATAATACATCAATTTGCCTTGATAGTTTCTTCCCAGGATTAGATTTTGACATCTCACTGAATATTCCAAAAGTAAAATTTCAAATCGATCTAGAAACCTGCATCAATAGTTTCCAAGAGTTGAGAATTACTAGATTTGTAAGTAGCTTTCAAAGTAAAATAAGTGTAATGTTCACAAAAACCATTATGCAATTTTTTATTAAAATGTTGTGCCAAGGCCCAAGCCCAAAAGCAAAAATAAATCATTATACACAAAACAATAACATCATGAGTCATCATCTATAAAACAAAGAACATCATTCAAATATAAAATATAAAAAAATTTCCACTAAATTAAATCATATCTCCAAATCACCTAGTGAACACTTGAAAGCTTTAAACAAAACAACAAAATATTACAATAACTTTAATCATCCTTTCCAAAACACCTCTCCCTTAAGTTGTAAATAATTGGTTATAAGAAGTTGAAACATATCCTCTATCATTTTCCATGATAAAAGTGAGGAAGGAAACTAGTTAGTTACTAGTGATTCTTTTACTTATCAATGGAAAGAAATCCCTTAAGACATTGTCCTCCTGTTGACCATAATTTCCTTTCCATAGTGAAACACGTCCAGTATGGCCATGAAATAACCTAAAAAGACTCAAATGCTTTCCATGATTTGTAAACACACGGGTGCTATGTAAAGTTTCAGGCCCAAAAAAGCACGTTTGGGATCCTATAAAGCAAAATTAATTATTGTATCAAACATTTAAAACTACTAATTAGCACTTAGTGTTTGTTATTTAACCAAGTTCCATTGAAATAACAGTCTTGGGATGTTACCAAAGAGTTAACCAATAGATAAATGCACACCACAAATCATACATTCACTGGAACTTCCCCTCCCATGAATGACCATCTAAGGGAAAGGGGCAAAAAAGAAGAAAAGAAGTCAACGAATCACCACAGTCAGCCAATGATTCTTAGTGTCAAATCATTGGAAACTACAAATAAAGTGCAAATTTAACCCATGCATCCATGGGTTGACAAAAAGAGTTTATAGCAGCCACAAGCTAATCATTCTACGAGTCTACCCAGATCTGACACAAACTCCTAAAACTTGTTGATTAGAAATTCCCCAAGAAATTTCACTTGGTTCATGAGAGAATGAAAGACAAGTGCAAATAAACTTCCATGAAAGACGAGTGCAAATATCCTTCCATGAATGGATATCACTCTCCAAAATCATTTTGTTCATATTCCAATATGTAGGAGCCAGGGAAACATGGTGCATAACAGCAGTCTATTGTGCCTAAATTTAAACTGCATCAAGGGAACATTTGCACTCTTCACACATTGAACATTGAAGACAATTAATTAATGCCTGACATGACCATAGCAACAAAAGCATCAAGCAGAGGCTATAACAAGATTATGTGAAAGTGAGAAAGAACACCCATCATGAAGCATCAAGTAATATCATCCACAACATCAACATCATTGTTGGGCAGATTTTGATCGCCTTCGCCTACTAGAAGTAACTTCTAGTGGTAAAGGTGGTTTTAAAGCTAATCTACGCGAACGACGGGGGGTAGGATTATGTTCTTCCACGATTGCTGATTAATTTTAACCAAAAATAAATAAACAAAAAGAGGGTAATGCAAGGCAAAAGGGTTTACCAGTAAATTGTGAACTGCAGAATACCTCCTGGCAAGCCAAGAAGTATGGGCAGGCAATCTCCCCGAATGTTGTGTTCGGTGTATCACAATTTAAAGGCGGCCGACTCGGTTCACTATGGATGGATAGCACCTAAAAGTTGTCCTCCCAAATATACCCGAAGGTACGTGGAGGCCCAAGTCCGTAATAGCGCTGTCTAATGCGAAACCGCATAGTGAGAGCACCACCTATATACTTATCGTACTGTAACGCCGCCCCAAGGGACGTGCTACGATATACTTACGTACGTGGGGTGAGATATCACACTCGGAATGTATCGCAGACAAGTTAACGACAGCTGCTATGTTTTACGACGCCGAAACATGTCTCTAGCCTAGACCTTCTAAATGTTATCGTTATGGTTCCAATGCATTTTTAGATAAATTGAGATTAATTTTATGTTGATCTTGTTTAACAATTTTCCTTTCAATGGTACCGCGATGATGTATGTAGAAATTCCTAAATGAAAAATAAGAATGATAAGCAAAATTTTCACTTTTAGTTTTTCAATGAAAGACCTAGCTACAAAGGGAAGAGAGCAAATAATTTTGTGAGCAAGCAAATCAATGAACAAAAGAAAACATTGAGCACAAAACTAAATGCAGATTTCCTAATGTTCCTTTTTTGCAAAAAAAACACAATCCTACATGCCAATGCAAGTTTTTCTTTTCAGTTCCTTTAATGTTATGAATGCAAAAAAGAAACTAAGTGCATCAAACAAATGCTTTTTACTTTTTGAGAAATGAAGAATATGAACGACAATTGTATAACTACCATCATTGCCAGCGTATACATGCCATTTACAAAATATCAAGGAACTAGATTAAGAAGAGATATCTCAAAGATCGAATTAAAAAGGAAAATAAAACAATCATCATGATACAAGAAACAAAAATATCAGATGTCTTAAATATCAGATTTTCTCTAACTGACAACAATTTGCTTTCTGTCTGCTCAATATTAGTTCTTATTTCTCTGTTATCCATTCTCATTTATTTAAAATTCTCATAAAATTTACATAAAAGGTCTTACAATTCCCTAATTTATTCTTCATTTTGAGGTTTTATTTGAATTCATCACATTTACTTTTCATTTATAAGGTCTACTTCCTTTTCTTCGTAATTGAATATTTCTCTGAGGAACATGTCCAAAGAAATTATAGCTTATTTTTCCAACGAATTTCCATAATCAGAATCAAGCTTAAAAAAACATCTATGAACCAGGTTCACTTCTGAGAATTAACTACATTCTATTTTTTAATAAGAAAAAGGAGGCTTGTATCAAGATAAGACAATCTCTCCATGCAAGGAACAATTTCCAAAGTATAATATTAAATGAATTCCTCAATGTAAGCTATTAAATTCTCTATGGTAGTATCAAACTGGTGTTTCAAGTCAGGATGAAATCATGAGGAGGCTTTCATTGATATTTACTTTTCTGAAAGATATTTTCTAAAGGAATCTACCTCCAAATGTAAGGAATCTCTGTCATTTGCATTTTGAGCGGCTTGAAAATCCATTTCATGTGGCCCAAACATAGCCTACCACCTGGAATCCATAATGTTTTACCTACCACTCAACATCTAGATCCCAATTTTTGCTCTATGCCTTAATGCCCTCTCTAGAGAATGACCAATACAGTAAATTTTTGCACAACTCATCAACCCAACCTTCATTGTTTTCCTTGAGTTCTCTTACCTCTATCAAAACTTTTATAAGACTTTTTTTGCCTCATCAAGACATGCTGCATGCTCTGAAACAGATTGACTGTTCTTTCTACCATTTTCCACAAACAAATTACTTTAAATCTTCTCATCATCATGAACTTGAGGATTTGAATTATTGTTCCCATTGTTATTATTCTCCACAATTGATACATATACACAACATCTGGCATGATGTCCTTTCCGATGGTTTCCTGCCACATGATGCCACTCTGCATGTTTCAGTAGACCACCAAATTTGCCCCCTTTGAATTCAACCTGAGTGGTCTCTTCATTTTATGTCCGTGTCTAAAAAGAATCAAACCCTCAAGCTCTTTCCCCAAATTACCCTGGATCTGTTTATTAATAAACAAAGATGTTGAAAAAGTGGCATCCATTATGTGCTTTATAATTAAACTCCACGTGTAGGGATAGAAGGCCCTTGCAATAGCTTGCACTGGCTGTAACTGTACAGGAGATAAGTGACATCCCATTTAAATATTAGTGGTGTATGAAATTGTGGCACCGGAATGAATATCAAATGTTCTATTTACTTATGCAAATTTCAGAATTGAAAAATAGCATCCATCTGCGGCTTTTGTCACTTGTGTTATAATCTGTAGCTTCCAAGTTTGAAGGCATCTAAAAAAAGACCTAAGTAGACTCCCGCTTTCTAGAAGTTTTCTGTAACTAGAGACTGTAGCTTGGCTATGGGTATGGGGTTTCTATACACAACAATGCCAATTCCCTCAATTGCAGCAAATACAATACCAGCTACTAAAACATCCTAATCACCTGTTTTCCCAATGATTGTAGCTAATGCATTTGCTGTATAAAGTTGGTGATGGAGTTCTAAACTTTGAACCGCAACTTCACAAAGTTAACTTTCTTCCTTTAAGTGCATTGTGGAAGGTCATTTATGAAGCTGTGATGTATACTTTAACAACTTTCTTCCCACCACAATACAAATTGGTAGCTATAGCCTATGATAGATAAGAATCAAGATTACTCATTGATGGAGTTTGAAACTTTGAAACTTGAAGGATGAAACACAGTAAAAAAGTACACCCCAGAAATTCAGTCACAACCCAAATACTCAGCCTAGGTTGGGGATCATGGCCCAGAAACACACCCTACAAACAAAGCCAAAATGCAGCCCACAAATGCAACCCAGAAAAATAGAGAACTGTGGCCCAAAAGCACAATGAGTCTTCTCTCCAGATGAATTTCAGATAATAGTTTTTAGAATCACATGTATTAGATGAATCTCAACCTTAGTAATGCACAATGGATTAGAGAAAACAATCTGTCCTTGGGATTTTTGATTTAGTGGGTATTTATAGGGTTTCATCCAATTTTAGAGTGTTTTTAAAATTTAGAACTTGTTTTTGCGTCATCTGTACAATCAGGACTGTATGTGTACTGTATGGAAAATATTGTGTATCCATACTACAGTCATACTTCCTTACAGGAAAGGTAGTACGACCAAATCTTGCTACTATTATCAGATGAACACGAACAAGGACATAAAATAGACAAGTTTAGTGCAATATTATTTTGAAAATAAGCATGTCTTCATTTTGGTGCTCTTGAGGGCAAAACTAAACTTGTTATTCCACTCTAAATTATGTTATAAAGATATCTTTGGGTGCTAGCAATTATGGTAATTAAAAACAATTTACATCTGGATTATTGTCGTTTTGCTTCAATAATGGCATGAGCCAAGCCATCTATTATATCAATACCTTCCTTTCACTATAGTCCTATGAGATCTAAGGTGGTTGTTGACTTGGTGATTTTTCTCGCATATAAAGAAATAATTTTAGCTGGACAAATGCTCTGGGAGCAAAGATAAGGATAAAGATTCATGAGGAGCATTTCACCAAAGAGCATTTTCATTTCCACTGTTAATGAATCAATAAGTTTATTTTGCCACCCATCTTCTTTGGCTACTGCACCTATGATTTCCCTGTGAAATCTTTATCGCCATCTCCTAATTCCATTCAAAATGCTTGATTTTATATGAATTTTGTTTAATTAAACTTAACCTATAAAATTTTTTAGTCCAACCAAGCCATGTTGTCAATGTGGGTGTCAACTCGAACCTTGAAGTAGGACAACAAAAAATCAAAATCTCATGTCATTAGAAACTTTTGCTGTAGACTTAGAAGGTCAACATGCATATCTTGTGGCTAGCATTCAAGACTATTTGAATGATTGTCATTCTTTTTTTGCTATTTTGTAAGAATTCATGTAATTCAGTTTGCAATATCAAAAGCATTTAAAAGCTAGTTTCATGCATTCTATTAGCTGAGGTCATACCCTGTTCTCTAGAGAAGCACACCTGTACATGAGCATATTCAATATTTTTATGCAAAAATGTAACTTAGGGTAGCTTACCTAAAGTTGTGATCTTTTGAATGAATTCAACACTAATTTTGGGGATTGCAATTATTGCTAATATACACCAGGTTCTAGCGTGTGCACATCTTGAATACCATGGCATTACACAATCCAGATGTTTCCAGAGATCACAGTGTAGGAGTTTGTGTGGGAAAGCCAGCCCCTCATGCGGAAATTCAGATTGAACCAAGCAATTATAGTATCAAAGCTTGTTTCCCCAGTAATGTAACAAAATTCACACAACTCTGTTAGGTGTAATTGCTTATTCATTACCAATTAAGGCTCGTTGAAGGGGTTCAAGCAACAGACCTGTATAACTCATTGCGATATTTCGTTCTTGTACAAGTATTATGTCTAGTTTGAATCAATTGCTGACACAATTTACTCTCTAATTTATAAATGTGCCTCTGTTAGGTTGTAGGGATAGAAATGAGTGCCCCTGCTGTTGCAGATGCTCAAAGAAATGCATAAATCAATGGCATAAAAAATTGCAAGTTTGTTTGTGCCAAGGTGATAAAACTAGGAAGTCCAGACAACATCATGAATTCATTTGCATTTGGTTCTAAACATATACTGCTTGTCTGATTTGATTTTTGGTGGAGGCATTTTATTATTGCACTAATTAAGATGGGATTGTTATAGGCAGAAGATGTGATTGATTCATTGTTGAAGGAGTATCTCGAATTGCCAGAAGAGATGGCATCAAATATCTCAGATAATGCCACTGACAAGGATATTGACAATATATCCAAGAAAAGTGCCAGTGAATATGGCACGCAGGGTAATACTTCTTCAGTGTCTACAAATGACACAAAAATAAAAGGTGACACTATTGCCAAGGAAACTGAACATACTGGTAATATGAGCAGCAAGTCTCCAGGAATCGCCACTGAGACAAATGAGCTTACTGAAAACAAGAAAGAAGAAAATATTTTGGAGCGGTTTAGAGAAGTAGTTGTTATAGTTGATCCTCCACGTTGTGGCCTCCACCCTGTTGTAAGCATGTATTGGATTTCAAATGCAATATGACGATTGTTTATGCCTTCACCAAGTAAATATAATATGACTCACATGAAATGAATTTCATAGTTTGGAGTAACTTGTCTTAAATTATTTGTTTAAACTTTACAGGTCATCAAGGCTCTTAGAACTCACCCCTGCTTGCGTCGGGTAGTGTAAGCAATCAGAGTGCTTTCCTGTTGTTTTTATTTGATGAAGTTCATAATCTCGATAGTGTTGTCTTGTGCATCAGACACAAAGAAGCAATGGGGTGGGAATTTAAGACACTCAGATTTAACTTCTTGTGTTGTTTGCAATGTGCAGTTATATCTCATGTAATCCAGAGACCTTAGTAGCTAATGCAATCGAACTTTGTACACCATCAACTCAGAAAACGTTATGTTACTTACAGCTACTGTCGTGACAACACCAGGTTTCAGAAACTCCTCCAGAGAATCGTATTCAATGTACAAATAGAACTGAAGGTGCATACCCTTGAACAGACTGGCGAAAAGCAGTGTGCGCTTGAGGTCGAGCAAACTTGTAGATCCGGCGTGCGCTTGAGGTTGAGCGAACTTGTAAATCCAGCGTGCGCTTGAGGTCGAGCGCGGCTCTGGCACACTGTTATCTCCCACAAGAACACCAATACCATATTTTTCGAACTGCATATCTCTGCTATATACCAACTGGAAGGGCCCTAACAACGAACGGACCAGAGAGGGTCGCCCTGGCTCAGCCAGCAAGAAGATCGGTGTCCAGCGGCCAGCCACCTCTCCTAAGTATTGAAAAAATTGGGGCGAATCCCTGTAACTCCCCATTTGAACCCTGTAAATCCAGGCGAATGCCATGGAAATTTGCTCCATAAGAAAAAAATCAGGCGAATTCCATTTTTCCAGGGTTATGCGCCCCTATTTTTGGTGGGCTAATACTTAATACTTAATTATTTTTAAAATATTTATTGGGCTAACTTTTTAAACTATAGAAAATGGGTTTTATGTAAAAAATTAGCCCCATTAAAATTGAAAAAGTTACAACACCATTGAATTTTTTAGAATGAAAAACGATAGGCTTACCATGCTGCAAAAGTACTGTTCCCATGGCATATTCACTGGCATCGGTTTGAATCTCGAATGGATGTCTCAAATATGGTAATGCAAGGACCGGAGCTAAACTGATATTGTCTTTTAAAGGTTCAAAAGCTTGTTGTTGTTTGCCTCCCCATTGGAAGCCTTTCTTCACAATTGTCACTGCATGCATAGGAGTTTCTATGGTAGAAAAGTTAGCAATAAAATTTCTCCAATACTTGGTTGTGCCTAAGAAAATTCTTACCTCGGTTACTGTTTTAGGAGTGGGAAAATTCACAACGGCTTCCACTTTATAAGGATCAATTCTCAACTCACCTCCTCCTACAATGTGTCCCAAATAAACCAAAAAATTCTTTCCAAATTTACACTTTGACATCTTAAGAAATAATTTATCTTTCTTCAAAACATCAAGTGCCCTTTTTACATGCAAGACATGTTCTTCTCTTGTTTTGCTGAAAATGAGTATATAATCTAAATACAAAATTGCAAATTCATCAAGAAATGGACGTAAAACATTATCCATAACACGCATGAAAGTCTTCGATGCATTACACAAACCAAACGGCATAACCAAACACTCAAAGAGTCCTTGTTTGGTTTTGAATGCTGTCTTTCTGCAATTCTTACTTGATGGTATCCACTTCGTAAATCTAACTTAGTGAAAAACTTTGCTTCTTTCAGCTAATCTAGAAAATCATCCATCCTTGGGAGTAGGTATCGATTCTTTACCGTTATCTTATTCAAAGCTCTGAAGTCGACACACATGCGCTAAGTCCCATGTTTCTTTGAAATTAGGACTATGGGTGAACCGCATGGCGAAGTGCTTGGCCTTATGAGTCCCTTGTCCAACGAGTCCTTTATTTTCCTCTTTATTTCAACATTCTCCATTATCGACATGCGATACATGCCGATGTTTTGAAGAGGACAATATTATTGTAACTGAATCTCATGTTGAATCTCCCTTTTAGGAGGCAAGCTTGTAGGCTCTTGAAACATCTCATGATGTGCATCAACTACATCATATAAATCTGATTTCAACTTAGGATCAGAATTTTCAAATGACTCATGATTAACATCATCTTTAGGCTTAATCATTAGAAGAACACAATTCTTACTTGAATTCACCAGCCTCTTTACCTGTCCAACATTTACCATTGCAATATTTGTCTTCTTGTGATGTGCTCTAACAATGTACTACCTTTCCATCTTTGAATAAATGGTATTTGTTCTCATGGTGATGGAAGATTTCTTTCATGTCATACAAGTAAGGAATTCCCAACACAACACTTGTAATATCAAGCTGAACGGAATCTAATTCAACTGTGTCAACAAAATGTGCAATTATTGCAAAGCGCAATATGCACTTCTTTGAAACCTGTAAATTTGCATCCTTACAAATCCAACCAGGTGGATATGGTTTTTGATGTGGAATGGTCTCAAGATTAAGTTTCTTGAACAAGTATTCAGAGATTAAGTTCGCTTGTGACCCACTGTCAAACAATGTGTCGATCTTTGTATGTTTGGATATGATCCTCACATGAAACATTTCAATTCTCTCTTATTCATTTGGAGCTCGTATGTGATAGTTTGAAGTACTAGTACTGGGTTTTGTTTCAATTTCTTTCCCCTTCATGTTCTTCAATCCCATGGCTGTAATTTTTGATTCATCACCTGAATCCTCTCCTAAGTCATGTTGAGTTGTAGTTGCAGTTTTGTGCTTCCCTTTGTTATTGTTATACTTGGGTCTCTTTTCAGGATGGAGTTTCCAACAATTTTTGTCTTCACGGCCTCCTCTTGAAAAATGTTTACAAACCACTTTCTCTCCCTCTTTCTTGACAGATGCATTCTTTTTGCCCTTACCTTTTTAGGTCTTCTCTTTGTCTTTCCCCTTAAAAGGTTTCTTCCTACTCTCATCAGTAATGCTTTTCCCTCTTGCTTCTAAATGTGTAGCTGGAACACATACCTCATCTAAGCTTGTAGGGTTAAACATGAGAATAGTATGTCTTAGGTAGCTTTGTAAGCCTCATATGTACTTGAGCAAAGTATCTTGACTCTGCAAATCTACCCCTAATAAGAGATCTCTTCTCCTAAATTCTTAGGTGTAGTCTTGTACATTTTGTCCTTTCAATTGTCTAAAATTTTGCCAGTTCATTATAGATTTCTGCATGTGAGCTAATGGATAAAACTGTTGTTTTATTGCAGTAATGAAATTAGTCCATGATATAATAACCTTACCATGCTTTTTGATCTCCTCCTTTGTCTTGGCTTCCCACCAAACAAGAGCTGCACCTTCCATCCTCCATGAAGCTAGTTGGATTTTGGTTTCATCATCATGAAGGTTTTGAATTCTCAAATAGACCTCCAATTTCCTACTCCAATTATCAAGCTTTTCCGCATAGACTTCACCATTAAACATTGGCAATTCAAACTTAACATCAAGTTTTAGAAAATGACTTTTACCAGTGTTCTTTGACTTGTGTGGATAATGTACTGAAGATGAAGTATAGGATGATGATGATGAGGGTGAGGATGGTGACTTTCCACTGTGTCCATTTCCTCCATTGCCCTTCTTTGATTTATCTTCATCATTGTGACCTCCTGATGATACCTGACCTTCCTTGTGAATTTTGGATCCTTCTCCTTCTAGTCTTTCATTCCTTTCTTGATAAAGGACTCTCACCATTTCAGTCATGTCAAGGAATGCTTTCCTGAACACTCTTTCTCCACCTCGTCATGGGTTTCTTCTTCTTCTAGAGGCATGCTTTGTAGAAATCATATAACTAATGTGTTATATGTCTAAGATTCTCCTGATCACACACTATTTGACTTCATGCACAGTACAGAATCTATTCCACCATTGATCATCACATGCGGAAATTAACAAGATTACAATGCACAAATGAAACCATAAAAATTCACACATTAACACAGTGATTTAACGGGAAAGCTTGAAGCTAAAAACCCCAACTATATGTATATAATATATGTCATAGATATCATGTAACAATCCTCATACAAAGCTAAACATGTCAAGCTCTCAGTACAATACAATCACTACACACTAATCAGGCCTAATCTTGCAAATCCATGCACCGATCTCTGCCACATGCTAGCCTGCCTCTACTGCGCAATCCCTGCTGAAGAATGGCTCTGAATGAAATCAAATCCACCTAGCTTGCACTGCGCAATCCTCATTGGAATCTCCACTGAGTGTTGGATGCAATCAGTGCATCACTATAGTCACAACTGATAGTCACACTTGCTCTTTCACCTATCTCTCCACTGGTCTCCACTGAACTGTCCATGCACTGTAGTTAAATGATGTATTATTTAGTTGATTAATGAGTTAATATTTAGTGAATTAATTATTAATTAATTCACACCACTCTCACTAGTGTATCAGTCAGTTAGACTAGACACAACTAGCTCAACTATGTTTAACTGAGTTAAACTGAACACAACTCCACCAACTACTTCTACAACTCCACCAAAATATGTCACATGAGTTCTAATTGAATTCCTCCATGCATTAGCTCCAGTAAACCCTTAGGAATAGTGTAATTTCTTCTGTCAGCTCCTCTACCACATCTGTGCACTTAACTGAGGTGCTCCAAGAGAATAAGATAATGTTTAGAGTCCAAATATTATTAAGAGCTAATAATATTCGACATATCTATTTTTAGACTGACAATCTAAAAATAGAATACGCCCAATATGTCTAAAAATAGAAGTCCATCTATTTTTCCAACTTGACCAACCATCCACAAATAGCATCCTGCAACTCATAGAATATGATTGACATGTCTAAAAATAGACATAGTCTAAAAATAGACTTTGCGCCAAAAATATCTTGCGGGCCCACTTAGTGAAGGCGACTCTTTTCACTAAGCTCATCATCTTGTTGAATCTCAACACTCCCTCTCAACAAGATAGGGATTATCTGCCACCCCGATCCTGTCTCTATGGTATTCTAATTTTCTCCTGGTGAGCGCCTTCGTCAGAATATCAGTATCCTAATCCTCTGTAGGAATTTAAGATAGTAACATGATCTTCCGCTGCACAAAATCTCTGATATGATGGTATCGGATGTCAATATGTTTAGATCTATCATAAAATACTGGATTAACTGAGAGTTTAATGCAACTCTGATTATCACAATATATCACAGTAGGATCTAAGTGTGAACCGAACAACCCGACCAGGATCTTCCTCATCCATATAGCCTTGCATGCAGTCAAACTTGTTGCCATGTACTCGGCCTCCGCTGAACTGAGTGCCACGGATCTTTGTTTCTTGTTGTACCAAGAAACTGTTGTAGACCCGATACTGAAAATCCTTCCAGATGTGCTCTTTCTGTCTGTTGGGCTCCCTGCTAAATCTGCATCCGTGAAGCCATGCAACTTCACCTCATCCGACTGTTTGTACCACAGTCCATATCCTGATGTGCCCCTGAGATATCTCAGGACATGCTTGCCTGCCTTCCAAAATAGCTTGGTAGGCTTAACCATAGCTTGTGAAAGCTGGTTAACAGCATAGCATATGTTCGGTCGTGTATTGACCAAATACATGAGCGAACCAACCAACTGTCGATAAACAATGGCATCCACTACCTCTGCTGATGTGGCATCCTATTTCCTCCAACAACCAGGAAGAGGAGTGTCGATAGGCTTGCAGCCTTGCATGTTGAACTTCTCCAGTATCTCCTGGGCATACTTGCCTTGAGACACAAACAGTCCACCCTTCCGCTGCCAAATTTCCAATCCCAGGAAATAATGAAGGAGGCCCAAGTCCTTCATCTCAAACTTCTTTGCAAGATCAGCCTTGCATGAGTGTATCAACAGTTCATCACCCGTTAGATTCAAATCATCTACATAAAGTACAATGATCAGCAAATTACCCTCAACCACAATCTGGTACAGGTTGGGATCCGTCTCACTCTTGGTAAAACCAAGTCCGGTGAAATAATTGTCTATCCGTGTGTACCAAGCACGGGGTGCTTGTTTCAGCCCATACAACACTCTCTTGAGCTTGCACACATGCGACTCACTGCTGAAGATTTTGAATCCTTCAGGCTGCTCTATGTACACCTTCTCCTCAATGACTCTATTGAGGAACACAATCTTCACATCCATCTGATGAATGTGCCAACCCATCTGCGCTGAGAGAGCAAGGATGCTCCATATGGAAGAATACCTTGCGACAGGTGCAAAGGTTTCTTCATAGTCGATCCCCTCAATCTATGAGAAGCCCCGGGCAACAAATCTTGCCTTGTAATTCTAAACGCTCCCATCAACAACTTGCTTCACTTTGTAGATCCATCTCGAAGCTACCACTGATTTCCCTTCCAGCCTTGGGACAATCTCCCAAGCACTGTTTCTGACAATCGAATCATACTCTTCCACCATGGCATCTGCCCATGCAGGGTCCTCCACAGCTTCCTCGAAAGAGGATGGCTCCTTCACGATACACTTTCTCATCAGAGCCATGTATCCAGTAAATCGGTCAGGTGACTGTCTCTATCTGCATTGTGATGTAGGTGCTCCTACATTTTGTGCTACATCAAGATTTAGTCGCTCAGCTTCTGTCGTGCGCTTCTGCCCTCTGATGTTTGGCGCTGCATGAGTGGTTTCTTCCACTCCATGAACCTCCTCTTATGGCTGATCCACATCCTGAGGCTCATCCTTAGGAACTATTAGCTCCTCATCTGCATGCAAGAGTATCTCCCTCTCAAGCGAACACTTCATGGCTTTCTCCTCATGAAATTTGATATCCCGTCGCACAACAGTCTTTCGACTGTCTGGAAAATACACACGATAGTTGTGGGGTGTATCTGTGTACCCCAAAAATATCCCAACCTCTGCGGTCGGCTCTAGCTTCTTCCTGGCATCCTTCGTCACATGAATGTAAACAGGTGAGTCAAAAATCTTCAAATGAGAAATATTAGGCTTCTTACCAAAAAATTCCTATTCGGGTGTACTCATGCCAAGTACTCTATGAGGACAACGGTTTTGCACATAAACCATAGTGTTGCATGCTTCTGCCCACAAGTGTATGGGAAGGCCCTGATCATGCAACATCGCTCGTGCATCACCCACAATCGTTCTGTTCTTTCTCTCCGCGACCCCATTCTGTTGTGGGTTATGAGGTGCTATGAGCTCTCTTCGAATTCCTTCTGCGCTGCAAAAGTATTTGAATTCACCACCATTATCGCTCCTTAGAGCCTTCACCTGCTTCCCCGACTCTTTCTCAACCAGTGCCTTGAACTCACAGAACTTTGAGTATGTCTCTCTCTTCTTCTGCATGAAGAAGATCCAGCACTTACGAGAAAAGTCATCAACAAATATCACATAATACCTATGCTTTGTTGTCGAAGCTACTGAGAAAGGTACACACACGTCTGTCTGAATTCCCTCAAGGATCGTCGTGGAGCGACTATCCTTCTCATGAAAAGTGGCTTTCACAAATTTTCCCAAGGTATATCCCTTGCACTGATCTGACTATGCAAGTGTACCCTTGGGAAGCCCAGTAGAAATTTGCTGCAAAATTTTCAAAGCGCCATGGTGAAGATGGCCCAATATCCTATGCCACAATTTTCCCTCATCCCAGATCACCACTGCTTCTGCTTTGCCTGCCATTGCTGTGCAGCCATCTACCTGCAACTGATAAAGGTTCTTAACTCGAACCCCTATCCTCCAGGTTTCACCAGTTGCCTTACTGTGCAGGAAAGCCTTTCCCTCGCTAAAGACAACATCATATCCCTTGTCTTCCAAAATCACCACAGAGGTCAGATTCTTCTTCAATCCTGGAACATGCATGACATCCTTCAATATGAAAGGTTTACCAGACTCCCTCTCAAAGGAAATGGTCCCGATACCAGTTGCATTGTATCTACCATCATCGCCCATCTCGATGTTCACTCCAAGATCCTTCTCATCCAGATCACTGAAAAAATATTTGTCTCCAATCATATGGAAAGATGCACCACTGTTAAGAAACCACACTGAACCCATCACACTTGAGACCAAGCATGCGATCAGTGAAAAATCCAGCTCAAACTGCGAGGCTAAGGCCTCTCTAGCTGTAGATCCAGCAGCCTGCTTATTTTTCTTCTTCTATGGACAAATAGTGGCGTAATGTCTGTGTTGGTGACAGTGAAAGCACTTCACCTTGGAAAAGTCCTGCTTCTTGCCTTTTGCACCGGATTGAGAAGGATTTTTTCTTTCCCTTCCCTTTCCTTGCTTTGGCAGCCAATGTGCAATTTTCTTCATCTTCATTCTTCGATGAAGATCCATCCTTGGTACCCCGCCTTATCTCCTCCTGCACAAGATCCGACCAAAGTCGCTCCCATCCTGGCAGTTTCTCCCGACCATTGACAAAGTCCTCATAGAAATGCCAACTCTTCGAAAGCCCAAGGAGAGCCAAGCTCACCAAGTCCTCTTCATCTACAGTAACCCCCACACTTCCTAGCTCATCCTTGCACTGGAAAAACTTCATGAGGTACTTGGGTATACTCTCACCCTTCTCCATTTTTATTTTTTTGAGCTTGTCTTTAAGCGCCAACTTCCGTTGGTCACTTCTGCTTTGGAACAAGTCTATCAAAGCTTTCCACATCAAGAATGGAGAAGCTTTACCATGAAGGTTGGACACTATGTGATCCTTCACACCTTCCAACAGAATCCTTTGACATTTTGCTGTCTTCTTTTGCCATGCGTCAAGTGCGGCAGCATCGCTAGAAGCAGGTTTTGGAATTTATGCATCTATGAACTCCTTCAACCCATTATCATCTAGAACCGCCTCCATCCTGTCCTTCCATGCAATATAATTCGAGCTGCCCTCAAGGGCATACTCCAATCGCAATCCGTTGAAATACATTTCAATGAATGCTCAACTTTGACACCAAGAAAACATTGCAGCAAATTCGAATTCCACCAGCACAAAACTCAACCGCTTCAATAATTGCAATCTGCTCCAATGATCAACTGCTCTGGTACCATGTAGAAATTATATAACTAATGCGTTATATGTCTAATATTCTCCTAATCACACACTATTTTACTTCATGCACAATACAGAATCTATTCCACCATTGATCATCACATGCGGAAATTAGCAAGATTACAATGCACACATGAAACCATAAAAATTCACACACATTAACACTGTGATTTAACAGGAAAGCCTGAAGCTAAAAACCCCAACTATCTGTATATAATATATGTCATAGATATCATGTAACAATCCTCATACAAAGCTTAACATGTCAAGCTCTCAGTACAATACAATTGCTACACACTAATCAGGCATGATCTTGCAAATCCATGCACCGATCTCTGCCACCTGTTAGCCTGCCTCTACTGCGCAATCCCTGCTGAAGAATGGCTTTGAATGAACTCGAATCCACCTGGCTTGCACTGTGCAATCCTCATTTGAATCTCCACTGAGTGTTGGATGCAATCAATGCATCACTATAGTCACAACTGATAGTCACACTTGCTCTTTCACCTATCTCTTCACTGGTCTCCACTAAACTGTCCATGCATTGTAGTTAACTGATGTATTCTTCAGTTGATTAATGAGTTAATATTTAGTGAATTAATTATTAATTAATTCACACCACTCTCACTAGTGTATCAATCAGTTAGACTAGATGCAACTAGCTCAACTGTGTCTAACTGAGTTAAACTGAACACAACTCCACCAACTACTTCTACAACTCCACCAAACTCTGTCACATGAGTTCTAACTGAAGTCCTCCATGCATTAGCTCCAGTAAACCCTCAGGAATAGCGTAATTCCTTCTGTCAGCTGTTGTGCCACATCTGTGCACTTAACTGAAGTGCTCCAAGAGAATAAGATAATGTTTAGAGTCCAAATATTATTAAGAGCTAATAATATTCGACATATCTATTTTTAGACTGACAATCTAAAAATAGATTCCGCCCAATTTGTATAAAAATATAAGTCCATCTATTTTTCCAACTTGACCAACCAACCACAAATAGCATCCTAAAACTCATAGAATATGATCGACATGTCTAAAAATAGACATAGTCTAAAAATAGACTTTGCACCAAAAATAATTCATAATCACTTAGTGTAGTTGCCACCTTTTCTACTAAGCTCATAATCTTGTTGAATCTCAACATGCTTATTGCTTCTTATGCTTATTTTGGAGGTGAACTAGGTGTCTGCTCAACTTAGTGTTCCTAAATTGTCAACCAGGGCTAGTAAACTGTTGAAGTGAAGTGCACTATATGTGCCTAGGTATCTTCTTCCTACTTCGTTGTGTTTAGTGTTTTTCTAGTGTTTTTGGTTTTGTGTTTTTGTGCTAAGAGGAAAAGAATTAAATTGTTGGCAAAGAGAAGTTACTGATCACACTAAAAACAGAACAAAATCTACTCTAAACTGTGTATGGCACCTAAGAACAGAAAATGCTAATCCATATATTGTAAAGCTTGACAAGAAAAGCAACTCATAAAATTAACTCAATCCAATTCATTTCATTAGAGGTATGTTGGAACAACTTGAGAATAGGATAAGTTTGATGTAATGAAGTTCTCTTTAGTAAACAACTTAAAATGTCACAGAGAAAATCTCATCCATTGTTAGAAATTTGTTGGAACATTTTGAGAAAAGATTATCTGCAATATAGTAAGGAATCCTATCCTAAAATAACTTATGACACTAGAATTAACCCATTCTGCAACTCAAAATGTCACTATTAAACCTCATTCAAGGGTTAGAGATCTCTTGGAATAACTTTGGAAAAACACTGTTTGTAAAATTATGAGAAATTGTAGAACAGTTAAGAACTCAAAATGATATAAATAATTCTTGTCCATATGATAATGATGTGTTAGAAGAGACTAAGAACAAGAGCATCTTGTAAAATAATGAGGGCCTTTTAAGTCTAATTAATAGGACTAGAATGCAATTAACTAATAAAACTTGAAATACAATAAACAAAACTAAACTAAAATGCAATTAACCTCTGAAGTAATACAACTCTATCTCATTCACGTGTTAGTGATATATTGGAACAATTCATGAGAATAGGATTGACTATAATATTTTATGTAAGTAAACATAAAACATGATGCTCAGAAAACAGCCTAAATTAAGAATAAACAGAGTTAAAAATCACTTAATTAGAAAATATGCACAAAGCCTTTCAGACAGTGGGGGCCCTCTACCATCAAATTGGCACATGAATCCTCAAATCGTTAAAATTTCTTCAGATCATGTATCAAAGTTGTACTTCTTTCATTAAAGGAAAAACTCTCAGAAAACAGAGTATCACAGTTTTTGAGAATTAACAACAGAACATCAACTAGCTAGCTGTCTCTCAGTTCACCGAGTTATTCTTATAAGAAAAATACATAACTGTCATTGAGTAGAAATAGGCATATGTGTTTTTCTCAATCAAAATTGAATTAGAACTCCTATTGAGGACTCGTACTTTTCTGAAGACATCTATAGAGTCCTTGTCCTTGTAGAAGTCTACTTCTTAGTTTTGGCTTCCTCCACGTGCATAACCACTTGCAGATTTTTGCTCAGACTTCGTAGAGGGAAAGGAATGATGTAGGAGAGTTCTGGAATTCAACCATATGCATTTTTCCCTCAAATGACACCTGTAACCTGTGTGAACATAAAGATAGCTGCGGAATATGCGACTAGCTACAGAATGGCTGCATTCTGTAGCTAAGTCTGATAAAAAATCACTATGACAACAAAACCACAAAAGTATAATAAGTCAGTCATTGCATGCATTCTTAAAGTGACTTTAATCATTCCTATTGATCTTTTAAGCCTATAACTGATAAAGGACAAATGGAATGAAGTGAAATTTGGTGAAAGGAAAGGACATCTTTGGGGCTCAACACTAGGTGGTGGAGAATGTGGAAATATTTCCCTCCTTTGTTGTAGCTCCCTTTGAGAACCTCTTGCTTCCACCAATTTTCCTTCTCCTCTCTTAAGCTTGAGACTAGTAAGCATGAAAACCCTTGCAAACAGTTAAACAAATCTTTGCACACAACAACACCAGAGATTAAACTCTAGCTCTGATACCAAATTGATCTGAAAGGAGTGTATTATTTGTGTTGTGCTAAGTGTCCTTTTAGTAATATAAACATGTACAATTTGTCTCCATTTTTTTGCTTAAGGAATGAGTGTTTTAGCCATGAAACATAGATGAATTTGTGAACTTTAAGCATGAAAATAAGCCTAAAAAACACCATACAATAGTGTATAACATAGAAATACAATCACACATAAGTTTTACACAGTAGGCATGATGAAGTAGTTCACCCCTCTTGGGCTACATATACTGGTCCAACTCCCAATGACATGTCCCTCTTTGTCATTATGCTCAAAATTGAAAATTACATGTATTTACAGGCCTTTAATGGTTATTTTCTTTGCATCAATGGCTCCAGAATGCTTAAATTAGTCTAGGTAGGCTCTTGTTTCACCCAAATTGGTCGAAAATTAACCTCCCAATGCATTTTTCCTAATGTCAACTAGAAAAGCTCCACTGAAAGTGGAGAATGGCACTTAACTGTGACTAAATTTGGCAAAAACCGTAAATTTTAGGGCGCGCTCCAATTCCGCCGGAAGACCGTTAACAATGGCATTAAATAGTTTGGGCGGGGTGGTCACATGCCGAACCCCCACCGTTATCTCTGCGGTCTAATAGTTTGAACTCCGCAATGGTGGTTTGGAACTAGGAGTCAAAGTTCCGGTAACTGTGGCATTAGTTTCCGTTTAAACCACGCCCATGTGACAGTTTGGATCTCGCCGAAATTTACGATTTATAAAACCGTCACACTGCAATTTTAATGTCACATCGTGACATGTGAACGCAATCATCGCCGATGGTTAAGGTTTAAGCGACTGGTTAAGTTTAATGTTGTGGGGTTGTAACACGGTTCATTGAATGCTCCTTGGGGCTGCCAGTGGGTTGGGACCGCTGGCGGTCCCCCCCGGTCACCCCCCCCCCCAAAAAAAAAAACCATGAACCCATTACAACATAAATGAATGCCGACGACTATATGGGTAAGGAAAAATGTATAGGAGAGATGGTAGAAGGTTGGGCGTGCAGATTGGAGGTTGCGAGGTTGAACCCCCCCCCGACTCCAAATTTTTTTTGCTATAGCCTCCTAGGGACACGTGGTGGCCTCCGGGATTGCCACGCGTCGCCCATCCAACGGCCCATTCAAAATGTACAATCCCCCATCAACGGTCAGAAGCACATCTCGTACCACAAAAATCAACGGCCCAGATTAAGACACATGGCACTATCTGATTGGTTGTGTGAAAAAGGAATATTCCCTAGAATATGCCATCTGCTGACTGTACCTGTATGTTGACTGGGAATCCTAGTCACAAAATTTTAGTTGTTTGGGAAACAAACAGAACGTGATATCTTCCTCATACAACATCGGTTTTTTGAATCGTTCATGGCATCAGAATCGCAACAATGAGACCTTTCCATTCGCTCAGGTTCAATATAGTTTTGAGCACTTTCAATTTTAAGCAAAACACATGATCTCCTGATCACTAATGCACCTTCTTCATCCATTCTTAGATAAGAATGTCAAAAGTCACTCAAAATAGAGCACATACAAAAATAATTTCATATACATATGATATTCATATTTAAAAAAATCATTTAAAAAAGAGTCATTACATTGTGTTACATAGAGAATCGACTTTCAAATAGCCTTGGATAGCATTAACACTCTCCATGCCCATTCAATGCCCAATACGAAAATGGCTCTAATAAGGTTTCCATAGTGTCGCACTCACCTTATGACCTAAACACTATACATAACACATTAACAAACCTAATCCACGTAATGGTTCTTCCCTTCTCTAGTTTATTTGGAAAAATGACATATTTTAAATGGAGTGTGTGAATACTTAAAGAAGCTCAATTTTTTTTTTTTTTTTTAACTTTTTAAATGGGTTAAAAACTTTAAAGGTAATGGAAGCTTTTCACCAACATAATAAAATTATAATTTCAAAAAAAAAATCTATCATATTTATAGAATAATTTAATTAAAAATAAATGAATTGATATTTATGTTTTTGTGGTCAGTTATATTTGCTAAAAAAAAAATTGAATAACATAAGATAAAAACATTTTGAGTGGTTATTCATTATCATAGAAAAATGAGGCTAAAATATTAGAAATGAATGTTAATATGTAGATTTAAAAGGTAAACGCCACAAGATACCATTTTGTAATAGAAGGATCTATTGAGAATAATTAGTAATAACATTTCCCCACTGAGGGTGTCCAATCACTTGGACAAGTGCGTGGGGGGCAGTTAAGGCCCACCCAACTCCTAGACACGCGCCTGCCGACTCACCATGCTTGCACGAGCGAGTGGTAAAGAGCCTTGGGGCAGGCAACATGTCGACAGGGTGGTCATGTTAAGAGGGAGGGAGGACATGCTCTGGCTCACTTTTGTTTCGCGGGCGATAGTGAAGGTGGGAGAAGAGGCATGTGCTAACAATCACCTGTTGGCTCTCAAGCCCAAGCTTTAGCTCCACCAGCTTGGACAGACCAGAGGAACGGACCCTTTGGGAAGAAGAGGCGATTGGTGGGGAACGGGAAGGTATCCCAATAGTGACTCTATCACGCGCAAGGTGCACCAGGAAGAAGACGAGGGAGGAGGGAAGGAATTTAGAACGACGGACGTGTTCTAGACTGGGCGAATTGGGCTCACCGTCTGGGGGCCAACTCCAATTCTTCATTCGGCTTATCAGCAACCCCTCAGTGTCGCAGCTCCTGGGTGGTTCTGCCTTGGACTGACGAGGAATTCTAGCCTACCAGCAGTGGTAATTTATGGGTGTTGGACCCTCTACACCTCCTTGGGCGATAGCAGCAAGAGCAGGGGGGGATTGTGTGTATCTCATTTACGGCACCCAGGAGACGCAGGTTGAGGTCCGCGCTAACCTCAACCAAGGGCTAGGTGACGAAATGAGGGAGTCCCGGACGGGCAATTTGGAAACGACTTAGAGTATACGAGTAGTCAACAGTGAGGTGGAGTGGGTAGTCTACATGTCGCGGGAATGTGGACGGGCACATTGTGGTGGTTTCAGCCAAGGAATGGATCCCAAAGCGGTTCTCGAAGACCCCAGTTCACACTTGGAGTCAACGGAGAGCCCACACTCAACAACAGCCATGGCTATCTCCGCAGATCAATCCCCCGGCGACATTGAAGCACCAGTCACCCTTGATGCCATTTCCACCCAGCTACACCAGATTCAACTCAACCTGGACACCCTACGTGAGTGGAGGTAGGATGATCGGAATGAACTTGAGGCTTACATTCGCGCGGTTCAAAGCCTGCAGATAGAGACCATTGAGGCCCTGGAGAGTCTGCGTCGCATCCTGAGGCACTCTCAAGACGACCTCTATGCCTTGGAGTCTCAAATGGATCACATCAGCTACCACCTACACCATTATGACCGTTTCTTTGTGGCTCCTCCACCAAGTCCACTGCATCCTCCTCCTTGGGGATAGATTTGTTTTGTCCTTGTTTTTAAATTTTGCGGCTAATAACCAATTGCTTCGAATGTCTTGGCCAACACCCCGAATCCATGGGTGAAATTTGCTGTTGAGGGTGACTGAATGTAATCGAGTCATGGTGGCTCCTCTTGTAAATTATGTTTTTAAGATGATAATATAATACCAGTTTTTTATCGACCAAAAAACAAAAAAAATTAACAACATTAAATTTTAAAAATTTTAACTAAAAAATCATGAGAGAGAGAAAGGTAAATACAACGAATCAATTAAAATTGAGAAAAAATGAGATTTTAACCATAAGAAGAGTGTAATTTAACTCTTTTATGTTTTGACTCATTTTCGAGTATTTTTTCCAGTTGATTTTACCCAAAATCTAATAGGAATTCCCTGAAATTATAATAATCTCAGTACCCCAAGGGGTTTTTCATAGAGTTGAAAGTCTTAATGATTAAGGCATTGAATGATGGGATTCAGTTTTAGCCATTATAATAATTAAAATTCTGTTGTCTCTCAATTACTAGGTCTCCCAAATAATACAAGAGGAGAAATAGAGTGCTAAGTATAGAATATTGATTTGATCAACCCAAATTTCAAATTTGTGATAAGGATTAAAGGAGTGTTGAGCCATAGTTGGCATAGTGTTAGTGTCATGAATATTGGGCCCATATAAGATTTGCCTAATTAATGTCATTAGTAATTAACTTTTCACTAAACATTTCTATTAAATATAGAGTTACTTTTATATTTAGTAGTTTTGAAAGATTACTTAAGATTTCCCCGAGTTTGTAAAAAGTTTTATTTTATTTTTATTTTTAAAATTTTTAAATATGATGAATTATATTAAGATGTAAAAAAGAGGAATGTAGGCTAGCACAACCCTATAAATTAAATGGTTGGTAAACATTTATAAACATCAATACGTAGCAAGCTTCAAAATCTTTACTTCATGATACATTTGGCATGGTTAAAATTAGTTAAATTATAACTTTAGTTTTTATTATATATATATAAACTAAAACATATAAACACATTTAAAAAAAATATGTAACACGATTTTTAACCACAAAGATTCACTTTACTTTATCATGAGATATTTAACTTATTTATTACAATGTCATAGTCAATATTATGGCTTATTAATACAAAATATTCAAAAACCACTTCTTCACATTACAACGTTTTTTAATTAAAAAACAAAAAAAACATGAAATAAATTTAAAAAAATTATTTATAATTATTAATAAAAATATTTTAAAATATTATTTAAAACTTAAATTTCTATTATTCATTTAATTATTATTAATAATTAAATTAAAATTTTAAAATTTGATTTCAAAATAAACTTATTAAAAATAATTACATATTTCGAATATAAAATTTGAAATACGTGCCCATATAACTTAACACCGTCATAATTTTTGTTTTTTCACCCTTCGGCTATGTTTTTTAATTTTCCAGCCAGATTCTGAAATGAAACCTAAATTACGAGCCCACAGATTATCCCTTTTACCATTTATTTTGGCTCAAGGCTGAAAGACTTATTCGGTACCCACGCACTCTCGCCTTCATTCATTTTTCAAAGTTGAGTTGAGTGTTGTCGCGTCAAAGCCAATCACGAAAACATAAAAAATAGGCGAAAACACATACCTTGACATACATTTAAAATAAAATAAAGCAAAATAGAATCTTCTATTACATTTCATTTCATCATTGAGGAGCAATAGGGTGCTAAGTATAAAATTTTGATTTGATCAAACCAAATTTGTGATAATAATTAGAGTATTGGGCAATAGTGTTAGTGGGGCAATTAATGGCATTAAGATGTGCCTAATTAGTGTCATTAATAATGGGCAATTTGTGATAATAATTAGAGTATTGAGCAATAATGACATAGTGTTAGTGTTAGTAGGCATATAAGATGTGCCTAATTAATGTCATTAATAATGGGCAATTTGTGATAATAATTAGAGTATTGAGCAATAATGACATAGTGTTAGTAGGCATATAAGATTTGCTTAATTCATGTCATTAATAATGTTTTTGTGTAAAATTTTCTCTAAAATTTAAATGTTTATTAAACATTATATTGAATTAATTTTGAAAGATTATTTAAGATTTCATTGTGTTTGTAAAAAGTTTTATTTTATTCTTATTTTTGTAATTTTAAATATGATGAATTTTATTCATATATAATAAAGAGAAATGTAAGTTAGGATAGCTATATAAATGATTAGTAAACATTTAAAAATACGAATATACGGTAAGCTTCAAAATCCTTATTTCATGATACATCTCATATGATTAAGATTAGTTAAATTATAGTTTTAATTTAAATTATTATTATTATTAATTACAAAAAATATTAATATTAACAAAAACATATATACACATTTAAAAAAAATATATGTAACAAGATTTTTAATCATAGAGATTCACCACATTTATTCATGAGATGCTTCATGTTCAATATCATATTTATTAATATTACACACTCAAAAATCACTTCTTTACATGACAATTTTTTTAATTAAACAATTTAATTAAAAAGTAAAAAAAAACCTAATTAATTGTAAAATAAATCTTAATTTTTTATTTATAATTATTATTAAAAATATTATTTAAGACTTAAATCTCAATCATTCATTTAATAATTAACTTAAAATTCTAAAATTTCATTTCAAAATCAACCTTTTAAAAAATAAAATTTTAGAAAAATTAAAAAAACATGCGAAGATAAGTCAACACTTGGGCCATTTTTTGTTTTTTCACCCTTCGACTATATCTTTTAAATTACGAGCCCACAGATTATTCCTCTTTTAACATTTATTTTGGCTCAAGGCTGGAAGAAGACTTCTTCCGTACCCACGCACGATGGCCTTCATTCATTTTTCAAAGTTGAGTTGAGTGCTGTCGCGTCAAAGCCAATCACGGAAAAAAGAAATTAGGCGAAAACACATACCTCGGCATACACATTAAAAAAAATAACCTAAGATAAAGCAAAATAGAATCTTCTATTACATTTCATTTCATCGTTGAAAAGTGCGACATTTCTTGTGGAGACATTAATCGGAGAACAAATTTTCAACTCCCTCCGAATGTCCACCGTCCGCCGCCACGCAGGACGACTATATATCAACCGTGTTCATATCACATCCCCAACGTAAGTGCGTTTAAAATCAAATCATACTTAAATTAATCTATTCATTACTATTGTTTTATATAACTGTGCAGAATAGACTTGAAGTTTGGGAACGTTATTGACATCTTTCCAATTGTCATGAGAATCCTAGCAAATATGAACTTCCATGAAAGGGATTATGCATGTTCTCTCCTCATCAGCCAACCCAGAATGGTTATTTTCTTGATCATCACTACTCTTCATGCAGGAATTTGCAAGGCACAGCTAACCATGTGCAACCACAACGTTAACTACACAAAAGGCAGTAAGGTTGAGAGCAATCTAAATACAGTATTGAATTCTCTGGTTCAGCACACGGCCCAAACAGGGTTTAATACTTGTGAGCATGGCCAAGGTAGTGACCAAATATATGGCCTTCTGCAATGCAGGGGAGACACAACAGCGGAGCGATGCTATAATTGTTCAGAGAGAGCAAGGAGTACCGTTGAACAAAGTTGTGGAAATGCCCTTGGAGGCAGAATCTGGATGGATGTCTGCTTCTTGCGCTACGAAAATTACAGTTTCTTGGGAAAACTGGACTCTTTTGGAATGTATACTTACATTACATCCAATGTCTCTAATTCTGATGCCTTTGACGTTGCTCTTGAGAAGCTGTTCAAAAATTTATCGGCTGAAGCAGCCTCTCATGGATCTGAATTATATGCTTCAGGAATAACTACAGATTCCTTGTCTCGAAAGATTTATGGTCTGGTTCAGTGTTGGAGAGATATATCCAGTGATGACTGCACAACATGTTTGTCAGATACCATCAATTCTATTTTTGCAACTTATCCTGGAAATCCGGGAGTGCAGGGTTTGATGGCAAACTGTATTGTTCGTTATGAAATATACCCTTTCTTTAATTCCACTGCTACTCTTCCACCATCGTCAAGTTCCCCTGCGGGAGAAACAGAAACAGCGAGTAATAATGGTACAGTACAGATCAATCAGTCAGATGAGAAGTCTTCAAAGAAAATAACTATAATGTTAGGTGTCGTTGGTGCCTTGCTTCTCGTATAGGTGTAGGTTTTTCCTCTCTTTTTTTTTCAGTTCCGGTTGGGGTTGATTGTTTGGTGAGGTTAGCGAGGCAACCCTCATTTGTTTCCTTTCTCTGTATGCTTACTTCTGAAATTGGTTTGGGCAAATTGTGAGTATATTTTCCGTTGCAAAATGGAAATGGTAGTCTTATCATATTGCTTTATTTCAATGGAAATTATGTTAAGATTTTAGTTAAGTGGATGTGGAATACGTCATGTTCAATGTAGTATGATAATCTGAATTTAACTATTTATTCGACAATGTCATTCTTAAATATTTTTTTTATAAATATTTATATACAGAGGTTTCTTAGAAATAATTTTTTTGATAATCCTAATTCAAATGTTTTTATAAATATTATATAAATCCTGAATAATTTTAAAAACTGTTAAATTTAAGCCTTCAATTTATTTCATTCTTTATAAATTTGTACACTTCTTACGTATCAATATATGTTTCATATATGTTAAGATCATGTATATTGTTTATATATAGTTAGTTAGTTTTAATAATCCACAAGGTTTTAGATAGAAAGTGATAACTACACACAAAAACAAAAATAACTTTGCCATAAATTTAAATATTAAAAACTAAAAAAATCCAAAATTAGAATAAGATTTTGAACGCAGCTAAAACCCTAATGTCTTGAAGATAAGGTAATGTGAAGTATATTTTTTCTTCGCTTCAACACAAAGTTCTTCTGAGTGTGCAGATTTTCATATTAAAATTTATGTTGTAAATCTTTTCCTTATTATTTTAATAATATAGCATAATGGATTTTTTTAATAATACATCATAATGGAAACAAAAAGCAAATTAATAACGAAACTATTTTGCTATCCATGTGGATTTCCTCATAAGAATGATAGTTTAAAGAAGTTTTCTTTTTGATACTATGGATATGCCTAAAAGACGCTTTCTTTTTAATACAATGGATAAATAAATCTTATAAACACTTATTAGGTTTATTTTTAAATAACCTGGTTTTAGCTGTTTCATTATTTTAAATTTAGATTTAGAATTTTGTATTAAAATGGGGTGAAAGAATGAATTTTTGCTATTTGAAATATGTAAACACATCAATAACCAAACTGTTTTGTTATTCATGTAGATTTTTTTTTTTAATATTATTATTTTTTTTATATATAATGGATCAATGTTGGATTTAGTTATTTAATTATTTTAAATTTAGATTTTGGAATTTTATGTAAAAACTGAATAAAATTATAATTTTTTTATTATTTATATATATTTTTAAATGCATAAATAATTTAGAAATCCTAAAAAATTAGATTGTAAAAACATTCCTTTAAATTTATGATTTCAGCACAGCACTATAAACTTTATGATTTCAGCACAGCACTATAAACTTTATGATTTCAGCAAAGCACTATAAACTTTGAAATACATTTAACCAAAAGTACATGACAAAAAAACTCTCAAATTTAGAGACTATAGCATTTAAAAGACACCTTGTAAATTGTAAGCCGGGCAGTCTTAACTTACCTTACAATTTTATAGTCTTGCAATGAATATTTGTATCAAAATTTTACATTTGTCAAAGTGGACAACCAATATTTGTGGAGTTATGGCTTTATTAATGCATTTGGATAGCTGTATATGTCACTTATTTGATTTTGTATTTGGTTAAATTCAATAACTGTCATATCATTAATGCACTGGGGCAGTATATGTCACCTATTAGATTTTGTACTTTAGTTAAATTCAATGACTAGCAGACATTGCTCCAGTACATTAAATATTAATAACATATCATTAATACATCAAAACAATGTATATCATCTATATCGTCCATTAATATATATATATATATATATATCATCCATTAAATTTTATATTTGGTTTAATTTTATATTTGGTTAAATCCAATGACTAACATATAGTGTCCCAATATATTTAATGACCATTATAATGATATTAATGAACATTATAGTGCATAGGGATGACATGCCTTTCTGCATAGTGATACATGTATGTCATTCACTTCGGTGTTGCCTTCACTTTCTTTTTCTCTCACTCTTCTTGGAATTCTCTTTTTCAGGTTGGCTAAAATATTGCTGGCATTAACCAAGCTCGTGCTTATCACCGCCTTTACCAGGTCGCTCTGTTTGAGCTTGAGAGATCCGAGGTACGAAGAAAGCGGTGAAACACAGAGCTGAAGATACAGCTGCCTGTGTCACTGTGCTGAGGATGCACGTTCTTCATCTGAAGCAATGATCATCTTCACAGGAAAGGTAGAAATGTAAGAAGAAATTAGTATGTACTTTCTTTAAGTTCTTATGTGAATATATTGATCTTTCTTTCATGTACCCAGGATTAGATATGGATACAATCAAAGGCATGTACTCTAAATGCCTTTATGATATGGTTTCATCTGTTGATAGTTTAGCTATTTGTGAAGTCTTCCCACTATAAATAGATTATGAAAACCTAGTTTTGTTTAAATATTTTGGATCAAAATATATCCATTCATATTCTATTATCAACATAGTTCTTTTAATAATACAAGATTGAAGTTTGTTTTTGCTTTGATAAAATGAATAGGGTTATTTATTTATGAGTATGATGAATTAATCATTTTTTTCAAAGTGTTAGAGTAATTATCACACTTCTATAGAATTTGTAATTTTAGTGTAACGTTAAACTTTTAGATGGTATCAGAGTTTGGACTAAGGTTTGATTTTCTTTAACTGAGTTTGAGGAGGGTGTTGATTCTCTTAAGCTACTTTTAAGAGAGAATGTTGGAGTAATCATCACATCTCTGTAGAATCTGTAATTCTCACATTTGAAAGTTTACCAATATTTACTGGTTTGGTTTTGGTGTAACAGCAAACTTCTACACAAAGTCAACTGAAAAAAAAAAAAAAAGTAAATAAATAAATAAAATACAGCTAAATTTAATTTAAAATCAAAAAATATCTTCAAAAACAAATTCAAAGAAAGGACAAGGCAAAAAAATGGTCTCTCCTTTTACAATTAGAGGCCATTGGATTCCCAGGTGCCAAGCCAACTAACAATGGAACGTTGATGCATGATGGTGATCTCATAATATGGGTGATAGTGTCACTGTCACTTTGCATAAACACTTGTCTAAGCATAACACTGGTCTAACGGTGTCATAATATGGGTGATAGTCTCACAGTCACTTTGCATAAACACTTGTTTAAGCATAACACTGGTCTAACGTTGTGTATATGTGCAAGGTGGAACGATAACAAGTCTATATTGTAGCTACAGTGTTGGCAGAAACATAGTTTTTATCATATTGAAATGTAATAGCTCGATAATTGAAAATTAAATCAAGTTATATAATAATGAATATTTATCCAGTTCATGTAAGCCAGAGTTGTTCTGTGGCCATCAACTTACACAGGAATAGGTGGTTCTTGTAAAATCAGCTAACCAGTGAAACTCAAAAGCTACACCCATCAGCCTTTTAGTTCTGTGTTTTTGCCATGCAAAGGCTAGCTAAGAAAGTGAGTGATATAGCAGACAACCTAGTTACATCAAACTAGGTCCATCTATTTCATTCTCTCCATCTCGCTTCCAAGACTACGTTTCATGTAGCGAGGCAGTTTAACATGGGAGTTATTGCTGTTAACGTTCTAGTTTTGCCACGAGACTCCATAGAGTTACAAGTTACAACGATCAAAATGATCATATTCAATGAGCATCCTCTACCTACGAGCAATTTTGAGGTTTTCCAACTTCCAAACCCTTAGTACTATTTTGAGTGGCCTGTTCATATTGGCTGTTAGTATACTTAATTTATTCCCATTCTTTCTTTATGACATGTTAGTATGCTTAATTTAATTTACTTGAGTGTGACAATTACTCCGACACTTTCAAATTTATTCCCATTCTTTCTTTATGACATGTTAGTATGCTTAATTTAATTTACTTGAGTGTGACAATTACTCCGACACTTTCTTGAAAGCAAATGGGAAATGGAATCTGCACCAAGGTTTCCATTACAGCAACCTTAACAAATTTCCAAATCCTTACCATTAATGTCCTTATGTCCTGCCACGGCCTTGAAAATAGTTGGAAAAAGAAAGTCCTTATATCCTGCCAGGGCCTTGAGAATAGTTGGGAAAAGAAAGTCCTTAAATCCTGCCAGGGCCTTGAGAATAGTTGGAATATAGAAGAATTGTGAGATAAACTCACTGCGTTTATTCATTATAATTCATAGTTTGGGTGCATTCAGATGGGTTATTCTGTGAATATATTGGTACCAGTTTTTTTTTCAATTGATCTTTGCACTGGTTCAAGAAGTTCAGTCAAGTATGGAATACAGAATTTGACGAAACATCCTTAAGGTAGTTCAAGAGTTATTGTAAAGTTGCAATACACAATTTGACAAAAGAAACTACTAGTAGCTAGAATTTGACAAAAGAGACAGCTAGTAGCTACAACTGAAACAAGCACAATCACTCGCTACTTTTTATAAACTTGTATACCAAACTTCATTACTTTGCATTCCTTGCCTAACATATACATATGATTACAAATAAGATAGATTTACATATAATTACAAACGGGATATAAACTTTTCAAAAACATGATTGGTTAATAATGAACAGTTCACAGAACCTTAATTTTTAATTTAGAATTTAGAATTTATGGGTAACATACAACTTTTTAGAAAGATCAATTCTCTTATATTCTAACTTAATTTAAGGGGAACGTATCACCCTCAGAAGGATCAATTTTCTTGAGAGATTAATCTCAGAAGGATCAATTTTCTTGAGAGATTAATCTTTTAGAATAAATTTGATGTGAAGTATGGAAGAAATTATATATTTCTTTTATTTTAATCAACACACTAATAAAATGTTTTAATAATAAGGTTTTCTTTCTTTTCAATTGCTTTATATTATATATATTATTTACATTGAAATATTTTATTTAACATAGGCATTGGGAAAAAAATTTATGGCTCATATTGTTTTTCTCTTATTAATAGATTTATAAATGATGTATTTATAGATGATGATGATGATGATGATGATGATGATGATGATGATGATGATTACGGTCCTTTAAGACCAATGCTATCTATTCTATCTTAAGAGAGGAGAAATAATCCAAGTTTGATTCTTCAAAATCTTGTTTCTATGGTCAAAGAGAAGGGAAATAGGAGAAAAAAATCTAAGTTTGATTCTTCAAAATCTTGTTTCTATGGTCAAAGAGAAGGGAAATAAGTGCTTCAAGATCCCTATAGGTGGATGGGTTGGGTTAATAAGTCAAGGAGATTGGGAGTCAGAGTCGGGCAGTCTAAAAGGAAGTGTTTTTCATCCTCCACCTATGGTTACAAGGGGTCTTGGGAATAGACCACCCCCCTGTCTCACTCCGAAGCTCATGGGAATTAGTCCTTATACTATGAAGTATGTCTCTATATATGTTTGAAATTTCTTTATCTATCTATCTATGCAATTGATAAATTAGTATTTTACTTAATATGCATATTGAAATATTTTATTTATCCCTAACACTGAAATGTTTTTTAAATGTTACATATCAATTAAAAATGGAATGAATTACACATCTTTTGTATGAAGAAATAATTGAAATTTTTTCCTTTCGTTTTTTTCAATTACTTTTTTTCCTTTTTATATATATTAATTTCATATAATATTATTTTATTAAAGTGAGAATTCAAATACTTTATTTATTTTCAACATTAAAATATTACTTTTCTCTATTTTCCCCTAAACAACTTATATTAAATTGATATTGAAATATATTAGTTAATATAGATATTCAGGTATTGTTTATTTAAGTCTTACATTAAAATATTTTCAAAGAGTTAAATAACTATTTTTTTAACTATGAATTACTTTATCTCTTTATATAGATATAAAATTGTGAATGGATATTGAAAATGAATGTGGTTGAGAAAAATATAATTTTTGTTTTAATATATATTTAAGAGAATGTTTGTCAATTCCCATTATCTAGAAATATTGTTGTAATGGTTGTGTGCCTATGAATAATGGTGTATGGACCCTCCCTCTTCACCAGACTTGGATATAGGATGATTTCCCTTGGAAAAATATATCTAAGAGAATGTCATAGAATTATTATTTTTACTTATAAATACTTTGTAATATCAAATGCATTTATATTGTAATTACAAAAAATATTTTCAATACTACACCTTTTTTTTAGAGGAAAAACACAACATCCTTTGTATTAATAAATAAGTTTCATACAACAACAAATAGTCCATGAGATTAGAGCATTGTTATTACAGCAGGCATTGCCCATTTCAAAAAAAAAAAAAAAATACAAATTGAGCTTAACAATCCAAGGCAGCCAATTGTATCCTCAAACAAAGAGAAAACAGAAAGGAGCAGTAACAAAAAAATACTACAACAGGTCAAAAGACTCTAGAGCAATAGGCTTTTGAATTAGAGATCAAAGTAGCCCTCCTCACAAGCAGAGCCTTCAAGCAAAATTTGAAAAAATATTACTAGGGCAAAGGGGAACCCCTCTTTTGGACAGGGCATCAACCACCATGCTCTGTTCTTGGTACACATGGAGGAAGGATAAATCTTCAAAAGAGAGAGAGAGAGAGAGAGAGTTGCATGGTGTTCTCCATCTAGTGATGAAGGAGAGGGATCTCAAGGGAATTCTTTCATTGTATCCACTCAATAATAGTTTTAGAGTCCCAAACAATCTTTATAAGTTCAATGGCGAGCCATTTTTCACACTGCGAGATTCTCCATAATGCAACAATCTCAGCCTGGAATTTTGTCCCCTCACCTCCATGCCAATAGAAGCAGTATTCACGAACATGAAATATACTTATGAGCATTCTACAACCACATTTTCCCATGTTTGAGGCACCATCAAAGAATCCTATTAGGTAGTTTTAGCTACCTATAAATTTGGCATAGCAAACAGGTGGCTAAATGGTTTCTAAGTCTTCAAGAGGAACATTTTCATTGAAAACATGCCATCCTTGAAGCCTTCATGTGTGTTTTCCCTCTGAAAGCAATCCTCACTGTTGTTCCAATTGAAAACTTGATGTTCTGTTATGAAGAAAACGCTTAGAAAGGCCTCCATTTGCCCCATTTTATCCCCTCCAATTTTTCATTTTTCATCACATTCCTCCCTTTAAAAATCCCCCTAAATCCCATCATTAACTCTTCATTTCATCCCAAAATCCTGTTTAGGCCTCATACTACCCTCTGTCAGGCTTAAAAATCCCTTTTCCCCCTTACCAGAATCCCTCATTTGGGCTAAAAAATCATTAAAATTGGCCTAAAAACCCCTTTTTACATTATATCAGGTCTTAGCCCCTGAGGGCTTATATTCAGCATAGCCCCGACCTCATACAACCTCAAACTTGTGACCGGGCGCTAAAAAGAATTATCCTCTATAAAAAATCCCGAAAATCCCTTTAAAAAGGCCTTTAAACGCTTTGCCCGCTCTATGTAATAGTTAAGCCCCTGAGGGCTTATGTGGTTTAATGCCCCCCCTTCCATAAGACCTAGAACCTAGAGTCCGAGCGCTTAAGCCCTTATAAGTCTTTCTCCGAGCCTTTTTCCTTTGATTGGTTATTTCTCGACGCGTTGGCTTAAATCAATGAGAACTTTCGATCTCCATAGATCGATGGTTATTGGGCGCCTTCATCGCATACCCCTCATCCCTTTTGCCACAACACTGCACCTCAAAACCAGATCTGAATCGTTCATTTGGGCAAATCCAACAGCTCGTGTTAAACCCGACCATCACCCCTACCCCGCGCATCTTTCCCCATTGGGATTTGTCCACACCGTCCGATCAAGATCATCGGATCCGACGGTCTGAAATGAGTTTCACAAAATTTTAGTGCCCTGAGTTTAACGTCCAAAAAAAATGCAAAATGGGCGGTTTTACAAATCCATGTGGCACACGTTGAATGGAATCACATTTTTTTTCGGAAACAGCTTACCGCCTCTGACCTAGCGCAAAAACCACTGGTGGTCTTTTTGCTTACCACCCTCCTCCACTATGTATTTTATCGCGCGATCTCCGCCGTTCATCTATTAAATCTACGATCCGGATACAACCTCACTTCTTCATACATTCTCCAAACTGCCCCATTGCGCAACAACAACCGTTGATCTCTGGGTTCAAATCCAATCCGACGGCCCTAAAAAAAACTTCGCCCCATTCATCCGCTGCTTCATTTACCCTCCAAACACTTTCGTTAACGAATCTGGACTGTAGATTTTCACTGTTAGAACTAATCTAACGGTCCAGAAACCTCCTCACATCAAACCTTCATCAGGCCTCCATTTCGCCCTCCGACACATTTTTTCACCATTTTTCTGCTGCGATCCACCTTTCTACCATCGCTCTTTCATCTCCCACGGGCCTCCACAGTGTTCCCCTCCTACTCCCCAAAGGATTTTTTAACGTGTTTATTGTGTTTTTTCAGGGTATAAGATCGTAAAATTACACTCTGTCTTGTGATCTCAGATAGAAAAAATGGAACACAGAGTATTAGTTCCGGGACTACAAGATTCAGGAAAAGCATCGGAAAGGATTTTGAAGCGTGTTTTATTAAGGGGGCAATGTTAAAACCCTCCTGCACCATTTAAACTGTGTCAACACTAGAAACATTCAAAGGAAGCAAAAAGTGTATCAGTAACCAAATTAAAGGATTAAAAGCATGATTATGGAATATTAAAAGATGTAATTCAATGATTGAAGGATGAACCATAGCACGAAGACCTTAAAGGATCCATAAGCCTACTTAGGCCTAAAGCACAGACCTAAAGTGAATTAAGGTTATTTTAAGGAAAAGGTCAAAAACACCTGTCAGTACCAGCAAGTTTCCACTGCCACTCAGAGGCCAATTGAACCCTCTCCAGTGCCAAAGGTCAATTTCTCTAGCCACCAAAAGACACCTGCAACCTCACAGAAGACAAAGAAGGCCTAATTACAACAAGAACCAAAGATGTTTACATAAAGACAGCTGAACAATTAATACAAATTGAGAGAAATCATTTCTAATTGACAGCTAAAGTGATTTTAAAGATAAAATACAGACCTGGAGTAAATTTTTCGACCATCAAGCCTTGAAAAGCAGAAACAAAGTTATGAAACAGAGTTACAGTTGAAGACATTCCTGCCTTGTGCCTTGCCTAGTTTTCAAAGGCCAGAAATTGCATTAATGATAAAATTTATGATACCTAACCCTTAGAAATCCTCCCACTTCCATATCTTCTTATAAATTCTCATTGAGGACCACATTGTAAGGGTTGGTCTCTGGATATATGATTGCATGTAATAGTTTTATGAAGCTTCTGAAGCCCTATTTGCAATTGAAAATACATAAGCTGAAATGATAAGTTTGGAACTATAGAGACCCACCAGGCTTGCTGATTGTAACTGGTTTGAACATCAATACAAGCTGTTGATTTATGGGATCCTAATCTATTGTCGATGGTGATGTTTTCTTATTGTCAATTGTTATCTTTATTTGTGAATTTTCACTCTGTTCACTTTCTCTGATAAAGAACAGTAAATATAGAGTTAGGATTTACTCTTAACAATACCCTACTCTTACTGATAGGCTCTATCTCTATGTTTTCTTCCTTTGAAAGTTTTCTTTAAGAGTGTATTGAAGCATGTTGGTTTCAAAGAACTTTCCTGATCTTAGATTGCTCTTTGTGATTATCATCTGTGTTTTCATATAAACTATGCTGAAATCAGGATAGGTTAGAAGTCCTTACCTAATCTTAAGTGTTTCTAAGTGTTTTTCTTTAAATGTTTTCTAACAGAAAGTACTTCAATGCAGGCTAGTTTCAAAGTACTTACCTGATCTAGGATTGCTTTTATGTTTTCTTTTAAGTGTATGCAGAAGCAAGATAGTTTCAAAGCACTTACTTGATCTCAGGATACTCTTTGTTCTTCACTTTCTTGTTCTTCATCTCCTTTTGTTTCATTCCATAAATCCAACTTAAGAGATCCTTCAACATAGATGACTTGCCCCATGGATTACTCTTGAACCTTGCTATCCAATTAAATCCTATTATGACTCCATAGCCCAATGGGATTAAAGCCGCTTTCTTCCTATCTTATCCGTTGAATCATTCCTTCACTTGCATATACCTTCACTCTTTATTTTGAACTTCCTTCACCTTCCATATCCTTTTCCAACCAAAAAAAAACAAAAACAAAAACACACACTCTTCATAACTAGCCTAATATCACATTTCAAACCTTAAAGATCACATCTTCAAACACACATTTATAGAGAGATCCCTCTCTGGATTCCGGAGGGCTAGATCCTAGAATCCCAAAGTGGTTCATATGTTACCTCTGCAGTTTGTATTTCCAAACTTGCAAATTACAAAGACCTAACATTCTGGTGACTCCACTGTGGAATTCTGAGTAAACTTCATCCTAGATACATTTAGGATCTCAGGAATACCCCTTGATTCACTGTGGTAAGACCACATTAGCCCAAGTTTGGTAGCAAATCACTGTGGTGGACAGTAAACTCCTTTAAAACATCCTAAAACCTTCACCTGGCGACCCCACCGTCCTTAAGTGACTAAAATATTCCACTGGTGATCAGCAGGCCTATTTATTATCTTTGTTTTCACAAGACTCCACTGGAGACCAGTTTCCATTGCAACATCATTCATTTTAAAGGAAACACATAAAATTAAGCTACTTTGTTTGAAGATAGTTTGCCTCTTAGAGACTGTCATATCTAGCTAACCTTCTTCATCGAGATTGTCATACATACTGGCTTCAAGAACCATTCATACTAGAGCTTATCCTAACCCAAACCCCCCTGCAATAGTGGACGACCCTGAGAGTATTCTTAGAAAGCCTTCTTCATCTAGGGAACCAATTATTGTCGAACACATTCTCAGAGCTAATTCAACACCTGAGAACCTTACAGCTCTATCAGAAACTCGGTTTGATTTAAACTTATCAAGAAACTCACCAAGAACTAAGTCATTCAGTAATTTAGATCAGACAAACCTTGAGCCTTCAAACACACCCCCTCAGAGTGGTCATCATATTGGTGATAGAGGAACCCCTCCATCCACGCCTCTTGATATACATTTCATCCAAAACTTGGGACTGTCTCACCCTAGATCTGCTCAACATTTTGCTGCTGGTCCTAGCTTTTCTGTCACTCATATACATGTTGCTCAAGCCCATCCTTTACCTCCACAAAATGTCATAATGGCAGCATGGTATGCTCCCTTGGTTTTACCACAGCCTTTAGCCCCTTTACCCAATGAATATCAGTCCAAAAGTCCCCACTTCACCGGGAAAGAATCCACTACAACTCAACACCATGTAGATAGGATTGAAGATGCCTTTGATTACATGGAAATAGAGGATGAAAAAATTAAGATGAGGATCTTTGCCCAGAGTTTAGGAGGGGAAGTGAAGAAGTGGTTTAAAATTTAGGCTCCTAATAGCAACAATGATCTTCCTGCCTTGCTTCAGACCTTTTTAAATAAATGGGAAGTCAAAAGTAACCCTCTCCAAATCTTAGCAGAATACAAGAATCTTAAAAGAAATCCAGGAGAGAGTGTCCAGGACTATTCTACTAGATTTAACAGTGTCTACAATGCTCTCCCACCACACATGAAACCTCCCCAAGGAATGGCCTTAGTGAAATACCCTGAAGGCTTTGATGCTGATATAGCCTACCAGCTTAGGGAAAGAGATTATAACACATTGGAAGATATGCAGAAAGGAGCAGTGAGTGTAGAGGCAAATCTAATAGAGAAAAGAGCAAGGATGAGGGTTGAGAAAAAGGTAACATATTGATGGGAGCATCGGAATTAGCCAGCAATGTGGAGGATTGTCCACATGTTGTGGCTAATCACAGTAAAATTCATTAACTGTTGGGTCGAATTTAGGGTTATTGAGAAGGATAAAACTCCCCAAATAGTTTTTTATTATTTATGTTTGTAATAAATAAAAGATTGTCTTATTTTAGAGATAGGGATAAGATTGGTTAGATAGGTGTAGCGAGAGTTATGGGATAGGATATTCTATTAAGATTTTTAGGGGAATAGGAAATTTCTGTTAGCAATATTAGGAGGACTGATAGATAGTCGTTTTGGAAGGGGAAGTCTATATATAGATCTTGTTAGAGAGAGAGCACGAGAAGAAAAAGGGGAGAATTAGTTAGGATAGGTGTGAGTTTTGGTTTAGAGCGAAAGCTCAAATGGATGTGTGGATTTTTTTATGGAGCGAGAGCTCAGAAAACATGTAAAAAAACTGTATGTTATGTATAATGAAAGTAGTTGATTTTCTATGTAAAATGGGCAATAGCGAAACTCTGTTTTTGTGTTTTCTGAGTTATGAAAGCAATTGCGTTCTGGGCAAATCGAATGACAAATTGAAGTGGAATGTATTAACTTTGATTAAACAACATTTTAAATCTGGTGTGATAAGCTAGGTTTTGACTTGAATTTGAATTCTTGACACGTAGACCAGGTTAATGGAGTAGCGTTGATTTAATCGAAGTTGCAGTTGGTTGTGCTATCGAATGAGGTATTCGATCAAACAGTTGTCAAGTCGTAATGTAATATCCATATGGAAACTAAAATTGAGGTGAGTTGCGTGAGAGAAGAGTCGAGCTGTGCATTTGCAGGTCTGATTGAGTCGCATGGGCGTTATGAACTCGGCGATAGCCAAGTGACATCAAACTTGTAAATGCTGATTTCAGAGTTCCGAGTGGTATCGGATCGAATCAGTGACATTGAAGGTGTGGTCTCCGATTGATTCGGATCAGAATTGGGTTAGTTAAGTCAAGCGATCTCCAATCGCTGATTTGATGTTGAAACAGCAATCTCCGATCGCCCATTGAATTCGTATCGGAAGTATAGAGGTTGCATTGGGTCGGATTAGTCGAATGTTAAGTGGCATTCAATTATAATAATTAAGACTGCCGATTGATATTAGGTTGGTGCAGATCGGAGTTGGAGCGCAAGTGTAGGAATATCGTATCAAACTGTGAGTTAATGCTTAAAATCTTGTGGCATATTGCAATCTCCAAAATTTGCGAATTGAGATCTCTGATCATAACGCGTCGAAATTGTGATGAAAGCGCAGAGAGAAGTTTGGTTGAAAGATAGTAATTCGGAGTCAATTTCCAGTTTCAGTTCAGCTATTTGTGAGTTGATTTGGGCGTCAGACCAACAGATCTGGCTGTGTCTGATATTTTAATACATATATATGTATGAAGCGTTCAAATGTTGTTTCGAACAGATTTTAAAAGTTATATGGGAGAAGGCCTTGAGAGAGAAAGTGTCGCGATGAATTTCTGCCCAATCCTTTGGCCTGAATTAGAAGATTTTGACGTGTGTCGATGATTTGCAGCATTTGAAAGAAAGCGTGATGAATTCAAAAAGTCAGTAGAATCCGACAATCAGCGTAGGAATCCCATTTAACTCGACAGTATTTGTTAGACCTGAATAGGTGAAAGGCAAAATCATGAAAATGCAGTGATGTTCATATAATAATTATAAGCGCTGGAATTTTTTTATTGGGAAAATCAATTCTGATTCAGATATTTCTGGAAGGCGCAGTTCATTTTAGAACAGGGGTTTTGAAAATCGACTTAGCTAAGGTCGATTTGTGAAATCTGTATTGATCCTTCTAATAAAAATGATTGAATAGAAGATTCAAATCGAATCAGCATTAAACCACAGTTTGATAAATCGATCTCATGAAGGGCACCTTTGTTTAAGGAGAATCTGACTGCTTGGTGATTAAAAGTGTTTGTGAAATTGAGAGAAATCTGAAGTTTTTATTTGAGCAGATCTGAGATACATTTTATATGTATCGGGTGTGTAGTGATTCTGGGTAACGCAGGGATTCCCCTGCGTCATTTTTGGTATCAGAGCTTGGCTCTGTTGAAATTGTATAAGTTTGTTTTCTGAATGAAGTTTAGTATCAGATTGCAGCAGTGAGGAAATCCATTCAAAACACAGGTGACAGCATTAGAAAGAGTGAAGACTGCAGCACTATAAATCAAGAGAAGCTGTGAAAGAAGAACCAGATGCGTTCTTAAAAGCAGAAGTGGCAGTGAACCTGAAGAATCCAACAAGAGGTTGGACAGAGAAGACAATTGAAGTGTTCTCGAAAGAGAGTGAAAGATTGCAGAAGCCTAGAGGGAGAAAAGGTGTTGCTCAGGAGAAGATTCCAGACAGGGGATCGTGCTTACCAAAAGACTGAGTGAGGAGAGCTTAGTGAGGTAAGATTGCAGTAAGGAGGACTTACTGTTGCAGAGGCTTGATGCAGAGGTGCGAGGAGCTCATGGAAAGAGAGGAGCAGGAAATGACTACAGATAGTCATAGCAGAAGTTCACGAGGAAGCCACAGCAGAAAGGAAGATGCCAAAGCAAGTGGCATGAAGATGAGTCAAGAAGAGTTTGACCGAGAGAAAGCTGAGATAGATTTCCAGATTGGAATATTGATGAAGATGCTGCAGAAAAGTGTTTGGACCATGAGGAAAAGAGTAATGTGGCCAAGGTTAAGAGAAAGGAGAAATCAGCAATTGAAGTCAGAGCTAGTAGAAGAATTGAGAAAGATTGAGCAGATATTGAGTGCTCAAGAGGAATCAGAGAAATTCAGAGAAGCAGAGGTAGAATTGGAAGTTTCCATTTGCAGACCAGAACAAGGTGAAATGTTGGGGGAAGAGGATAATGAGAGGTCAGCTGAAGATCTCATGGACTATTGGCAGAGTTCAGAACAATTCAAAGACATATTGACCAAGGAAGCAGATGAGGCAATGAAGCCTTGTGATTTTGATTCTTACAGTTTGTGTATGTTTGCAAGATATGCAGAGGATGATGAACAGCTTGATGAAATTGTCACAACCAGGAATGAAGATCTTGAGGTAAAGTATGATGAAGAATCCTTTTTAGAGGAAGAAGGTGTTGATCATTTGCAACAGAAAGAGTTCATAGATGAAATCCTGTTTGGTGTGAAACAGTCAGATGAGGTTGATATAGACGAACAGTCTGAAGACAATTCCATGGTGGGACTACAAAAAGGTAAACCAATGAATTTGTTTGATGGAATTGATGAAAGATGTTTGCAATATGATAATGTGGAAAACAGGTCAACTCAGGAGGATTGCCAAGAAAAGAATGAAGCTGAGAATGGAAATTGTGATGATCTGCTGGAGAGATTTCATAAGGAGATAGAATTCTTGGAGAGATTACTCAAGGAACCTAAAGGAGAAACGAAGCTTGCAGAACCTGATGGAGGAAAAGGTGTCAAAGACAGCATTAATAAATATGATGCTGAAATCAGAGAAATTGAGCAGCGATTATTTGAAGGTGAGATGAAAGATCAAGAGCAACAAGGGAGTTATGTCCTCAGAGGCATGAAGGAGACAGAAATATTAACTCAGCAAGATGAAAGTAATCAGAAATTTGGAAGGAATGATCAGCTACACGAAAGTGAATTTGATGAAGGTATCAAATTGCAGAAGTATAGAAGCTGGCAGCAGAATGAAGAACCAGAAATTGGTCCGGCAGTACAAGAAGGATCCGCGGAAATCCAAAAGAATTATGATGGAGGATTGGTGCTTGAAGCATAAAAAAAAAATGGAAGGTATTGTATTTTGAAAACTAAAGGTTGTTGTGTGTTTGCAGGTCACATTGATTTGAGGAAAGACAAACAGTTATTGAAGACTGTTGAAGAAATGACTACTCATAGTCATATGCAGAATAAGGAGGATGGCAAAAGAATTTTTGAATTCAAAGAATACACTGAGTCATTGAAGATCATTGATCTTGAAGAAAGCCAGAGTGCAGGAGAATTAAAGACAGATATTGCAAACAATGCAGTCAGTAAAGATGGTGCCGAACTTTTGAGAGAACTTCCAGATGAGATGGCAGATTTGTATAAGTCAAATCTTTTGATGAGGAAGCCAGGTAAAGCATTTGTGTTTATTGAGTTGATTAATTTTTATGAAGATTTACATGCAAGAAAAGGGCAGTGTGAAGTCGATCTGAACCAAGAAGAACAGATCGGATTAATGGAAGGTATGCTGGAAATTGAAGCAAGAAATGATGAAGTCATGAATGAGAAACCAGAAGAAGAAGAACCTGGGAAAAGGAATTTGTACATTTCAGAAATGTATATGGAAGGATATTGGCATAAAGATTATGATGTTCTAATTCAAGAACACAATCCATTGCAGCAGAAAAGTATTCAGCACACGAGGAGTGAAATGGACAATGAATTGGATGACTTGTGGAAACTCACACTACAGCATTCCAGTGAAACAGATGTAGGACAAAAGAAGAAGGGAAGATTGACAGGAAGAAATAGTACAGGTGAAGGGAATGGAAAATTGCAAATTAGAGTGAGCAGAGCAGCAGCGAAATATGTGAAAAGGACAGCAGCAGATAGTGAAGCATTGCAGCACAAAGGCGGGAGACTTGAGGGACAAACAACAACAGTAACCAAAAACAGAATATCAAATCAAGTATGGGATCCAGGAGGACGCAACCCAGAAATGCATGATCAGGAGATCATGGTTAATTTAAACTTCGGGAGTCTGATGCAGGAGCATCGGCATTAGCCAGCAATGTGGAGGATTGTCCACATGTTGTGGCTAATCACAGTAAAATTCATTAACTATTGGGTCGAATTTAGGGTTATTGAGAAGGATAAAACTCCCCAAATAGTTTGTTATTATTTATGCTTGTAATAAATAAAATATTGTCTTATTTTAGAGATAGGGATAAGATTGGTTAGATAGGTGTAACAAGAATTATGGGATAAGATATTCTATTAAGATCTTTAGGGGAATAGGAAATTTCTGTTAGCAATATTAGGAGGACTGATAGATAGTCGTTTTGGAAGGGGAAGTCTATACATAGATTTTGTTAGAGAGAGAGAGGAGAAGAAGAAAAAGGGAGAATTAGTTAGGATAGGTGGGAGTTTTTGGTTTAGGCTTGAAAGCTCAAATGGATGTGTGGATTTTTATGGAGGCGAAGAACTAGAAAACATGTAAAAAAAGCGTATTTTATGTATAATGAAAGTAGTTGATTTTCTATGTAAAATGGGCAATAGCGAAACTCTGTTTTTGTGTTTTACAGTTATGGGTGCAATTTCGTTGCAGGCAAAATCGAATGACAAATTGATGGAATGGTTTAACTTTTTGTGATTTTAAGAAACAACCAACATTTTAAATGCAATTGTGATAAGCTAGGTTTGATCATTGAATTTGAATTCTTGACACGTAGACCAGGTTAATGGAGTAGCGTTGATTTAATCGAAGTTGCAGTTGGTTGTGCTATCGAATGAGGTATTCGATCAAACAGTTGTCAAGTCGTAATGTAATATCCATATGGAAACTAAAATTGAGGTGAGTTGCGTGAGAGAAGAGTCGAGCTGTGCATTTGCAGGTCTGATTGAGTCGCATGGGCGTTATGAACTCGGCGATAGCCAAGTGACATCAAACTTGTAAATGCTGATTTCAGAGTTCCGAGTGGTATCAGATCGAATCAGTGACATTGAAGGTGTGGTCTCCGATTGATTCGGATCAGAATTGGGTTAGTTAAGTCAAGTGATCTCCAATCGCTGATTTGATGTTGAAACAACAATCTCCGATCGCCCATTGAATTCGTATCGGAAGTATAGAGGTTGCATTGGGTCGGATCAGTCGAATGTTAAGTGGCATTCAATTCTAATAATTAAGACTGCCGATTGATATTAGGTTGGTGCAGATCGGAGTTGGAGCGCAAGTGTAGGAATATCGTATCAAACTGTGAGTTAATGCTTAAAATATTGTGGCATATTGCAATCTCCAAAATTTGCGAATTGAGATCTCTGATCATAACGCGTCGAAATTGTGATGAAAGCGCAGAGAGAAGTTTGGTTGAAAGATAGTAATTCGGAGTCAATTTCCAGTTTCAGTTCAGCTATTTGTGAGTTGATTTGGGCGTCAGACCAACAGATCTGGCTGTGTCTGATATTTTAATACATATATATGTATGAAGCGTTCAAATGTTGTTTCGAACAGATTTTAAAAGTTATATGGGAGCGCAGAGAGAGAGAGAGAAGTGTGCGATGGATTTCTGCCCAATCCTTTGGCACAGATAGAAAGATTTTGAGCGATGGCAAATCGATGATTTGCAGCATTTGAAAGAAAGCGTGATGAATTCAAAAAGTCAGTAGAATCCGACAATCAGCGTAGGAATCCCATTTAACTCGACAGTATTTGTTAGACCTGAATAGGTGAAAGGCAAAATCATGAAAATGCAGTGATGTTCATATAATAATTATAAGCGCTGGAATTTTTTTATTGGGAAAATCAATTCTGATTCAGATATTTCTGGAAGGCGCAGTTCATTTTAGAACAGGGGTTTTGAAAATCGACTTAGCTAAGGTCGATTTGTGAAATCTGTATTGATCCTTCTAATAAAAAGGATTGAATAGAAGATTCAAATCGAATCAGCATTAAACCACAGTTTGATAAATCGATCTCATGAAGGGCACCTTTGTTTAAGGAGAATCTGACTGCTTGGTGATTAAAAGTGTTTGTGAAATTGAGAGAAATCTGAAGTTTTTATTTGAGCAGATCTGAGATACATTTTATTGGGTGTGTAGTGATTCTCCGGTAACGCAGGATATCCCCCGCGTCACACATATGGGGGCTATGACTACACATCCTCTTCATCTGATCCAAAATATGACAGTCTAGCCAAAAACATGGAAAGGCTAGAGAAAATGATGGAGAAAATGGTAGTCCAGGTCAGTAACCAGAACAGAAACTAGAATTAAAACCAAAACCAGAACTTTAGGAGAAACAATCCCCCAAATAGACAAAGAGATTCTGATCAAAAAGTCATTCCTCCATTCTAAGAGAATTTCCTTGATGAGGATGAAGGGACAATAGAAGAGTCAGAAGGAACTACCATGAATATGGCAGATGTGGATGAACAAGAACCCACCTTTTCCACAGAAGAAAACCAGACCTCTTACTCACATTGGAATGGGGAAGGGCTAGAAACTGAGGATTACAGGTTGGGATTTGAAAATTCCATCATGCAGGTCAGAGAACAGTATGAACTCAGGAGAAAAAAGAGTTTAGAAACTTCCAAACCAAAAGCCTCTGAGATTACCATTAAGAAAAGGCCTGAAAAAACTCCTAAAGTGACTGCTGAAAGCAGTAAATCAGCAGCTGAGAATTCTAGTAAAAACAAAGATAAAGACATCCAAACCAGTGACAAATCGAGTCAAGTATCTAGAAACACTAGCATTGCAGCTAGTGCTTCTGATAAGAAAGCTTCAAACATTGTACATACTGAAAAACAACAAGCTGATCTTGCTAATAAAACAGTGCCCAACAAGTCAAAAATGAACCTCTCAAAGAGTCAATCTCCTTTCAGTTTGGAGAGTGAAATAGCCAAAATTAAAATTTCTGTCCCCCTCACTGAGTTGGCCACCCAAGATGTATATAAGACTCAAATTTTGAAAGCTTTGAACCTCGGGGAAAACAGTGACACTTCCAATTTAAATGATGATCAACCAGCTCTCTTGTTTGGCCCAAAAATTGAAGGGAAATTTCAAGAAGGGGTAGTACCTCCTTTCTATGTCAGCCTCAACATTCATGAAAAAATATTACATAATGCCATGCATGATTCTGGAGCTTCACACAACCTTATGCCCAAAATTATTATGGAGAGGCTAGGCTTAGAGATAACCAGACCTTACAAGGATTTATACTCTTTTGAATCTAGCAGAGTGAAGTGCCTTGGCCTAATCAAAGATCTTTGTGTAAATTTAACTCAAATCCCAGCTAGGTGCATGGTCATGGATGTTGTGGTGGCAGATGTTCCTCCTAAGTATGGCATGTTATTGTCAAGATCATGGGGTGCAAAGCTACAAGGCACAATGCAAATGGATATGTCTTATGCCACAATCCCTGTCTTTAACCAACTTAGAAGGCTATATAGGAAGGCACACATGAATTTTATGGTTAGTATCCCAGAAAAACCTAAAAATTCCCCTCTATACTCTGTCCACACAGAATTGGATTCTTTTATCCTTTACAATGATGAATTCACACAAGAGGCAGAGTTAAAGGATAAGGATTTGAACAACGAAATTGAGCCCACAAATCTTAATATAATGGCAGTCCTAGATATATAGGGAGATAAGGGAGAAAATTTTGAACAGAGTGTTGAAACAAATAACCAGAGTGAACAAGACAAAGACTGCAAACAACAAATTACTTATCACTCTGAACTCCATGAAAGTCTTGAAGAACGAGACACAAAAAAACATGGTGCAGATCTCAGAACGCAGCATGGTGATGCACATGACATTAGGGATGAAAAGGATGTCAATCCCACAAACCATTCCTTATGGTGCATGAAATTTGATGGGTCTTGCGCTAAGAAGAATGCAGGGGCTGGGGTATGGTTGTGTAATACTGAAGACAATCGCACTGAAAGCCATGCTTTCAAATTAGACTTCAAATGCACAAACAACATTGCAGAGTATGAGGCTCTCATCCTAGGATTGCACCAATTGAAAAAACTAGGAGCTAAGAGAATAGTGGTCCAGGGGGACTCAGAATTGATCATCAAACAACTAAATGGAGAATATACTGCAAATCATCCTAGGTTAAGGGCATACAGAAATAATGCCATGGATCTTCTGAAAACATTTGTAGAGTATGACCTTAGGTTTGTTCCTAGAAATCAAAACATAGTGGCCAATGGATTGGCCTGCGCTGCTAGTGCATATCAGAAAATACCAAGTGAAAAATAGATTGTGATCCAAACAAAATACAGACCTGCAGTCCCAGATAATGAGAAATATTGGCAGGTCTTTGAGGGTGACAAGCAGATAGAAGATTTCCTGCTCTACAGAAAGGAATTTGAACTACCTAAGGCAAATTTTAAATTTGATGAAATTTTTTTAGATGAAGAGCCTTCTGGTGAAGAAAAACCATTCCCCAACGCAGAAGTAAACATGTTAGCCAAACAATTTGAAAATAAAACTCAAGAATGCATGAAGTCAGATGAAGAAGACATTGAGGTGCTGCAATCCAAAGACAAGAACATACCCAGAGGATTAACACCTTTAGAGGACCTTTTCGATTTAAATGATGTGGCAAAGAAACCCACTATTGAACACACTGAATCAGATGTTGAAGAATGCAACATAGGCAGCAAAGATAAACCAAAAATGATTAAATTATCAAAGTCTTTACCTGCCCATATCAAACAAAAATACATTGATCTATTCATAGAGTTTGTTGATGTGTTTGCTTGGAGTTATGAGGACTTAAAAGCTTATGACACAGAGATCATCCAGCATAAAATACCCTTGAAAGAAAACCAAAAACCCTTTAGGAAAAAATTGCACAGAATTAACCCAATACAACTGCCTTTAGTGGAAAAGGAAATCAAGAAAATGTATGAGGAAGGAATCATAGTGCCTGTGAGGTTTTTTGATTGGGTATCCAACCTTGTAGCTATGAGGAAAAAGACAAGAGAAATCAAATTATGCATTGATTTCAGAAATTTAAACAGAGCCTCTTTAAAAGACAATTATCCTTTACCCAAAATGGAACACATTCTACAAAGGGTAGTTGGCTCAAAAAGGATTTCCCTGTTAGATGGATTTTCAGGGTACAACCAAGTCTTAGTACTCCCAGAAGACCAACTCAAAATAGCCTTCACAACTCCTTGGGGCACTTTCATGTATGTGAAAATTCTTTTTGGACTAATGATTGCTGGGGCCACTTTCCAAAGAGCTATGGACATTGCATTTGTAGAGGAAATAGGGCACTTCATTGTAATTTACCTTGATGAAATAACATTTTATTCCAAATCTGATGAAGAGCACCTCAAACATCTAAGGAAAGTCTTTGAAAAATGCAGAAGGTTTTGGTTATCCTTAAACCCTAAGAAGACAATATTTGGCCTGCAAGAAGGTAAACTTCTTGGCCACATTATATCAAAAAAAGGGATTAGAATAGATCCAAAGAGAGTTGAGGGAATACTACAGATTAGCCACCCAAGGAACATAAAGGAATTGCAGTCCTTCATCGGGAAAATTAACTTCTTGAGGAGGTTTATTCCCAACTTAGCTAAACTCCTTGAAAACATGACTAATATGCTCAAGAAAGAAGTGGGAGTTAAGTGAACTGTAGAAGCCAAAAATTTCTTTGAATTGGTGAAACATGCACTCACCCAAGCACCGGTTCTAATTAGCCCAGATTTCACCAAAGATTTCCTCATTTTTTCCTTTGCATCAGAGCATACTGTGGCTGCTGTCCTATTGCAGAAAAATTCTGGGGGACATGAGCAGCCAATAGCATTTTTTAGCAAAGCACTAAGGGATGCACCCTTGAAATACATTATGGAAAAACATGCCTATGCCTTGGTAAAGGCCTTAAAGGATTTCAGGGTGTATATTCTGCATTCTCACATCATTGCTTATGTGCCTAGCATAGTGGTAAAGGATATATTGTCACAAGACCCAGATGGAAAAAGAGGTAAGTGGATTACAGTGATCCTAGAGTATGATTTGGAAATAAAACCCACAAAACTCATTAAAGGTCAGGGCTTAGCTCAATTAATGGTTGAATCTAATCTAAAATCCCTTGACATTAACAAGGTAGATATCTTCGATGAGCATGAGGGACTGCCTGCTCCCACTATTGAAGAACAGTTTCAAAACTCACCTTGGTATGTTGACATATTGTATGTGCTTATAAATATTAATGCCCCTCCTGATTTATCAAAGACTAAGGCAAGGTTTCTAAAGTTGAAAGCTAGGAATTATTACATTTTGAATGAATGTTTATATTGGAAAAATGCTAATGGTTTATTGCTTAAATGTTTGCCTGAAGCTGATGCAGAGAGGATCAAGCATGAATTCCATGAAGGAGAGTGTGGAGGTCATCTCTACTAGAAAACCACATCCAATAAGATCCTTAGAGCTGGCTACTACTGGCGCACCCTTTTCCAAGATGTCCACAAAATGATAGTTTCCTGTCACAAGTGCCAAATTTTTTAGGGTAAAAGAAAGCTTCTTCCCTTACCATTACAACCAATCATTGTTGAAGCCCCTTTTCAATAGTGGGGTTTAGATTTCATAGGAGAAATCCACTCTGCCTCATCTGCCCAACATAAATGGATTCTTACAGCCACAGACTACTTCACAAAATGGATAGAGGCCATCCCTACTAGGAAGGCCACAGATTCAGTTATTATAAAATTCCTTGAATATCATATCCTATCTAGATTTGGTTGTCCTAGGAAGATTATTACTGACAATGCTGCTACTTTTGGTTCCAAAAAGATGATTGATTTTTGTCACGGGTATCAGATTGTTCTTGGTCATTCTACTTCTTATTACCCTCAGGGTAATGGGCTTGCAGAATCATCAAATAAAAGTTTGGTGACCATCATCAAAAAGCTGCTTGAATAAAATAAGAAGTCATTGCATAACAAGTTGGTGCATGCTTTGTGGGCAGATAGATTGACCACAAAGAAATCCATTGGAATGTCCCCTTACCAACTTGTCTATGGAGCAGATGCAGTGTTCCCTACAAGCCTAGGAGTACCGGTGATTAAATTGGTCCAAGAGATACAATTAGAAGAGGACAATATGGTAAGAAGGATCAATCAAACAATACATCTCCAATAGACAAGGGAATAAGTCTACAACAGAGCCCAAAAGGTACAAAAGAACATAAAGAGGTTGTTTGACAAGAGAACCAAAGCTTGTGACTTCAAAATTGGAGATAAGGTGCTCAAGTGGGATTATAGAAGAGAGGAAAAAGGTAAGCATGGAAAATTTGATAGTTTATGGTAAGGTCCTTACATTATTCAGTCCACCATTGGTCCAAATGCGTTCTTCCTACAAGAGTTAGATGGTACATATTTGTTTGGGGGTCTTGTCAATGGCAGGATGCTCAAACATTACTACTGCTAAAATTCAGAGTTTAAATTTTTCACCTCCATTGTAAATACCATTGCATTGTTCAGTTTCACAAAAAAAGAAAAAATACAAAAAGAAAGAAAAGGAAAAGGTTCAGATAAGCTCAAAACTTGAACCTTTGGAGTTTCAAAGAATGGCTCAAATCAACCCAAAAACTGAGCCAAAGAGTATGGAAAGCTGGTTCTAATATGCTCAAAACCTGAACCAGCTAAGAAAGAAGAAAAACTAGCTCTAACAAGCCCAAAACCAGAGTTGAGGTAAAGAAGAGAAGTGAATCTAACAAGCTCAAAACCTGAATCACAAGAGAAAGAAGGATGCTCTAAATTTCACCAATTCCAGCCTTCACATTTTGGTTTCAATTTTCTGCGAATTTCAGTTCATGTGCAATTATTTTTATGCCATGGGCCAACGGAAAACCAGACAGTCTAATCCTGGTTTGACTATTTTTAAATTTTTTGTTTTAGAATGTAGAGAAGAAATCTGCTAGACAGTTTAATCCTAGCAGATATTAGTGTAGGTAGAGAAACTATGAGGCCAACTGTCTAATCTAGTCTTATGGAGGAATAAGGGTAGAATTAGATTAGTGTTTCTACTTTCAATAAAAAAAAATTATGTAAAAGGTCTGCAAGTCTAAATGCACCTGGAAGAAAAAATGTTAGGACAGTAGGAAGGGTAGGTAGATTGTTTGGGAATATTTTGCTGCTGATATGATATTTTTCATGATTTGTAGCAGTTGATCAGAGAAGGAAAGGATGGTTAAAGATTAGGCATCTGGCCTACTTCCAAAGGAATAAATCTGCAGTTCTTATGAGTGTTCTACAACCATATTTGCCCCTGTTTCTAGCACCATCAAAGAATCTTATTGGGTAGGAGTCTCCCAGGTCCTTGAAAGGAGTAAGGCGGTGGGGAGCCCTAGGGATCATAGGGCAAATCTCTTGGAATTTTCCTACAATTTGAATGCTTGTGGAGTGAGCATCATGGGATCTGCCATCGAATACTATTGTATTTCTAGATCTCCATATCCCCTAAAGCATATACAGAGGGATAGTTTTGAATGACATATGTTTCACGAGCTAGTATTTGAGACATTATATGATGGATGGCCAACCCCACTCCATTTTAATCTTCAGTATATTTGTGATCCTCCCCCAAATATCTCTGGAAAAATGGCACCGCAGGAGCAGGTGTGCGTTGTCTTTAAGAGTAGCTCTGCACATAAGGCATACTATGAGACCACATAGTCCTCTTTTCATCAAGTTTTCCCATGTGATTATATGATTGAATAGGGCCAACCAGGTGAAGCATTTAAATTTTATGGGAGGCTTCCCACTTCCACACCCTATAGTGGAAGACTTCATGAATTTAATAAATAACAAAATGGGCAGATTGCATGAAGTAATATTGCATAGCAAATTTCATTATAGTTGTAAAAAGTGGAATACTATTTATTATATGTGTGGAAAAACCTTACCTAGAAATGTTTGCTTTCCTTAATGACCTCCTTCTTCTTATATTCCTCACATATTCACTAATATGTTTGTGTTTAATCGTTTCATTTTTTTTTTTTTTAACTAATTTATCTTTTATAGATATTGTATGTTGATATTGCAACAATATGATGAGCTTAGTGGAAAGAAGTCGCCTTCACTTGGCAAATCGTGTTTATTTTCCGCGAAAGTCTATTTTTAGACATATGGATCATGTTCTATGAGTTGCAGGATGCTATTTGTGGATGGTTGGTCAAGTAGGAAAAATAGATGGACTTCTATTTTTAGACATATTGGGCGGAATCTATTTTTAGATTGCCAGTCTAAAAATAGATATGTCGAATATTATTAGCTCTTAATAATATATGGACTATAAACATTATCTTATTCTCTTGGAGCACTTCAGTTAAGTGCACAGATGTGGCACAGGAGCTGACAGAAGGAATTATGCTATTCTTAAGGGTTAAGTGGAGCTATTGCATGGATACTTCAATTAGAACTCAGGTGAGAGATTTTGGTGGAGTTGATTGGGGAAGTTAATGGAGTTGTGTTCAGTTTAACTAATCTAAACATAGTTGAGCTAGTTGTATCTAGTCTAACTAATTGATACACTAGTGAGAGTGGTGTGAATTAATTATTAATTAATTCACTAATTATGAACTCATTAATCAACTAAAGAATACATCAACAATTTCATAAAGGGACAGTTTTATGTAGACTAAAAGAATAGGATAGGTAGAGTAAATGATCAATGGGCTAGAATGTATTGTTGCAAAGATTTTGCACAATCATGACAAGAGAAGCCATGAGATTGAAAAGACAAGCTGTGGTTCAAATTTATTTATGAGCCATTCTTCAGCATTGATTATGCAGTAGAGGTAGGCTATCAGGTGGCAGAGATTGGAGCATGTGTTTTGTTAGATCTAGCTTGATTAGTGTGTAGCAATTGGAGATTGTACTGAGAGCTTGTGAGGAGCTTTGTATAATGATTGTTACATGATCCCTATGACATATAATATACAGATAGTTGGTGTTTTCAGCTTTAAGCTTTCCCATGAAATACTTTGTTCATATGTGTGATTGTTTATGGTTTTAATGTGCACATGCGATTGTTTTTATCAATGGGAAATGACTGGAATGGTAGAAGAGATTCCGTATTGTGCATGAAGCTAAAATAGTGTGTGACTGGGAGAATCTTGGTGAATAATATATCAGTTATTCAAATTTCTACATGGTATCAGAGCGATATTGATCATTGGAGCAATTGCAAAACATTGAAGCGGTTGAGTTTTGAGCTGGTGGAATTCGAATTTGCAACACTGTTTTCTTGGTGTAGAAGTTGAGATGTCTTTCAACAGATTGCGATTGGAGTATGCCCTTGAGGGCAGCTCGAATTATATTGCATGGAAGGACAGGATGGAGGCGGTGCTGGATGAAAATGGGTTGAAGGTGTTCATAGATGCAGAAATTCCAAAACCTACTTCTAGTGATGCTGCCATACTTGATGCATGGCAAAAGAAGACAAAAAAGTGTCGAAGGATTCTGTTGGAAGGTGTGAAGGATCACATAGTTTTCAACCTTCATGGTAAGGCTTCTCCATTCTTGATGTGGAAAGCTTTGAAAGATTTATTTTAAAGCAAGAGCGACCAGAGGAAGTTGGCGCTCAAGGATAAACTCAGAAACATAAAAATGGAGAAAGGCGACAGTATGCCCAAGTACCTCACGAAGTTCATCCAATGTAGGGATGAGCTGGGAAGTGGGCATCAGACAGACTTTATGAGCTTGGATCTCCTGGCCAAGAGTTGGTATTCCTATGGGGACTTGTCAATGACTGTGAGAAACTGCCAGGATGGGAGCGGGGATTGGTCGGGACCTGTGCAGAGAGATGGCATGGCATTGAGACATCTTCATCAAGAATGAAGATAAAGAAAATCTGCGCGTTGGTCACAAAGCAAGGAAAGGAAGGGAAAGAAAAATCCTTCTCAATCCCGGCAAAGGTGAAGTGACTTTTCATGTGAAGTTTCACCGTCACCAACACAGACATTACGCCACTTGAAGGTTCCATGTAGAAGAAAATAAGTAGGTCAGTCGATCTGCCTGAAATGAGGAGGTTTTTCTCTCACATTTGAGTTGGATTTCTGGATTTTTTCACCGATCGCATGCTTGGTCTCTAAGTGTGATGGGTTCAGTGTGGTTTCTGGACAGTGGTGCGTCTTTTCACATGACAAGAGATCGAGATTTGTTTATTGATATGGATGAGAAAGATCTTGGAGTGCACATCGAGATGGGAGATGATGGAAGATACAGTGCGACCGGTATCGGTACCATTTCCTTTGAGAGGGAGTTTGGTAAACCTTTCGTATTGAAGGAAGTGATGCATGTTACAGGATTGAAGAAGAATCTTATCTCTGTGGCGATGTTAGAAGACAAGGGATATGATGTTGTCTTTAGCGAGGGAAAGGCCTTCCTGCGCAGTAAGGCAACTGGTGAGACCCAGAGGATAGGGGTTCGAGTTAAGAACCTTTATCAATTGCATGTATAGATGGTCGGGCAGAAGAATGGCAAGGCAGAGAGTGGTGGAAGCCCGGGATGAGGGCGAACTGTGGCACCGGAGATTGGGCCACCTTCACCATGGAGCTTTGAAGATACTGCAGCAGATTTCTACTGGGCTTCCTAAGGGTACACTTGCACAGTCAGATCAGTGCAAGGGATGTACCTTAGGAAAATATGTGAAAGCCACCTTTCACGAGAAGGATAGTCGCGCCACGACGATCCTTGAGAGAGTTCACACAGACGTGTGTGGTCCTTTCTCAGTAGCTTCGACAGAAAAGCACAAGTACTATGTGATCTTTGTTGATGATTTCTCTCGGAAGTGCTGGATCTTTTTCATGCAGAAGAAGAGCGAGACATATTCAAAGTTCTGTGATTCAAGGCACTGGTTGAGAAAGAATCGGGGAAGCAGGTGAAGGCTCTTAGGAGCAACAATGGTGGTGAATTCATCTCTGGCGAATTCAAGGACTTTTGCAGCGCAAAAGGAATTCGAAGAGAGCTCATAGCGCCTCATAACCCACAGCAAAATGGGGTCGCTGAGCGGAAGAACAGAACGATCGTGGGTGCTGCACGGGCGATGTTGCATGATCAGGGCCTTCCCATACACTTGTGGGCTGAGGCATGCAATACTGCAGTATATGTTCAGAACCGTTGTCCTCACAAGATACTTGGCATGAGTACACTCGAGGAGGCGTTTTCTGGTAAGAAACCTGATATTTCCCATTTGGGGATTTTTTGTTCACCCGTTTACATTCATGTGACAAAGGATGCCAGGAAGAAGTTGGAGCTACCGCAGGTTGGGATAGTACATCGATGCACCCCACAACTATCGTGTGTATTTTCCAGATAGTCGGAATACTGTTGTGCGATGGGATATCAAATTTCACGAGGAGAAAGCCATGAAGTGTTTGCTTGAGAAGGAGCCACACTTGCATGCAAATGAGGAGCTATTAGTTCCTAAGGATGAGCCTCAGGATGTGGATCAACCACCCACACGGGGAGGTTCATGGAGTGGAAGAGACCACTCATGCGGCACCAGCCATCGGAGGCGGGCGCACTCTGAAGGCGAGCGGCCCCAATTGAGATGCGAGAGAAGGTTGTGATACACACCCATCACGGGGAGGCGAGACAAAAGATCAGTCACTGACCCGTTATCGGATACATGGCTCTTATGAGCAATTTTATTGTGACAGATCCATCCTCTTTCAAGGAAGCTGTGGAGGATCTCGCATGGGTAGATGCCATGGTGGAAGAGTATTAATTGATTGTCAGAAACAGTGCATGGGAGATTTTCCCAAGGCCAGAAGGGAAATCAGTGGTAGGTTCAAGATGGATCTACAAAGTGAAGCAGGCAGCTGACGGGAGTGTGGAGAAGTACAAGGCAAGATTTGTTGCCCGAGGCTTCTCACAGATTGAGGGGATCGATTATGAGGAGACATTTGCACCTGTCGCAAGGTATTCTTCCATACGGACGATTCTTGCTCTCTCAGAACAGATGGGGTGGCACATTCATCAAATGGATGTGAAGACTTTTTTCCTAAATGGGGTGATTGAGGAGGAGGTGTACATAGAGCAGCCCGAAGGTTTCGAGATCTTCAGCAGCAAGTCACATGTGTGCAGGATTAAGAGAGCGTTCTATGGGTTGAAACAAGCACCTCGTGCTTGGTACACACGAATAGATAGTTATTTCACCAGACTTGGATTCTCCAAGAGTGAGGTAGATCTGAACCTATACCAGATAGTGGTGGAGGGTAAGTTGCTGATCATTGTAATTTATGTAGATGATTTGATTTTGATGGGTGATGAACTTTTGATACACTCATGCAAGGCTGATCTTGCAAAGGATTTTGAGATGAAGGACTTGGGCCTCCTTCATTGTTTCCTGGGATTGGAAATTTGGCAACGAAGTGATGGACTATTTGTTTCTCAAGGCAAGTATGCTCGGGAGATATTGGAGAAGTTCAACATGCATGGTTGCAAGCCTGTTGATACTCCTCTTCTGGTGGTTGGAGGAAGGAGGATGCTACTTCGAAGGTAGTGGATGCCTTGTTTATTGACGAGTTGGTGGGGTCCCTTATGTACGGTCGATACACGGCAGAGCATATGCTATGTTGTTAACCGGCTTTTCACAAGCTATGGTTAAGCCTACAAGCTCTTTTAGAAGACGAGCATGTATTGAGATATATCGGGGAGGCACATGAGGATATGGATCATGGTACGGATAGGAGGGATGAGTTGAGGTGGCATGGCTTCACGGACCGTATCATCATAATCAGATATTGTGTGCCGCGGAGGATCATGTTGCTTTCTTACATTCCTACAGAAGATCAGGATGCAGATATTCTGACGAAGGTGCTCACTAGGAGCAAATTCGAATACCATAGAGACAGGTTCGAGGTGGTAGATAATCCCTATCTTGTTGAGAGGGAGTGTTGAGATTGCAACAAGATGATGAGCTTAGTGGAAAGAAGTCGCCTTCACTAAGTGGGCCCGCAGGCTATTTTTGGCGCAAAGTCTATTTTTAGACATATGGATCATGTTCTATGAGTTGCAGGATGCTATTTGTGGATGGTTGGTCAAGTTGGAAAAAACAGATGGACTTCTATTTTTAGACATATTGGGCGGAATCTATTTTTAGATTGCCAGTCTAAAAATAGATATGTCGAATATTATTAGCCCTTAATAATATTTGGACTATAAACATTATCTTATTCTCTTGGAGCACTTCAGTTAAGTGCACAGATGTGGCACAGGAGCTGACAGAAGGAATTACGCTATTCCTGAGGGTTAAGTGGAGTTATTGCATGGATACTTCAGTTAGAACTCATGTGACAGAGTTTGGTGGAGTTGATTGAGGAAGTTAATGGAGTTGTGTTCAGTTTAACTAATCTAAACATAGTTGAGCTAGTTGTATCTAGTCTAACTGATTGATACACTAGTGAGAGTGGTGTGAATTAATTATTAATTAATTCACTAATTATGAACTCATTAATCAACTAAAGAATACATCAGTTAACTTCAGTGCATGGACAGTTTCAGTGGAGACCAGTGAAGAGGTAGGTGAAAGAGCAGTGTGACTATCAGTTGTGACTATACTGGTGCATGAGTTTGCACCACACATTGATGGAGATGCCAATGAGGATCACAAGAAGATGAAGCCGTGTGTTCCCAAAGCTATTATGAGTCATTCTTCAAAGATTGATTACGTAACAGAGTAAGGTGCTACTGTGTGCGTAGATTGGAGCATGTGTTTTGCTAGATCTAGCTTGATTAGTGTGTAACAATTGGAGATTATACTAAGAGCTTGTGAGGAGCTTTATATGACGATTGTTACATGATCTCTATGACATATAATATACATATAGTTGGGGTTTTCAGCTTTAAGATTTCCCATGAAATATTGTGTTCATATGTGTGATTGTTTAGGGTTTTAATGTGCGCATGCAATTGATTTTATTTCCGCATGTAATGATCAATGGTAGAAGAGATTCTGTATTGTGCATGAAGCTAAAATAGTGTGTGATCAGGAGAATATCGGTGAATAATATATCGTTTATTCAAATTTCTACATTGTATGTTTTAATTTTTTAATTTCAATTGATTCTATTTTTTGTTATCTTTTATTTTTTTTTAAATGAACTGAAATTTCAGTGTTTAGACTCATTTACAATCACCACAATATATCTCCCATATCAGGTTGTAGAGTGACTCTCGATGTAATCAACCAAAAATATTTTTCCAATGGCTTTGTGAAAAAATTAACTCATTGGTATTTTGACTTATCATCATTTTTTACAAGCGCTCTTATAAAATGATATCTTGTACCTATGTGCTTGATTTTCTAGTAAAAAACATGAGCTATGTGATATTTATGTTTGGAAATTACTGAGAGGGGTGGTCAATCAATAATTTTAAAACTTCAATTTTTTCTCAATTTAAATTTCTTCTTATGCACCTCGTGACTTATATATATGCTTAATTATTAATGGTTTTTTTTTTAATTATCAGAGAGAAATATTTGCAGATATAATTATTCATAATTCAAGAGAATTCACACAATATTCATGAAACAACACATGAAGACACTAGATATAAGTGGAAACCCATAAGGGAGAAAAACACGAACTTTTGGTTGAATGATGTGAAGGAAAGATCCTACTTCCCAATTACATCATTTTTTTCTAGGCTCCAACCTACAAGAGGATTATAACCCAAGGAAGTTCCAACTCCCACAATTTCTTTTGTAGGATTCTACCTGTTAGTCCCCCTATAAATTTTTGACAAGCAAAACAGGGGGCTAAGATTGTTGTTGAGCCTTCAAGGAATGCATTTACTCTGAAAACACATCATCCTTGAAGCCTCCTCTTGTATTTTGTCCTTTGATGAAATCCCCTCTGCTGATTTCCATCATAAAGCCTCTCTATTTGTGAAGAAATGCCCAAAGGCCTCCTTTTTCCCTCTCATTTCACCCCCACTTAGCCTCTTTTCCTTTCCCCTTTTCCCCTCTCTTCCGATTGTAAGTCCGCATTATAAATCACTTTAATACGCAAGTGATCTATGTATTAACCACTTCCCCGACCATACCCTAAGGACCTTATAATAAAGCCTTTATATTATAAGTCCCGCCCTTTATAACCACTTCCCCTTCCATACCCCGCCATGTATGTGCATAAACTTTATTCTAAAGTTTTGTGTTATATATATAGTCCGCCGCATTGCAATCATAATCGCAAGCCCTATTCAATCGCAATCGCAACTCTTGTGGGACGGCCCCCGATTGGTCCATCGCAAATACTTGCGATGCGATTGATCGCATTGCGCCCCAATCGTTCCATCCTCCGATTTATCGCAAGCCTTTCCGCCTGAGCTCTGATTGCGATCCTCCGATCTCATCCTGACCGTCGATCTTCCCGCCAGATCGGACGGTCAGCGCTCAATCGCGCCCCGACCTCCGATCGCAATCGCAAGTCCTTTCCTCTGTTGCCCGATTTCATCTCGACCGTCCATCCCACAGCTAATCCGACGGCCAGCGCTCAATCGCAAACCCCCTTTCGATCGCCATCGCAAGCCTTCCCCACTGTCTCCCGATTCAATCCCAGCCGCCCATTCCCTTCTAGATCTGATGGTTAGCGCTCAATCGCACCATCGCTCCAATTGACCTGATTGCAAGTCCTATCTCCCGATCCCCCAATCGCACTGCCCCTCTGATTGCATTCCCCTCTGTTGATCTGGACCCAAGATCAACGGTTAGTGCTCAATCGCGTCCCCACTCCCAATCGCAATCGGAACTTTTGAAATGTGTGTTGCGATTGTCACTTGCTCCGATCTCCGATTGCGATTAGACCCTGGGCCCACCTCATACGTCAGTCCATCGCGTTCCATTTGCATTTCATGCATTTTCTATGTATTTCTGCCAAAATCCCAAACCTTTGTGTTTTGCATTAAGGTTTAATTAATCACCCTTCGCCGTCACCAGGTCCTGCATCCAAGGCTCTGCTCCCTTGTTTGTTGGTGTTTTCCTTTGTATTTCACCCAATGTTAACTGTTGGGATTTCACACTATTAACCATTTTTTCCGCCGCCCCCATCATTTTTTTGTTGTTCCTCCACTGCTCTGCCACCACTCCTCCGGCCTTTGCAACATTTTTCCACCATTGCCCGGGTTTGCAACAGAGTTATTTCATTGTACAGATAGCACATAGAGGTCTATTCAGAATTTGCCGGCGAATTAGCAGAAAGGACTCAGAAGGGGTTAATGCTATTATTGATATTATTAATGTTTGACCCCGCGATTCAAAGGAAAGGCGCAGTTTGAAGACCTATGCACACGCAACTGTCTCATCTGTGTTTAATACTCAGTAGAGCACTCTTCTCTCAGAAATACGCCATTCCTACAATGCTCTCCATGTTTCCTTGAGCCATTAAACAAAGGTTGTGGACAGAGCCTCTTTAAGATTGTCCGGACAACAGTAATGAGGTATGAAGAAGCCCGCAGACTTTAATCCAGTTCTCTTATTTAGAAGGTTACCATAGAGTGCCGGACAGCCAAAAGGACTTCAAGAGACATATCAGAGGTCAGGTTCGACCTGACAGAGGCTCCCAGCAGTCTACAGAGTACAGCAGAACGCCATTAAGCAGAATGGGCTCGGCCTCCTCCGCCATTTTGTCTTAATGAGACTCATTTAATTTGTATTTACTCTTGTTTCCACTTCCTCTCATATAAGGAATCCCCGAGAACATAATGTAAAGGTTGTTGTTGTTGAGTTGCTGCTGTTGCAGTTAGAGGGATTCATTCTGATTGTTAGAGCTATCTTGGGAGGGAGTAGCAGAGTAGTTGTATGTTATAGGCTGGGAGGAGAAAGCCTGGACTGTATTAGCCATTGAGCTATAGTGTACATGACTGGTTTTGCATCAATTAATCAAAGCACATTTCACAGGATCCTGGTCTATTACTATTGGTGACGTTTTTCCTAACTCTGTTTATTACATTTTCATACTGTTTCATCTTCTTCTGGTAGGCAACAGAAGTATAACATAGGATTCCACCGGGTGCCCTATGTTTCGCTTTCTCCTCATTTTAATTTTTTCTCGCTAAATGTGACATTCAAGAACTGTTTCGACCAATTTAAATCGTTGGGTAGTGATGTTATTGCCTACTCTCATGCATGAATTGGACGGGCCGGCTCTTAGGATGTTCTTGTTGGGTTTGGAGCTGGAAGCTTTGGGGAACACCGATTTAGAGTTGAACTCGTCCACCAGATCCTTGCGCGACCGCATGGCCTTTTCTAAGATCCCCGTCGGCGAACCACCTGCTTCCTTGAGCGCGGTGCGCACTCGGGAGTTAAATGACCTCTGGTCTGATCTATAAGCAGCCCCTTTGTCTCTTTGAGAGCCGCCTTAGAGTATGTCCAAGCAGGTCTGGAGTTAAATGACCTCTGACCTGATCTATAGACAGAAATTTGGTTGTCTTTCCTTCTTTCACTTTCTCTCCTTAATGTTCCATTCCATCATCTATCTAAGAATATCCTTTAGTATAGATGACTTGCCCTCTGAAAGCTTTGGCTATTTTTTGCATGTAATTACCTTTCATGACTCCATAGCCCAATGGATGGCACTTTCTTGACCCATCCTCCTTGCTGAAACATCCTGCTGTTTCGTTCCTTTCCTTCCATTGCTGTCTCAGTCTATGATCTCATGACCAACCCAACAACCCAACAACCACATCATTTTAAACCCCCCTTTGTGCTTCATACCTAGCCTAACATCTCATTTGAGCTTTCAAAGACATATCATTCTTTATTTCATTGGAGAGATCCCTCTTCGGGTCCAGGAGGGCTAGATCCTTGGGCCCCAAAGCGGTTCTAATGTTGTCTCATCTTTTTAATACACCGCTAAACATAGGAACCCCAACATAATGGCGACTCCACTGGGGAGAGACCAATCAACCTTGATTTGGTAAACCACTGTGGTGGACAGTAAGTTGTAAATCATCCACCTGGCGACGCCACAATTCCTGAATGATAAAAGAATCCACTGGTGATCAGCAGCCCACTGATTATCTTGGTTTCACGTGACTCCACTGGGAGACCATGTCGCAGTACATCATCATCCATGCTGAAGACCAAGTCAACTCACTAACGGAAGACTCTGACCATTTTGCAGAATTGCACCCAAGTCTCGTGGCATAGTGTCGTGCTACAATTTCTAGTGACTTGGCAGGATTGAAGGTGGAAGACCTTCCCGGGGCTGTTCTCCTCAGCTCAAAATTCATACCCGTGCTCAGGAAAATTTTCTTAGAATTGGTGGTTGAAAGGTATGAGGCTGAGATTGAAATTTTGAACTCACAAGAGATATCATACGAGTTCAGAGACCCGAGGGCATTTTTGGAAAGTCTCCCGCCCCCTAAAAATGAAGAAATTCCGCTGCCCGTTGAAATACAAGAAGAAGATGATTGGGTTTTTGAGAGCCACTCTGAAGACGCAGTGGAAAATGCAATAGTCGAAGCTGCCCAGGACGTAGACAACCTACCAGTAATGGAAGGCCTAAAAGAAAAAAACACACATCATGTGTTCATTGATCCTGTGGTAGAATACATGGAGGCCCTGACTCGCTCAAATACTCCAGCATTGATCCTCAGCACGGGCCAGATGCACCGGGAGTGGTCACTACTGATGGTGACCTCAATTTTGAAGAACCACACGCAGAGCACCCTGTGGTTATCTTTGACAGGCAGCCAATGCACATATCCTTTTTTGCTACTGCTTGATTGGCTGCATTGGCATTATTGTATCACCTAGAGCATCAGAGATTTCCAGGTTAGGGTAGAATAGGTAGGAAAAGCTCAAATAAGCTCAGTCTGTAAGCATGTAGTTAGTTGTTTTTAATTTCTGCAAAGTCCAGCAAGCCAGACAGTCCAATCCTGGCTTGACTGTTTTTCAATTTCTGTCTTAGAATGTAGAGAAGAAACCTACTAGACAGTCTGATCCTAGCAGGTAGTAGTGTAGGTAGAGAAACATGTGAGGCCAACAGTCTAACCTGGTCTCATGGAGGAATAAGGGTAGAAGTAGAATAGGTTTATTTTTCCTGTCTGTAAAAATTGATGATGTAAAAGGGTCTGCAAGTCCAAATGCGCCCAGAAGAAAAAATGTTAGGACTATAGTGTGGGTAGGTAGTTGTGTGGGAGAATTTTACTGCTGATGTAATGTCTTCACAATTTGTGGCAGCCGACCCAAGAAAGAAAATGATGGTTCAAAAAGTAGGCATCTGGCCTACTCCAAAGATTGTTTTCTGGATTCTTGACTCCTTCAAGAAGAAGCCATCCCCATGTGGAGCCACTGTTAGCCCCCCTATAAATTTTTGACAAGCAAAACAGGGGGCTAAGATTGTTGTTGAGCCTTCAAGGAATGCATTTCCTCTTTTTCCCTCTCATTTCACCCCCACTTAGCCTCTTTTCCTTTCCCCTTTTCCCCTCTCTTCTGATTGTAAGTCCGCATTATAAATCACTTTAATACGCAAGTGATCTATGTATTAATCACTTCCCCAACCATACCCTAAGGACCTTATAATAAAGCCTTTATATTATAAGTCCCGCCCTTTATAACCACTTCCCCTTCCATACCCCGCCATGTATGTGCATAAAATTTATTCTAAAGTTTTGTGTTATATATATAGTCCGCCGCATTGCAATCCCAATCACAAGCCTTATTCAATCGCAATCACAACTCTTGTGGGACGACCCCCGATTGGTCCATCGCAAATACTTGCGATGCGATTGATCGCATCGTGCCTCGATCATTCCATCCTTCGATTGATCGCAAGCCTTTCCGCCTGAGCTCCGATTGCAATCCTCCGATCTCATCCTGACCGTCAATCTTCCCGCCAAATCGGACGGTCAGCGCTCAATCGCGCCCCGATTTCCAATCGCAATCGCAAGTCCTTTCCTCTGTTGCCCAATTTCATCTCGACCGTCCACCCCCCAGCTAATCTAATGGCCAGCGCTCAATCGCAAACCCCCTTTCGATCGCCATCGCAAGCCTTCCCCGCTGTCTCCCGATTCAATGCCAGCCGCCCATTCCCTTCCAGATCCGACGGTTAGCGCTCAATCACACCATTGCTCTGATTGACCTGATCGCAAGTCCTATCTCCCGATCCCCCAATCGCACTGCCCCTCCGATTGCATTCCCCGTCGTTGATCTGGACTTGAGATCAACGGTTAGTGCTCAATCGCGTCCCCACTCCCAATCACAATCGGAACTTTTGAAATGTGTGTTGCGATTGTCACCCGCTCCGATCTCCGATTGCGATTAGACCCCGGGCCCACCTCGTACGTCAGTCCATCACGTTCCATTTGCATTTCATGCATTTTCTATGTATTTTCGCCAAAATCCCAAACCTTTGTGTTTTGCATTAAGGTTTAATTAATCGCCCTTCGCCGTCACCAGGTCCCACATCAAAGGCTCCGCTCCCTTGTTTGTTGGTGTTTTCCTTTGTATTTCACCCAATGTTAACTGTTGGGCTTTCACACTATTAACCATTTCTTCCGCTGCTCCCCATCATTTTTTTTTTGTTCCTCCACTGCTCCGCCACCACTCCTCCGGCCTCTGCAGCATTTTTCCACCATTTCCCGGGTTTGCAACAGAGTTATTTCATTGTACGGATAGCACAGAGAGGTCTATTCAGCATTTTCCGGCGAATTAGCAGAAAGGACTCAGAAGGGGTTAATGCTATTGTTGATATTATTAATGTTTGACCCCGCGATTGAAAGGAAAGGCGCAGTTTGAAGACCTATGCACACGCAACTGTCTCATCTGTGTTTAATACTCAGCATAGCACTCTTCTCTCATAAATACGCCATTCCTATAGCGCTCTCCATGTTTCCTCGAGCCATTAAACGAAGGTTGTGGATAGAGCCTCTTTAAGACTGCCCGGACAACAGTAATGAGGTATGAAGAAGCCCAAAGACTTTAATCCAGTTCACTTATTCAGAAGGTTACCATAGAGTGCCGGACAGCCAAAAGGAATTCAAGAGACATATCAGAGGTCAGGTTCGACCTGACAGAGGCTCCCAGCAGTCTACAGAGTACAGCAGAATGCCATTAAGCATAATGGGCTCGGCCTCCTCCGCCATTTTGTCTTAATGAGACTCATTTAATTTGTATTTACTCTTGTTTCCACTTCCTCTCCTATAAGGAATCCCCGAGAACGTAATGTAAAGGTTGTTGTTGTTGAGTTGCTGCTGTTGCAGTTAGAGGGATTCATTCTGACTGTTAGAGCTGTCTTGGGAGGGAGTAGCAGAGTAGTTGTATGTAATAGGCTGGGAGGAGAAAGCCTGGACTGTATTAGCCATTGAGCTATAGTGTACATGACTGGTTCTGCATCAATTAATCAAAGCACATTTCACAGGATCCTGGTCTATTACTATTGGTGACGTTTTTCCTAACTCTGTTTATTACATTTTCATACTGTTTCATCTTCTTCTGGTAGGCAACAGAAGTATAACATAGGATTCACCCTTGTTAGGTGCCCTATGTTTCCTGCTCTCCCTACTTTAATGTTTTCTGCTAAATGTGATATCTAAGAATTGGTTTAAGTCAATTTAACCAGTGTAGTGGATGTTATTGCCTACTCTCTGATGTATGAATTGGATGGGTCAGTTCGTAGATGTTCTTGTTGGGTTTAAGCTGGAAGGTTTGGGAACACTGGGGATTAGAGTTAACCTTGTCCACTAGGATCCTTGCGTGACCAGCTGGCCTTTTTAAGATCCCTGCTGTTAAACTTATCTCTGTTTTTTCCCTTGGAGTTTCCAAAGCAGACCTAGAGTTAAATGACCTCTGGTCCGATCTATAAGCAGCCCCTTTGTCTCTTTGAGAGCTGCCTTAGAGTATGTCCAAGCAGGTCTAGAGTTAAATGACCTCTGACCTGATCTATAGACAGAAATCTGGTTGTATTTCCTTCTTTCACCTTCTCTCCTTAATGTTCCATCCCATCATCTATCTAAGAAGATCCTCTAGTATAGATGACTTTCCCTTTGGAAGCCTTGGCTAGTGGATGCAAGTAATTTCCTTTCATGACTCCATAGCCCAATGGATGGCACTGTCTTGACCTATCCTCTTTGCTGAAGCATCCCGCTGCTATGTTCTTTTCCCCCATTACTTTCTCAGTCCATGATCTCCTGACCAACCCAACAACCAACCAACCAAATCATTTAAAACCCCCCATTTGCGTTTCATAACTAGCCTAATATCTCAATTTGAGCTTTCAAAGATATATCATTCTTTGTTTTATTGGAGAGATCCCTCTCCGGGTCCAGGAGGGCTAGATCCTAGGGCCCCAAAGTGGTTTGATGTTGTCTTATCTTTTGGTATTGCCAAATCTGCCAAAACATAGGAACCCCAACACTACCGACAAGAGGCTCTTACCTCAACAGGCTACAACTTTTTCTTTATCAAGCTACGACTTTAAAGGAGATTTTAATCTCTCAATCACAATACAAATTCAATTGTTTTGGTCACCTGATATGAACTTTTTCTATCAAGTCTGTTGCACACCTTCTCTGCTTCTCTTTTACTATTTTTTTCCTCTTCTGTTGTTGCTCATGAACCCTCTCATACAAACTTATTAAATCCAAAAAGTCATTTTTCCATTCAAAAATTTATATTTTATAAGCATGGCTTATTGGTTGTTTGGATTCTTTGCAGGAATATGAACTGAGGCATTATCTCTTGGTCTTCTAAAATCGTTCACTGTTTGTCTCTACATTTTCAAATATGAAAAACTGAATTTTGTAATATAAATCAGAGTTGAAATAACATAGCTCAACAATAATGATTAAAAGAGAAATAATATTTGTATTGGCTACATTTTCAAACCTTGTACCATACATTTTTCTTGTTGAATGAAAGAACATGTTTTCCAGCTTGTGTCTCAATAAATCATGTCTCATTTGTCATCAATGGAAACCAATCAATAATGTTCAACCTTCACACTAATTATCATAGCCTTTGCACTTCACATCACTTTCAGAATTTTCATTCCAAGAAATATTTCAACATAAATTAATCTTAACACAATCAACGCCAGTCAATTAGATCAATGACCTTAACATGATCATTTGACATCAATGCCAAAATTATCAACACTATGGACAAATTGGTGTCACAATAAACTACATTTGGTCCTTCCATCCTATCTTCCAATACTCTTTGTACCAAAATGTTTAAGAATATTGTTGTTGCTACTATGTAATTAGGTTGTGATTCTTGGATAATCGTGAAATTTCACCTAAACCAAGATGAAAGAAATACCATGAAGCACTCTTTCTACCACCCAAGATACCTACAAGGTCGCTCATATTATAGAAAATGGAAATTGTGTTTCCCCTATTTGAGTATAGAATACCATATTTTGTTGTTTTTACAATGAATCAAAAAAAAAATTTGTCAACTTATCAATGTATTTCTTTAGGTGTCTCCATAAATCTTAGATCACCAGCTAATCTCACAATCATTGTAGGATCTACATTTGAACATTTATCTTCATTTTTAGGTTTTGTTATTTTTTCTATGAGTGGGTGTTGTCTTCCAATTCATCACATCCAAGGCATTTTTTTTACGCATAAAGATTATAGAATTTGACTAATATATATTTTATGCCAAGGAAGTACTTCATCAAACCAAAATTGTCATCTTGAACTCCTACTTCTTTGTTGATCTAAATTTATCTACTAGTAGATTTACAATTTAAATCATTTCATTAATATATAAGAAAACAATTAGAATTAAAGCTTGTTGATTTACATTTTTATATATATATTGGTTTCACTACAACTATTAAATCAATGATTTGTCAAATCAACGTCTATCATATTGTACCAAGCTCTTGAAGCTTGCTTGAGGCCATAAATAGTTTTCTTTAACCTAAATATGTTCTATACCTATTCTTATATCTTATAACTGAGTGGCTAGTGAACATAAAATTATTCTTCTAAGAATGTAAATTCCATATCCATTTGGTATATCGTCCATTTTTTTAATGTAGTTAGTGCAAATACTTCCCTTCTTATGCAATTTTTTCTCCAAAAGTAATTCTAGGTTGTTGCGCAAAACGCTTTGCTACTAGTATTTCCTTGTATCATTCAACTTCATTATTTCCATTAAATTTTCTCTTAGAAACCTATTATACACTATTACTTTCCTTGCCTACTAGTAAATCCACTATATCCCATGTATTATTCTTTTCTATGGAATATATCTCCTCTTGCATTGCTTGGACCCAATGTTATTCTTTGATGGTTTCTTCAAAACACATTGGTTGACATGTAACCAATTCAAAGTTTTTTTTTTGTATTTCTAGGGCTAAAATCATCATTTGACTTAGGACTTGGATTAAACTAACCAGGTTTTCTCAATGACTCTTCTTAAGTTTGAATTCTTAGAGTCTTTGTTGGAGACCCTCCAACACGTGATTGAGCTTGTGTACCTTGTTATTTTCATGTTTACTCTACTCTTCTACAAAAATGTTAGGTCCCTATATTACTAGTGTAGTACCTTATTGTTGTTAGTGTAGCCCCCTTATTATTATTGTTGTACCCTTGTAACCCCAATATTGTTATTATTGTGCCCTTACATTATTATTGTTAGGTCGATTAGGATTATATTGTGACCCCATGGACTCTTATATATAGAAGGAGGTTTTGGTAATTTGTATCATATAATAATTGTTCATTTATGTAATGTAAAGGAGTTTGTCCCCTCAAAGTGACCTATTTCTAAGGCGTTTATCTCTCTTTTGTTTTATTTTTGGAGCTGGTTTCATAACATTTGGTATTAGAGCTTTGGATTCTAGGGTTTTGCTACTCCAAACAGGTCATCGTGGAATTTTCGCTATAAATTTTTTTATATGAAGGTTCAGAAGCTTAAATTTTTGTCACACGAAGCCGAAATCCTGAGGAACGTTGTGTAAAAATTTCAGATATTGGTTCACAGTATTTTCAAAGATACGATCTGTGGAAGTTAGGGTTTTGTCAGGCTCCAGAATTTCATCTCAAAGAGGTGACTGTGGGAAAATTGTCATAACTCTCTCTCTGAGAAGAAAATTGTAATTCTATAAAAATTGACCCAAATTACATAGACTGTAGTTTCCTGTATATCGATTTCAGAGCCGAATGAGGAAACATTGACGTGTGGCACGTTGTACAAGTTCGCTCTACTGAACCAATCCATAATTAGGTCATTGTGGGAGATTGGGCATAACTTTACCTTGAAGAATCCAAATCAGGTCAGACCTGTGGCATTCGAAATAAGATTCATAGGGATACTATAGGACCAAATTTCAGATATTAAAGATCTGAAATCATAGAGATAATTCAGTTTCAATATCGAGCTCCTCCAAAGCAATAAAAAGGTGTGTATTTTTTTTCGAATTGCATAAGTCTTGTTTGAAGAATCAATTTGAATTGATTCCAAGGGCATCTTGTAGAATAGATATCAGTATTGGGTTCTAAAATTCCTCCTAAAAATAATTAAACACCCATTAAGCCTTCATAAGGCTCTAATATGACTCATGAAGACAAAGAAGTGCAACATGACATATCAAAATTACAAGAGCAAGTGCACCAAATTTTTCTTTTGCAAAGAGCAGCAAAAATGAAATGGAAGTTTTGAAGAAGGCATGGAAGCTAAGATGGATGGTTTGAAGAAAGGTGTCGAAACTAAGATGGATGGTTTGAAGAATGGCATGGAAGCTAATATGTATGGCATGGAAGCTGGCATGGAATCTAAGATCGATGACAAGGAAGAAAAAATGGAAAACATGAAGAATCATCTAAAAGCAGGCATGGAAGGTTTGACAAAGTTGATACAAGAAATGTTTCCTAATGGCAAAAAGATAGTAGAGGAAACTCATGATGAGAAAAAAATAAATGTTAATCGTGATTTCATAAACTCTAATGTTGGATGGAAAACCCACCATATTCCAAAGATCGATATCAGGAAGTTTGATGACAAGGATCTCGTAACATGGATATTACATATGGAGTAATATTTTGATCTCAATAATGTGAAAAACACACAAAATGTACGCATTTCAACTTTATAGTTAGAACAAAATACATTTGTATGGTATTGATGGCTTTGCTCCCGTAAAAAAATTGTCACTTGGTCAATTTTTACAGAGGAAATGATAGCACATTATGAGGATCAAAAGAGCAACACCTTTATTATCCAATTGATAAATCTCAAACAAAAGGGTTCAGTGGTGGAGCACATTGAGGACTTTCAAAAATTGAATATAAGAGTAATTGATATTCCAGAGGAACACATGATTGATGTCTTCATAGGGAATTTAAAGGATAACATCCAACATGAGGTTCAAATTTGGGAACCTGATTCATTGGAGAAGGCATTCAGGTTTGCAAGAAAAATTGAATGTAAAATTATGGTGACAAGGAAGCCTACCACTCACATCTATAACGATGGAAGTGTTGCTACTCCTAGAATTCCACAACCTACAAGGTTAACACCACAACAATTGTAAGAAAAAAGAGCAAAAGGGCTTTGCTACACTTGTGATAGCAAATACACTAAAGGTCATAAGTGTGCTGAGAAGAAATTATTTTAAATAGATTGTGAAGAGGAGGAAGAAAATGAACAAGAAACTTAAAAACAAGAGGATATACACTGGGAACCAACCCTAAAAGAAGAAGAAATGAGTGTGGCCATATCATGTAGTGCATTGGCAAGAATTACCACTCCTCAAAATTTCAAGATAGAAGGACGTATCAAGAAGAAAAAGGTAATAGTGTTGATTGATTCGAGTAGTACCCATAATTTTATTCATTGTAAGGTAGCCAAGGAATTGAATTGTTTCCTATACCTAGCACCAGAATCTCAAGTGATGGTGCAAATGGAGGAACTATAAATTGCTCTGGAAAATGCCATAATATCAAGCTAACCATGGGGGAATATGTATTGAATAGTCCAATGCTTTCCATTCCAATGGGAGGTGATGATTTTGTACTAAGAGTATAATGGTTACAATCTTTGGGAACAGTAGCTTTTAATTTTCAAGAAATTTTCTTGAAATTTTTTTCGGAAGGAAAGGAAGTTGAATTACAGAGTATCACAGGGAAGCCGAGAAAGATAATAAGCTCTAATGTCATGAAAAAGCTTCTTAAGAAAGAACAACGAGGCGTAATTGCACAATTATTCTCACTAGAAGTTCCAACATCAAAATCAACCATTTCTTCATATCTCCAAAAAGTCTTGGAAAATCATTCCAAGGTGTTTGAAACTCCCAAAGGACTCCCACATATTCGTGCTCATGATCATGCTATTCATTTGATTCCAAGAAGTGTTCCTCCAAACATTAGGCCTTATAGATATACTTATGTCCAAAAGAGAAAAATTGAATGTATGATTGTAGAAATGTTAGAGGTCGGTATTATTCAACATAGTCAAAGTTATTTCTCTGCTCCAGTAGTATTGGTGCACAAGAAGGATGGATCATGGCGCATGTTTCAAGATTATAGGGAGCTCAATAAGCTCACTATTAAAGATAAATTTCCCATTCCTGTGATTGATGAATTATTGGATGAATTACATGGAGAAATTTATTTTACCAAGTTGGATATTCATTCAAGATATCATCAAATTAGAATGAAGACTGAAGATATTCTGAAAACATAATTTTGAACTCATGAAGGTAATTATGAATTTTTGGTCATGCCTATTGGCCTTACCAACTCACCTTCTACATTTCAAGGGTTGATGAATTCCATTTTCAAACCCTTCCTTAGAAAATTTGTGCTAGTATTTTTTGATGATATACTAATCTACAACATGTCTTGGAAGGGTCATGTTCAACATTTTGATAGGGTGCTCAAACTATTGGAGGAGAAACAATTATATGCAAAAACATCCAAATGTTTCTTTGGAGTACAAAAGGTGGAATATTTGGCTGATAATGTATCTCACGAGGGTGTTATGCCTCTAGCTAGCTTGGCACATATAATACCCATTCCTAAGTGGAAATGAAATGTGGTATTGATTTAATTAATTATGAGTTTTTTTGTAATTTCAAGGTCATGATTTTATAATGGGGGTGGGTGATAATCTCACCGAAAATGCCCATTTTGTTCCTATAAAATCAGTGCAAAAATTAGCTAACATAGTTGATATTCACATGTGTTATCTCCCCGTAATTTGCTAGATTGATTGAGATACAAAGATACAGGGTAACATCAAACCAAGCTTTGGAATCCTAGGACCTATCCTTCTTGAATTCAGAGAGGGATCTCTCAAGTAGGTGCAAAGATATGAGCTTATTTGCTGATTAGGGTTGATTTTAGGCTAGATGTTAGGTGTAGGGTATTTTTATTTTTTTTGGTTGGGTATGATGCTCAGATAGATTTAGATAGAAAACAAGGGAGATTGTTAAATCATTGGGAAATGGAGTCAAACAAGGTCATGAATGAGTTCATCAATGGTGTCAAAAGAATTTGCAGGGAAATTTAACTTGGTTGGTGGATCTTTAAGGTTGTGAAGGATCATGAGATGGACATTAAACATGAGAACAACAAGCTAATAAAGGGCAGAAACAAAATCCTTTATATACTTGTAAACTGAGGGAGTTAGAAGATTTATAAGCATAGCAAGAGAATAAAAGGCTTAAGAAAAATTGATCCATTTGATTTCAGACTGAAAGTAGATAATCAACCAAGACAGCATTCAGATAAAACATAGAAAGGAAAAACTTATTTAATCTTTCATGGGTTTTATCATCAAGAGCAGGAAAAACATTTAAGTTGAACAAGTAACTATAACCATAGAAGAAGAGACAAACCCTAGCATCCACAGTGACAGCTATGAGAGTTCCTTAAGACAATTTTAGCTAAGTAAGGCAAAGATCATGATTAAGATAGACTTCGTTGACAAACTATAGGCAAAGCTGCTTCAAAAGAGGATTCTAAGAATAGAGTATTTCAGAGGTAACAATATGCAGGGTTAGCCATAAATCATAATTGATACTAACTGATCTAAATCATTCAAGAAAATAGGCAAGCCAAAAACTTATTAGAGAGCAAAAGATGAATTCTCTAACATATCTTAAGCAGAGGAAAACATTTAGGCAGTGAAGGAAACAAACAGATCTAAGGTGCCATCAACAAGCATATCTTAGTCTAAATTTTTTGTCCCACTACAGCATAGATGGATGGAAAACATATGAGAAACTTAGAAAACATTAACAAGAGAAAAATTCACCATCAACCAGGCCCATGGATCCTGCAAACAGTCCTTCTCCATCAAAAAGTGAATCAGATCATGCATAAGCTCCAAGACATCAATTTATCATCAAAGACTTCAAGGGACTATGTATTACTTCAGCATAAGTCATCAACATCCAACAAAATATACAAGAGCCTCATGCTCTATTTATGGAGCAAATGAGGAGGTGGAAACCCTAAGAGGCTTCAAGAAACCCTAATTCAACCATAAATGTCATAAATGTGCTTAATGACCATGCAAGGCCCAAGACACATAAGAGATGAGAAAATAAATGAAACACACCAAAACATAACTCCCCAATCAATCAGGAGTGTTTTGTCCAAAAAAAATATTAAAAAACCAATTTGTCATTAATTAGTGTCTTTTGTTGACTTTTTGGCAAAAAAGTTGTCTCTGTGCGTAGCTCCAAATCAGCAAAAATTGGGGTCTGTTGCAGCTGATTTTTGGACCCCTTCCTGGCATCAGCTTCAGGCCCGTGATGGCTCATTGGAAAGCCCTGGATGTATAATTTATGAAACTACTTTATTTATCTCAAACTGATCTATGGAAGTCTGTCAAAAATTGGATTGAGTGAAAAAACCCAGGAGCATAGCACCTGCTGATATTTGAGGTAGAAAGTTAAAAATTGACTGTTTTTTGCCTCTTTGGGGGATCAAAACACCTTATTTTGATCCAAAATTTTCTGAATAGATTCCCTAAAATTTAATACATCCAAAAATATAACTTTCATGAGCTGAGGATGCTCCAAGCAAAAATGGCAGCGCCTAGAAAAATGTGCAATTAGGCCTAAAAATCACAAAAAACAAGATCATGTCAAAAATTGCTCAATTTTGGTGAGAAAACCCCTTATGGGTTTCTAGAAGCATGCAAGGAAGATTGAGCCAATATTCCAAGCCTAGATATGTCTTTTCCTCCCTTTTTCATCGGGCACCTCCTTTGGGCAGTTATGAGCTTTTCTCGGGCAATCTTGAGTTTCCTTCGGGCAATTTGATTCAACTACTTATAATGCCCAGTCATCTTCCTTTGCAAACCCAAATATTTGTTTTCTTTGTCCAATTTTTCCTCCAAGTTCTTGTTTTCCCTTTCAAGCCATGATTATTTGTCATTTTCTATCTCGTGGGCAAGCAGCTGTGTGAGAGGATATTTTTGAGCAAGGGTTGTTTCTTCTTGTCTTTGTTTCTCCAAAGCTTTCCTAAGACCTATAGTCCTAGGTCTTTTCCTTCCTGGTTGCTCCTCCTCTTCATCATCATCAAATTCACCCATATAATCCTCAAGTTTGACTTGTGCTTTGTATGCTTCCCTATGGTATTTGAGTGCCCGGGCCACATAGATGGCCATTTGCCCGCCCATTTGTCTATTTTGCAGCTGTAGGAAATGAATGAGGTCTTTAGACCTCTCTAAGTTAGCTTCTAAATCTTAAATTTGAGATTATCTGTTTTGTAGAAGAGATTTTAGAATTCTGATCTGGTCATCTTCGGCATCACTATCCACTTGGATTATGTCAAACTCTTTCTCTTGTTCATGGCTGCTCTCATGCTGCTCTACTTTTTCCTTACCTTTGCTTTGAATGGGCTTCTTTGCCCTTGTCTTCTTTGGCACTTCAATGATAGGTTGCTTGGGCAACTTGCCTCTACTCTGGAGTGCTCTAGTAACATTGTTAGTTACAGCTTGAACAATCTTCTTCCTTGAAGTTTTAGGCTTTGTTACCTTTGCAGAAAAAGTCATGGCCCCTTGCCTAGGAGAGGCAGCTAGCACATGCTTTTGAGAACTCTCTTTCTGCTCTATGTTTTTACTGTCTTCTTTTGGAATGCCTTACTCTTTTTGTTTCATGCTATCAATCTTAGATTTTTCACTGTTTTGCGCCTTGTCTACTTTAATTTCATTTTCCTTCTTAGTTTTATGGTTGTTATCTTGGAGACTACCTTTACTTGCTGTATGAGGACTTCCATCACGCTCATTGTCTTCATTAAGAATGCTTTCTCCTTGAGTGTCGTCTTTAACTTATTTCATGTGACCACTGTTTTTTTCTTCAAATGAGTGATGGTTGTTTTCCACCTCTTGAGAACTTCCCTTTTCATCATTATTGTGCTTGTTGTTTCTTGGGAACCATCCTCACGAGCTGTTTGAGGGCTTTCATTATGCTCATCACTGCTTACTTGAGGACTGTTATGTCCCTCATCATCCTCATTCCTACTGTTGTGTTGACTGCCACTATGCTCCTCTTGAGTACTATCATCACTAGTAGTATGTGGGTCGTCCCCATGCTTATGGTCACTGATATGTTGATTTCCACTTGGCTCCTGCTCACTGCTATGCTGAGTGCCACTCTATTCTTCATCACCACTGCTTTGTTTAGACACTTCCTTTCCACTCTCAATCATAGGGGATTTTTTCTTTTGAGGGGCAGATTGACTAGATGAAGGGGAGACATAGTGAGTGGAGGGTGAGGAGGACACATGAGATGGGCCATGAGATGAAGAGCCAATAGTAAAATCCGAATGGGATATGAAGGATTCCCAAGGAACTCCTTTTTGCTCAAGTTGATAGAGGATGGGAATTTTTATGAGAGAATGATGAAATAAGCTAGCCTTTTGTTGAGTAGGGGGTTTCTTTTGGACAAATGAGGCCATTTTGTCAATGCTCCTGTAGAGGAAGAAAGGGAGGTTCAATAGCTGAGTCCGATTGAAGTGCATCAGCAGCCGGACATGGTATGAATAAACCCGAGAGTATCTCCCTTCACATGTGAAGTATTTCATGACGACCTTCATAAGAGGTGCATAACTGTTCAATAGATGAGAAAAGGGGAAGATGGCCTCGCATTCATTTTGGTAAGCTGGTTTTAAAAAGGGCTTGTAGTGGTCTAGGTCCAAAAAGGCTTGTTTGAACCATTTCTCACCAAGATAGGGGATTTTGGTTGCTTTGGACACTGATCTAGGATTTAGAACAAAATCAAGGCCTGTTATGTGAACATGTTCTCCTTGTAGTCTTAGGGAAAAAAATTGTGTCAAGGGAGGGCGATTGGTGACCTCTTGGACTCTTTGTCAAAAATCAAGGCACCCTACCTCATGAAAGTTGAAAAGAACTGAAGGGGAGTCATTTATTTCATGAGTTGTAGTGGGCTCAAACCGGTTATGATACCCCCCTTTGTTGACTTTCTTTGGAGGCATAGTTGTTTAGACTTTCCTTCACTCTCTTATCAAAACAGGTCTTTCAAATGAACTAAAAATAGATCCCTTTTTCAAGCACTGTATTTCTTTCTTAGCTAGCAAACAAGTTCTTTTTTAGTGAAAATAAGTTTCCTTCTTAAGAACTGTGTTTTTTCCTTTTGCTGAGTAAAGAGGCCTTCAAAATGACTTATGCCTTTTTAACAAATAGATTTTCTTGGCCCTTTAAAACATTGTGTCTTCTTCCTCACAGTTTGATTTTAAAATCTCTTTCAAATCAAAAACTTAGGTAAAGAGAAACCCAAAAACCTTTTAAACAATGTCTTAGCTGCTGTTGAAGACAATTCCTTGTGAAAAAACTAGTTTTTTAGCAACTTTGAGGGCTCTTTGCAGGCTGTTGCAAACTCCTTTTAGCATTGGCCCGAGCAGTCAAACCTTCGCTCAGAAGTGGCCCAGGCGGTGGACCATCCAGAGGTGGCCCAGGCGGTGGGCTGTTCAGAGGTGGCCTGGGCGGTGGGCTGTTCAGAGGCGGCCAGGGCGGTAGGCCGTTCAGGGCTGTCGGAGGCAGCACGTCGCATGCAAACCTGGGCGTCGAGCACTGCACAAGCGTACATCGTAAAGCAATAGGCATGTCGCATGCATGAAAAGTTTTAAATGTTTTTAAAAAATGTTCTCTCTTCCGTGAAGTTTTTTGCATGATGACAAATGAAATGTTTTTCTCGAGCCCCTTTATGAGGTTTTCAAAACACCTTTTTCCCTCCCTTTATGTTGACGGGAAAATTTGTCCGGCCAACAGTAGGGGATCTCCCCGGTAGAAAGTCCCAATTAGACCTTCAACCGTTTGGAGTAGGGATCCCGTCCGGGGTGTGGGTCCGGCTACCGCTTAAGACGCCTTCCCTTTGGTCTCAAAAGAACCTGATTGGACCTGTGGACACACCCTTATTCACATGGTACAGAATACATGATTGATGCATTAAACATGAATCAAACACTATGTGTAGCAAGATTATAAATAAAGCATGTACACCTCAGGAGATGTCATTAGCAACACATCTTTGGGGGTACTGCTTGTAAGGTAATCTGACCACGAAAGAAATAGTTCTTTATGGCGAGATGTCCCTTTATTTCTGAAAGATAAAACGAAATGCTAACAAAATAGTTCATTAACATTCATTAAAAGAGCAGATGATAAACTGAACATCATTGATACAACACAGATAGCCATGACGCATAAATGATGACATGAAAAGTGCAGCTTCATTAATCATAGGATGTTCTGAAACTGTACAAAGAATACACACAGTGTTCGCACAGCGAAACACATCATAACCATAGGGTATTTTAACAAGAATCAGACCAACATGCACAAGAGCATAACTCAAAGGCATGCCAAGGTAGCCTTTTCTTCAAAATAAAGCCATGTTACAAGCCTAGGATGTTGGATTACTTATAATGCCAAAACCAGCCCATTGGGCTTCTCGATCGTTCACCTATCAACTATTGGTTGCCTTGCTATTACTCCTTGCGACTCGCGACCCGAGTCATTGCGACCGCGACCGGGTCGTTGCGACTGCGACCGAGGTGTTGTTACGATTCTGACTTGACCGGGTCAGCAGGGTCGCGGTTGCAAGAGAATTGCCAAGGTGCGACCTTGCGACCTCGCGACTAGGCCGGGTCGGCAGTCGCAAAATGTGGAAAAACACAGATATGTGACCTTGCGACCTTGCGACCAGGGTCGCTAGGTCGCGAGTCATGGGGAAGAAAACGGGCGGAAAAGGGCCCTGCGACCTTGCGACTAGGTCGCTGGGTCGCAGGGTCGCAAAAGGAAAAAAATCGAAGGTATGTGACCTTGCGACCTTGCGACTAGGTCGCTGGGTCGCAGGGTTGCAAAAGGCAAAAAATTGAAGATATGCGACCTGTTGGGATTTGCGACCTGGGGCAATGTGCGACCTGGGGTTTTATCCTTCTGCATTTGTCTTTCAAAGATATCATAACCTTGTTCTCCAAAGGCTTGGCTTAGCCTTCGCCATGTGAGACAACAGCCTCTATCTGCCAGCGGTGTTATTTCTGATTAAGGGAATTTGCATGAAATGATATATTACCTGCAAGAAAACAGAATCAATCAACATAGTCCCTTTTTCTTCTCATACAACTTGCAGATAAATGAATTTATACTAGCCCTGTACATATATAACTATAAACGAATGTCAGGGAATCAATATAAGAAATGCAATAATCTATCACAGCTAAAATCAGTTGGACCCCTATGTGGTCAGGCACTGTGTCACTATGTCATCGGAGTGAATGGTGTAGGCTCTTCCTGCGCCTCTTCGACTGCTGCAAATGCATCTTAGTATGGTTGTAGACCGAGCTTGAAATGCAGACTCAATTGATGGGCAGTGTCGGTTTGGGCCACATGCTCTGTATGCCTGCCGGGACATGCATTATGATATGCACTAACAATACATTTTCCAATCCTTGAGGTGCGCTCACGATACTCTTGGGATGAGGCTGCGGAAAACCCAAACGTAGCCATGAATTCGGAATGGTTGCAAAGATTAGCTACGCACAGAAACTCGCTTTAAGGCAACGCCTTCACTAGAAATAATTCCTTGGGCTGCTGGTAAGGCCTGAAAATTACGTGTAACTGTAACCCAGCTCTGACTTTCAGCATAAACGGGCTGTATTCGTAACCTCGTGGGCGCCTTGGAGACACAGTTGAAGGCATTTCGGACTTACAGGTAATGGAGGTTGTGCTGGGCGCAGCGCACTGTAGAGGGCACATATTTTCTCAGAAGTTTTGTTTGCCATGCTAACGCAACCAGAAGCGAAGGGATTCGACCCTTTTCTTGCACTGAATGTTAGCCAGGGCGAGCGTTATCATTGCATGCCAGTCTTTCGGCTCCTGTCATGGAAATCAGCTGCACGCCTAAGTGTTCCATCTTCGTTTCTCTACTCAGTGATGCGTTACAGTCGCAACACCACCTCTATGCAGACATACGTGTCGACCCATCTCTTTTACTGTGGCTCTTGCTAGTGCAACGTTGGATTATAGACAATCTGTTCTCGTGGCAAGCAGCTCATTCCTTCGTGAGCCTGCAATAGAAAACGTACTGAATGAATCTGCGTGTGATGTGATGATCCAGTTTTTTTCCAGCGCTTTTTGGACAGAGTGGAGACAGCTCGATGTGGTCAGTAATGGCCATATTGATAGCATATTTCTAAATGGGGCTAGCGCAGGTCATTTGCAGAAAGATTCTCTCCCAGAAAACCGCCGTCAGGGCTGCAAAAATCAGATTTTATCCATTCTTCTGAAAGTAGCGCAGCATGCCTTTTGTGGCGCTGGCTTTTCGGTCCGTGCCTTTGGTTGCAGTGCATGAATTATACAACGGTTGCCATGCAGACTTGGGACAGACACGTGAAAGATTTCATCCATGCAGTTTGATTATCAACGCGCCATGGTTAATATCTTGCTCCCTGTTCAAACCAGCCTTTGACTACTACGTATATACCTTGTTCGGACGTTTCATTCTGGTTGAAACATCTGCCAACGAACGTTGGGTTCTATGCCACGTGGCCACGCCTTTGGACTATCGAACGTATGTATATCGGCTCTAAACTTTTTAAAACAGGGTGAAAATCGCGTTGATGTTTCCATATAATCCTGCAATTCTTCTGGCCAGACTGTTTGATAGTCGTTATGATGTTGGCCACTATAGGTTTGTTTAAAACGTTTTGCTTTGACTGTCGTATAATATACCTGCTCAAATGTTCTATCATAAGTTGAAACGTGCCATCAATCGTGCCATCGAACATTTAAATTTGTGCAACGTGTCCATGGATGTTTGGTGTTGGGCTTCAAACGTAGGGTTGACCGCTCCATGCAACGTGAATATCGAACGTTGGATCATCAAACATATATCTGCTCCACGCACTTACCTGCCAACGATGTTGGACTCCACGCATAGTAATTTCACCACCATCATATCTTGTAGTTTCAGCATAATGGTCATCAACACTTATAACAAATAACTCCACTATCGAATCTTCGCGCCCGCTCCATGTTTTAAGAAATAAACCTTCGACCATTATATATGCTCAATACATTTGCTAAATTGGAAAACTTGCCACCGAATGCCACGTGTTGCACCATCTCTCATGGTTTGAAACGTATGGCTTCACTCCCTTCGCGCCTTAGTTGCATGCACTATAGTTATGATGACTGTTATATATGTATATTCTCCAAACGTTTATCTGCGTATAGTTTGGCATTCCTCTTGATTAAACCCGCCAATAGTTGTTACGATATTTTCATCGTAAATCCGTTATAAAACGCAGGCTTGACCATTTATTGTATATCTTGCTCCAAGCTAACGAACATCGGGCTCGGGCTCCATGCAACGTGTCCATGCACGTTGGCGCCATGCAACGTTGGACTACATATAGTTGTGATCCACCATTTCAAATGTAACTTTGACCACCCCATGTACGTGCCATCGAATGTTTGACATTTTATATGACTTGGAAATGACATGGGTTTGCACTTTGATTTTATTACATAACAACATCACCCTTTCCAATTGAATGTGCGCCCTTCATAATTTTTATGGTTTTCGAAACCATATGCTTACGAGCTTTGTTTTAGTTTGAATATTTGCTTTACCTCATAATACGAAGGATGTTTGTTTTGAAAGGTGTTTCTCAAGCCACATTGATGGCTCTTTTAACATTTACCCTTCCTATTTCGTGGTTCCAAAGACTTTATTTGCATATGCACCAACGTGCCTAGCTATTAAAATGTGTATGCATTTAAACATAACCTTTTAGTTTCAATTTGAGGTTCCCCATCTCTTGTGATCCCGCATAGACAAACTTTATGGATATGAAAGAACAAGGAGACTAGGGTTTTAATGTCATTTCCTTGCTCCACATTGTACTCCTTGCAGCGTAAATAATTTCACACCATGTAGCTTAGGATTCATACATGTTGCTTTTGAAAGGAGCGTTCTCATATTTAAAACTCTGTCGTTGGCTTGCCACACCACCTTGTATGTTTCCGCACTGCTGCCCGGCGCGAGAATGCCTCGAATGAGATTGTCATTGTCTAGAGAAATATTCTGAGTTTGCTTTGTTCCCCGGGCTAAACTTCAAGCTAGATTCATCGAAGTGGAGAAATATGTTCCTTTGCATGCACCCCTCGACATTCAGATGATATGGTGTAGGATCTAGACATTTCCAAACGGAACGCTTTAAGCATCTGGTGCGCACTAGTGAAGGAGGCCTTTGCATCAGTGTCGTAAAAGGTTCTTTTCTGATCGATGTGCATCACACCATCCTCCTTTTAACAGTACTGATCACTTGCTCCTGATCCTCCCCTGTTCCACCACTTTGGCCTCGTCGTTGAGCCCAATTTTATTACCCTTGGTGTCCTGACACGACTGAGGAGTTTGTCACCTGTGGGGTCGACCTGTGCGGAACATAACGACATCATAATTATTCTTGATAATGATGACGACAGATAAAACATATGAAACCAACAAGCCTGAGAGAAGTATTCAAACAAAATCTTAATGACCTACAGTGGGAAGGCTTTTATTCATCAATACACAAAAGGTTTCCATTCAAACGTATGCCTTGCAATCTCATTACACATGGCGCGACTGCGACAAGAGTGTTCGGGCGTACGATGGATGATCCTTCCCACATATGGCGTGATTGCCCCAGCGACATTTGATCATGATGGCGAGACAACTCATGAGGGGTTGGGGATAGGTCGCTAGGATGAAGTTGATTTGTGGGGTCGGTGAAAGACCTTGACAACTAAGCGAGCATAGGGGGACCCGAAATTTTAAATATACCCAAAATTTTGGGTGGTGTTGTAGCGGCTACAAGACTTTACTAATTTGAAAAATCTTCTATTTTTTCCTAAGTATTTGTATTTGAAAGTAAAAAGAGAAATTCCTTTTTCACAATGATCTTTACTGCAATTTTTTGGTAAAGACCCCTTTTCTTTTTACCTTTGTTGACATTTAGAGGTTTTCCTTTTGAACCAGCTGTCTGTATGAGCTATATATTTGTTGCTTAGACATTTAGGGTAAACATGCCACAACACTATTTTTAGCCTTGGTTTGTCAGTGAATGCACTCTTTCAAACACACTATCTCTCAAATCTACCCATTACTGACAATTTTTCCTAAACACAGTGTTAACACTTGTAGACTTGACCCTCTGCTTATTTGTGAAGGAGGCCATAAAAATCCAAAAAATATTCTCCTATCCAAATTGTGCCCTCTGTCTGTCTATATATATATATATATATATATTTAAACCAATGGGAAAAAGCTGTGAGCCTTTTCGCGTATTACTGGTGAAGTCCCTTTAAACCAATTGTCTTCTTTCCTATGTGACTATGCTTATGGTAAGTGTCTTTGTCACAAAATCACTGTGAAGCTTCAGGAGTAAATAACATGATTGGTAAAGGGTGAGCACTTACTGCTAGGCATCTTTGAACTAACACTTTCCCTTGACTGTGTTTTCACCCTCTACTTGTCATGAAGGAGGTCCTTGCAAATGTAACCACTCAGGTCACTCAAAACCATTTTTGGGCCCTCTTCTAGTTATATTTTAAGGAGGTGATCTTACATTATAAAAAACTCATCTTCAACAGGTACAGTGTCTTCCTTTGTTTATTTTTAAAAAAATCATAATCAGTAAACTGTGATCTTTTCTTATCACTCTTGAAGACCTTCAAATAAACTATCCCTTTTTTATTTATGAAACCCTACCTGTAATATATGTCTTTATTGCACCATATCACTTTGAAACTTAGACAAGAACAATGTGATTTGTTCAAGATAAGTGCTCTCTGTCTGCATTCCTGAAGTAACCTCTTTTTCCTGACTGTGTTTTCAGAAGTGCAGTGAAATTGTCTTTGACTAATTTTCAAATTCTAGGCTCATGGTAAGGTATAAGAAGCAGTTGTCCTCTTATGCCTTCATGATAATGCCTAATTTCTTTTAGACTTCTCTCTGTCAAGACTGTCTCTCTTGCCTAAAAAAGAGTAATTTGCAGGGCTAGGTCACCTTTTTGAGAATTTATGCAGCAATACCTTTGGAGTTAGTCATGGAGTGCTGATGATAAGCATCACTTAATCCTTTGTAGATCATTGTCTTCAGGCACCTTTTGGATTTAAAACCATGTATGTTTGCTTTCTTTCACTTAATGCACTTCATCTAATTCATGATGGCAAACTGTCACAAAACGGTAACCTTGTTGAGTTTGCTCTTTTACACCTATTTGCACAGTGTCATCATTGAATATACCCCTGCAGAGATGTATTTGGTAGATGATCTTTGATTTTTGGAAAAATTAGTAGTGTGTCATAAAATCAGACATTGAAATTACCACTCCCTTTCATTCATGAAACTTTTTTGAAACCTTCTCTTTCCTTGGAATGGATATTTCTGAGCCTTGCTAGCATGAAACCAAGTAACTAGTTAGTGGTGTATGACCTAAGGCTAAACCAGTGTGTTGTTTTGCAGAATAAGAAACAATTGATGTCTGACTGGTACTAGACACAGGATTTTTGGCTTAGGATAACTTTGTCAAGGAAAATTTCCCTAAACACCACCATCTAGACCTATAGACCTTGTTATAGATTTTGAATATTTCCTTAGTCATGATCAGGTTATCATAATGACTGAATGATCAGTGAGATAGGGGCAGACATTTTGTCAAATGATAGGCAATGAGATGCATGAAAACAAGGGAAAACATGCAAAAATATTGATGACTAACACTGGGCACCAAATCCATCCTATAACTCAGTGAAACCTTTGGTGACCTAATGGGGACCTTTGGATTTGGATTTTGGATAGGCATTTAGACTTTATGGATTACCAAGTGTAAGATAGGACCTGTGAGAAGCTTAGTGTGTTTTGAAGACCTAGGATCCAGCATACTGATTGTCTAGAGGGTTTGTAGAGAAAATAAGTGTCTGGGAATATTATGGAAGAGTCATCAAGATTATTGGATTAGTAGGTTCGATCAGTAATAGGGAATCTTGTAGATAAGAAAAACAGGGGATTTGGGCCAAAAGGCAAGACATGGTAAAAAAATGAGTGATAGTTGGGGCAAAACAATATGGCTTGAACCCAGGATGGGTCTTCCAGGAGTATTGGGCTAGTGAAGGCTAGATAGGATGAATGATAAACTAGTGAAAATTTATCCTAAGGATAATGAAGGCAGTGAGATTTCTAGAACTCACAATGTTCATGAACTTTGTTTCTAGAAATCTAGGATAAGTATTTTAGTCATCCATGAGAAGTAAAAATTAATGATGACTAACAACATGCAGAAAATTTTTAGGCTTCACAAGGCACCTAAGGTAATTATTTCAAATAAATCCAAAGTTCACATCCAATTTTTGGATGGGTTTATTTAAAGGACTAGGTACAAATTTGAATTTTATCACAGTGTATCACCAAAATTCTGATAGAAAAACAAAGCAGGTTAATCCAATAATTTAGGATATGTTACGGATGTATGTGATGGAAAAACCATCTATATGGGAGAAATACCCACATTTGGTAGAGGTCATGTATAACAACAGGTGCCAAGTCTTAGCCTCCACAATGTCCCAAGGTTGAGAAATGATATCGACAGAGGTAACCTAAAACCAAGCTTTCAGTTTGGTAGCTAGCCCTACCAAACCAGAGAGGGATCTCTCTATGGAAATCACAGCCAAAGGGTTTGACTAGATGAAGAGTGGATTTTAGGCTAGTTAGGTCAGCTCTAGGGTTTTGAAATTTTCATGGTTTTTCTGTTGGACCAGGGATGAAAACTAGGTAGCTAGGTCAAATTATCAAAGGGTTACAGCTGAAAATATATGAAGGAGCAAGGTAGAAAATATTTAGTGATGGGATTAGGGTTTTTTCAGTGTAGTGTAGGGTTTGAAAATGAAGGAGGATATTAATGAGCATGTGTCATGAATTCATTAAAACAGAAGGAAGATTACATAAAATGACATTCCCAAACAAAATAGAGCTTTATGAAGAATTATGCTTATCAAACTTTTAGGAAGATCACCGAGGAAAGAAAGGTATGGAAAGAGAACTTGTATATCATTTATAAAAGACTATAACAGAGAAAATACAACATCAAAAATTCACTTCACATGAATTCATAGATAACAATTTCAACTGATCCTTTGAATTTATGAATAAAAGCTTAAGCACAAGCAACAATAATCTCACCCTCTGATGTTCAACCATCAAAATGACTAAGAAATGAATACATATAGACAAAAAATAATTTCCCCTCTCTCAGGGGTCGAATCGTAGAGTGGAGGAGCAGTTCAAATGATTCCCTCACCTAAAACCTAAAGACTAGGGAGGTTAAATGACATTTACAAGCATGTATCCACCTCATTTTTACTCTAACCAGCATAATTACATCATCATAACTCAAAAAATGAAAAATTAAATCAGTGTAGGTCGAATCTGGATTGATTCCACTAAGGAAAGTTACTTTCAGGAAAAAACACAGCAAAATGCAACATGCGAGGAGAAAACACAGTGAAATTTGTGTAAGAGGCTTTTGAAGGCATTCCTAATCTGAAATTGTGAGAACAAACTATTTCTCATACAGAGATTGACTGTAGGGGCATTCACCGGATATTTCACCTTTCAAAGAAAGGATGAATCCGGAGGCTACCTGGCCCTTCTACAGACTCTAACTAAAGAAATAAAATGTAATCACTGAGATCTGATCAATGAAAGTATTTGTGTGATGTGCAAATTATTCATTGATCCAGCTTTAATGTGTGAATAGGCAAGTATACATAATCTACAAATGAAGTATAATGGTTTGAAGCTGAACTAATAAGTTTTTTTCATTGTTTAAACTTGCTTAGGAAAAGTTTTCTTATGAAAATTTACTGTTTAAAGGATCAGAATCTAAAAATATGCAGTAAAATTATACAGTATGACATCAAATAATTGTTTAAGCGGTTCACCCCTCTCTTGGGCTACCTCCGCTAGGTCCAAAAGCCTCTAATTAGGCTTTTTCTCCTTTGATTAAATGCTCAAAATGTGAATACAACTGTATAGAAGCCTCAGATGGAAAAATAAACTACAAAAATAGATTCAGAAGGCCCAAATCAGTATAAAATGACTAAAAATTCACCTCCATTGGATGAAGGTAGTCCAAAACAGCTCTTTTTCCCTTATGCCCTAGTGGCTCCACGACAAAAAAATGCTGGTATATTATCTGTTAGAGCACCTTGATGGCTCTGCAAACACTTCCAACAACTCCAGAATGTCGAAGAGACCCAGAATCAAAAAAAAATTCCTCCAAAAAGGACTTTCCTAGCCAAAGTTATGGCTAACTGAAGTTTGCCATTCAAAAGCTCCACCAAATCTGGCTAACTGCCAGATAACTCCGACAAATTAGGAAATGGCTCTGAATTTGGTGGGCGCTCCAAATAAAACAGGTAGTTATAGTAAATTTTACTTTTAGAAAATGCGCATTCACATGCGCCGGAACCACTGGCCAAACGGTTTTAAACTGTTGTTTAACTCCGCACGTATTTTTTTGAAACCATACATAAGTTACATACATTTTTAAACTTATCCGCTCTAAACAAATCCGCTCCAACCTTTGCATTGACCATGTGCCCTGACACATAACTCCGCTCTAAACCCACGTAATACAGCATATCTTAAAACCCACGTGCCTTTTACAAACTTTATAGTTATGGGTTTTTAAAACATTTCGAATTGTGGGTTTTTAATATATAGTGGGGTTTTAAAATTTAAATTTTAATAAGGTTTAAATATAATTTAAAATTAACTAAAATATGTATTAATTAATATAATTTATTATTAATTTAAATCATATAAAATATAAAAAAATATATAATTTAATAATTTAAACCTTAATAAAAAATAAAAAAATTTCCACATAATATTAAAAAAATTTCTTTCAAAATTGAAAGTTATTGGGCGTTTTCAAAATGCAATATCTCCTCCATACGATGTCAGATTTGCGTGCCGTTCATGGCATTGGGATCATATCACTGATCTCTTTCCATTCGATCTATTTTGGAGCAATTCTGAGCAACTTCATTTTTGAGAATTTTTCTTCAACAGACTTTGATCTCCTGATCATACCTCCCAAATGTGAAGATTTTGGACCCTCAAAAGATTTCTGATTACTGAAAATGATGATGTGGAGACTGATTCTCCACTCTTCCACCCTTGAACAACTGAAATCTACCTGATTTCATCAAATTAAGCTTTTGAGAAAATGATAATCTATCTCTGGAATCAACTGATCGACCATTGCTTAGATTGACGGAGTCATGATGCAAATAATTAAAATTTGCAGAACAGCAATTGTAATCTGCAGAAAACAAACTTTTTCTACACTAATCAAACTTCCAGAAAGACTTAAAATGACGTTCACCTTGCAAACTGTTCCCATGGCGAATTCTACCATTCTGAAACCAACTTTTTCCCATGCTGAATGGTTTGTCCTTCTTGCTTGCACTGCCTTGCTTTGACACTTCATTCATTGTATTGGCTGACCCAAAAGGTAATTTGTGCAACATAACATCATCTTCTTTTAAAGAAAAACTGTTATCAAACTGAGACATATTATTAGCAACATCATAAAAAGGCGAATGCTCAAAATCTGGTCGTTTCATCATTAACAAAGTTAGACTTTGACTTGCATTAACCAGTCTTTTCAATTGACCTCATGAGCAATGATTCCAACTTCTTCTTGTGAGCTTCTCACAATTGTACTTTTTTTGTCTATCTTTGAACAAGTGATACTGCCATGGTGATGAAAGATCGTTTTCCACAATAAATATGACCTCCTAAACAATACCCCGAGACATCAAAATTGCCACTAAGTTCAACCGTGTCAATAAAGTGTGCAGTAATTGCAAAGCGCAATATGCACTTCCTTGAAACTTGTAAGTTTGCATCCTTGCATATCCAACCAAGTGGGTATGGATTTGGATGTGGAAAATTTGTCTCAGCCAAAATGCTGACCAAATCTTCGGTAAATAAGATTTGTTTTGTGACCCTTCATCAAAATGCTGTGTCAATGGAGGTATGTTTTGAAATTACTCTCACATGGAAAAGCTTTATCCTCCTCTTTTATTCATGAGTATCTTTGTGACAATTCAAAGAGCTAGAACTGGGAATTGTGTCTTGCACCACTTCTTTCCCCTTAATGTTCTTTAAAACCATGGCTATACTTTTTGTCTCATCTCCTGAGTCTGACCCTAAGTCTTGCTCAACTGTTGCTACAGTTTTCTCCTTTTCTTTGGTCTTGTTTTTGTTCTTGAATTTTTCTGGTTTCAGTTCAGGATGAAGCTTCCAACAATTATCTTCATCGTGACTTGTCTTTGAACAGTTCTTGCAAAATAACTTTCCTTTTTCCTTTCTTGAATTAGCAACTCTCTTCTTTCCTTTGTTTTTGAAATTACTATCCTCATCAAAATTATTCTTTCCTCTAGCTTCTAAATGTGTAGCCTGCACACAGACTTCATCTAAGCTGGTAGGATTGAACAATAGAATAGTATGTTGCAGATAATTGTGCAAACCTCCTATGTATTTCAACAAGGTGTCTTGACTTTGTAAGTCTACTCCAAGTAGAAGTGCTCTCCTTCTAAACTCTTGGGTATAATCTTGCACATTTTGACCCTTAAGTTGCCTAAATTTTTTCCAATTCATGATTGCTTTCTGAATATGAGCAAGAGGATAAAACTGTTTCTTAATGGATGTAATAAACTCATTCCATGTTAGAGTTATCTTACCATGCTTTTTAATCTCCTCTCTAGTCTTGGCTTCCCACCAAACCAAAGCTGCTCCATCCATTCTCAAAGAGGCTAATTGGATTTTTGTTTCATCATCATGCAAATTCTGAATTCTGAGATAGACTTCCAACTGTCTAATCCAGTTATCCAATTTTTCTGCATTAACATCACCATTAAACATCGGCAACTCAAACTTCATATCAAGCTTTAACAAATGATTTTTAAGAGATGTTTTTGTTTTATGTGACTGATTAACAGAAGTAGAAGAGGATGATGTGGAGGAAGAGGATGACGATGGAGATGAAGGATCATCATTTCCTCCATTCCCTTTCTTAGACCCATCTTTGTCTTTCTTTCCTCCCGAAGAATCTCCTTCTTCTCTTTGGTTTCTAGACCCTTCTCCAGCAATCCTATCATTTCTCTCCTGGTATAGGACCCTAACCATCTCAGTCAAGTCCAAGAAAGCTTTTCTAAAGACTCTTTCTTCTTCCTTGGGATCCATTTCCTCATGTACTTCTCCTTCTCTGGATGACATGCTTGTGGCTGATTCTAAGGCTACTGAGGATGAAATGGAAGGTGGATGTAATGGCACTCTAGCCCTCCTTGGTTGAGGATTAACTTGTTCTCTAACCAATTGACCTTCCCCTCTTTGCAATTTCAGCCTAGTAAGCATCAAGTTTTGCAGAATAATACAATTTACTTGCACAAATTTCACAAACTCTTAAGAAAAACCTTGAGCTCTGATACCAACCTGATCTGAAATCGTGAGAACAAAGAATTTCTCATACAGAGATTGACTGTAGGGGCATTCACCGGATATTTCACCTTTACTAGAAAGGATGAATCCGGAGGATACCTAGCCCTTCTACAGACTCTGCCTAAAGAAATAAAATGTAATCACTGAGATCCGATCAATGAAAGTATTTGTTTTAAGTGCAAAGTATTCATTGATCCAGTTTTAATGTGTGAATAGACAAGTATACATATTCTGCAAATGAAGTGTAGTAGTTTGAAGATGAACTGATAAGTTTTGTTCACTGTTTAAACTTGCTTAGGAAAAGTTTGCTTATGAAAATTTATTGTTTAAAGGATCAGAATCTAAAAATATGCAGCAAAATTATACAGTATGACAACAAATAATTGTTTAAGCGGTTCACCCCTCTCTTGGGCTACCTCCGCTGGGTCCAAAAGCCTCTAATTAGGCTTTTTCTCCTTTGATTAAATGCTCAAAATGTGAATACAACTGTATAGAAGCCTCAAATGTCAAAATACACTGCAAAAATAGATTCAGAAGGCCCAAATCAGTCTAAAATGACTAAACATTCACCTCCATTGGATGAAGGTAGTCCAAAACAACTCTTCTTCCCTTAGGCCCTAGTGGCTCCACGACCAAAAACGCTGGTAAATTCTCTGTTAGAGCCCCCTGATGGCTCTGCAAACACTTCCCACAGCTTCAAAATGATCTCTACACCCAAAATAAATAAATAAATTCGTATCCAAAGGCCTCTCCTAGCCAAAGTTATGGCTAATCGAAGTTTGTTTCTAGAAAGCTCCACCAAACTGCCAATCGATGAACAACTCGACAAATTAGGAAGATGTGACCGGAATTTGGCACCTCCGCCTTTTTTTACCGCCAACCGTGGTGTTAAGAAGAGGGCCACGTGACCGCGCTCGTCGGAGAATATGGTTGAGACTTAGAGTTATATACGCGACAACCTTAATATAAAACCATAATATGAATTAATTAACTCGCTCCTCCCCACCGGTCTCACATATTACTCAAACGAAACAGATCCACCTAACATTTGTGATCACGTGTTTGAAAACCACGTTTGATTTTGTTACGTGACCTGCACCACGTTTTAAACCACATATTAAAGCTTGACCATACGTTATACCCTTGCCACGTTTTAAAACACATGCTTTTTAAATATTTAACCCACAACTTTGGGTTTGTGGGTTTTAAACCCGTTTCATAAAACTTTCGAATTTTGAAACTTTAAAATATATGTGTGGGTTTAATATTTAGTTTTAATAAGGTTTAATAAAATTCTTTTTAATAATTAATTAAAATATATAATTAATAATATAATATATGATTTAATATAAAAACCATATAAAATATTAAAACTATATAATTTAATTAATCTATTAAACCTTAATAAAAAAATAAAAATTTTCCCACATAATATTAAAAAAATTTCTTTCAAAATTGAAAGTTATTGGGCGTTTTCAAAATGCAATATCTCCTCCATACGGTAACGGATTTGAGTGCCGTTCACGGCGTTGGGATCGTATCGCCGAGCTCTTTCCAGTCGATCTGTTTCGGAACAATTCTGAGCAACTTCATTTTTGAGCATTTTTCTTCAAGAGACTTGATCTCCTGATCACTTCCCGAGGTCCAAATCACGATCTGAAAGATGTTGGAGAAATATATTCATGTTTGCTACATGATATAATCCTCAAGAACTGAAAATACTACTCCTATCCCTTCAAGAATCCATTCTCCCACAGGTACTCCAAAAACGCAGCAAACTTTTCAAAAACAAGGTAGAAAGGTGTTTTTTGAGTGGTTTTTGGCCCTTTTAACCTACAAAAACTTGCTGACATGTCTCTCTCAGGGTCTGAAGAGTATTTATAAGTCACTAGAAATCAAAATATGCAAATAATTTAGCCTTTGGAGGCCCCCATCAAAAGCGCAGCATGAGGCACGTTGTATTTTTGAACTAGTGACTGTGGCAAAAATTGCCAAAAAGTCGAAAATCTTCAAAAAAATTCAAAATTTCTCCAAATTTGCCCAAAATTTCTCCATACTAGCTCCATGAAGCCCTAATATGGAATTATATGCTATGAGAGAAGCATCAGCTATCAAATCCAAATCACCCTTCTCTTCTTCCTATATTAGGGTTTCTTTCATTTTTGCCTCTAATTGCTTGATTTTTTCCTGAGACACCTGATTTCTTATTAATAGTGCATGGCCATGTGTCTCTGAATGTTATTGTTCTTATTAGCCCTCTTCAAGAGATTTTCCAAATGACCATTGACTCTATCAAGCCAATACTCCCTGTCTTGCTCAATTTCTTCCAATATGAGCTCATCCACTGTCATTTGTGTCTTCGGTGGAAATGCCTCTCTTTGTTGTTGAAGTGCCTTTTTTGGGCCTCTATTTCTTGGCCTCTTCGTTATAACTTGATCCTCATGCTCATCTGACTCATCTATGTCAACTAATAATTTTCCCTTTACATCCTCTTTGCAAATATCAACTTTATGCATATTCAAGAGTAGTTGATTTACCTTCAATTGCATATTCTCCCGCTCTAGGAATGAAATCAAGAAATTGGCCTTGGAAAATATATTCTTGAGTTCTATGATCTTAGAATATTTATCCATGATGACATGCTCTGTTGTTTTTTTCTCTTCATCCACCTCCAAGTCTGCCATGTCAGTGTCAATATAGAATGGCTCCTCACCTTGCAAAGGTGCCTCTTGTTGTGTTGATGATCTCTTTTCGGTTGATGTAGGCTTGGCCCCTTCCACAATGTTTGGATAAAACACAACACTCCTAGCTCTCTGATACATTTGATTCACCTCAGCCCTAGGTGTCCTCTGGAATTATACTAGATGAGCCAATCTCCCTTTTTTGGATGGTGTTGATGGTGTTGCTGATGATGTACCTTGGCTAGTAGGCTGACTGGCAGGGGGCAGTAAGACATTGGACTGAACGAATGTCTCCCTAGTGATGTTCATATGTGAAAGTTGGTTCAAGATAATTATTTTGATGAGGGCGTGGTGAAAAAGGTTGGCTTGATGATCACTCTGTCTATGCTACACTTTCTCTGCCATTTTAGCCAAGCTCTTGTAGAGGTAGTAGGATAGGTTGAGCGGTTTTACCCCTATGAAGTGCATGAGAAATCTGAAATGATCATTGTACAATATATAAAATCTTCCCTCACATGTAAAGTACTTCATAATGGACCTCATCAATGGAGAAAAAATATTAAGCATTTGACCAAAAGGAAAAAAATTATTAATGGCATCTTTGTGGCCTTTGATGAAGGGTTTGTAATTTTTCACATCCAAATCTAGGCTCTTAAACCATTTTTCACCATTTTTTGGTATCCATGTAGTTGTGGCTATGGCCTCAGTTGAAATTTTGAAGCTCACCCCTACAATTGTGACCTTATCTCTCCTAAGGTTAGTGGAAAACAAACTTGTCAACTTGGCATGATATTTGACTTGCTAAATTTTCTCACAAAACCCTAAACATCCTACATTCTAGAAACATTTCTTGGCCAATGAAGAGGACATAAAATCATGAGTGTTGAGTGGCTCAAACCTTGATATCTAACCTCCTTTGTTTTAAGATTTCATTTCTCCCTCCATGTTGACATTTTGAAAGGCAAAACCCTAGTGGAAAAAACAGGGGAAGTAGCTGATGGGATAAGAGAAGGGATTAGGGAACGGATATGAGGGTAGGAAAATTTAGGGAAGTGGATAGGGGTATTAGGGAGGTGAAAGTGATGAAAAGGATGAAGGAATTAGCCTATGGAAATTATACACAATCCTAGCCCTAAAACTGCCAAAAACACAACGTAGAGTTAGGATTTGGATGTAGGGGCTTGGGAAATGGGAGTAGGCGAGTGTAAGGATTGTGGGAAGGGTTTTTAAGTGTGAGGGAGGGTAGAGTGTGTAGGGAACATGTGTTTTTACTTGAAAACTTGAAAAAAGAAGCTTCACCACCAAAATGCAATGTGGGGACAAATGGAGGCTTTTCACCACAAAAAAAAAGGAAATATATTTGATAAGAGGTGTCAAAGACCTGAACTTACTTGAAAATAGTTGATGAAACCTTCAGTTTCCCCTCATAACCCTTGAAAACAAGTTGTATGGCTATAGGATTGAAAACGTAGCGTAGTGTGAAAACACAACATGGATGCTTGAAAACGCAGCGTGGCAGCTTGGAGAGGGTGCCAATCACTTCTTTGGAGTGTCCTTTGATGTTGAATGTGTTGATATAGTCTTTTCTGGTGAGCGAGAGCTATTTTCCAATGATATGAGTGAGAGAAATGCTTTTGATGGTCTTTTATAGCTTATGGAAGTAAATTTCTTCATAGTGGTGTGGTGGCCCACCATTTTATTTTCACTTTTGGTTTGAAACTTTGCAGCTTTGGAAAATTAGAACATATTACATCATAATTGAAATAAATCACACTTGAAGCTAAACTTTCCCTATTACTACTCCTCCATTTTCCAGATTTATTGATGAAATTACAGATTTTGGTGACTTAAAACCTAGTGACCTAATGGTGGCACAGAGTTGAACAAGGACCATGATGGTATGACTGAGATGAAAATGGTGACTTTGGAGTGATGACTCATCCAACTAATAGATGGCAATGGCCATCACATGAAATTTTTTAAAGGAGTAATAATAGACCCAGACACACTAGTCAGTGACCAAATTTTTATTTGAAGACCTACTGTAACTATAAAAAATTAATCTGACACCCTCACAAAAATTTTGTAAGAGCACATTTGATCACTGGTGACACGCAAAACTGACTGACACTAACATTGGCTCCAACTGGAGATGGTGTTGTATGGATTGATCCGTCTTGCGGACAACACCGATCTCCCTAGTACTAAAAGTATCTAGCAACAAAAAGCCAAATAAACTAATATTTCTCTAAGCATATATGATTTACAAAAAGCTCTATAGAGGTGTAAAAGACTTACCGTATGTCCAGCGCTTGTTTGAAGTCGTTGTTGTCCCTCGTGCACTTGAAGGAGTTATCTTCGTAAACCTGCAGTCACAAACAAGCAAAATATCAAATAGCACCTGTATAGAAATCATCATAAATCATGCTTATCATAGTGATCAAGGAATCTATGAAATAAACCATTAACTAACAGCTTATTGAGAAAAATGAATATATTTGTATTAATTTCAAAAGAAGGAAAACCTTACAACCTTAGCCTTGATGTTGAACAGGCCTTCCCGAGGTCCGAAGCAAGAGTCTCCTCTACTCTGATAAGCTCTGCACTCCTCCAACCAAGACAGATAGAGGTATGTGATCTCTCCTCACAAAAATCTTAGTTAAATGAGTCTGAATCCCAATAGCACTTAACCTCAAATATTATAAAGCTTGAACTCCCCTTGAGGCTACCCAATGCCTCTTTTTATAGTAGAAAATAGGAGGTTTCAGTTCCAACTATTAAGGGATATAATCCTCCTTCAAAGGGATAAGCTCCTCACATCAAGGGGTTAGCTCCATAAGGTAAGGGATACATGAACCTCAAAAGAGCAGTTTTGCCACCGCAAGATTCTTTCTAGAGGCTTCTAGAATTTACTGTAAGTGAGATTTTTTTAATTTACTTGCACCTTTTTTATCTTTACAGGGGTCCGCACCCTTAACACAGAGAAAGTGCGTTCAGGTATGCAGGAGACCTGAACATTAGGTGCGGGACCGCAGGCAAGATAGAGAGAAAGTGTGATATCAAAGTTAAGTAGATTTTTAGAAACTTTTCTCTGATTTTCAAGGCTTGACATGAGGAACTGATATGTTAGACTTGCAAAGGAGGAAGTATGAGTAATAATGAGCTCATACACATAGCAGAATGTCAGGATTACAATTTTCAGTGTAACAGATGGCAACTCCTTGGATGTGTTAAGAACATCGTAGGCCAAGTAGCCTTATCCATTGGGCATGGAGTCAAAAATCAAAAGACTAAACTTGAAACAGAAAAATGAGTGATAAAATGAACTGACTCTGACTTATTGTACTTAGAAATCAGCATCCAAACACAGAAACTTTATGGCCTTCACTTCGGGCTCCAAGCTTCGATGATTAGCTCCTTCACACTTCGGCAGAAAAAGTAAAATGATATATACAGTGGTGCTGAGAACTTTCAAAAACTCGTTTGAGAATCCTACCATTGATTGTTCCTCCTCCATAGTCTTTCCCATTCATTTCCTCCAACAAGTAAGCATGATTTCCTCTTGAAGCTAAAATTGTGTACGATCCCTTCCATAAATTCTCTAACTTACTCTGCTTTCCTTTATCTTCATTTCGAGCATCCCAACGGAGTACCACATCACCAATGCTGAAGTCATCTGCCTTTTTTTTGTGATCATACACTTTCTTGATTATTTCTTGAAGCTTAGAAGTGTTTTGAAACACTTCCTCTCTGATTTGTTGCAAATGGATCATTTGGTTTATCTGTCGTTGAACATCATTCGGTTCACTACCAATTCCCTGCAATATCTTCATGACTGGAACAGCGAGAGAAATAAGAATATTGTATCAACCCCATACACTAACTCAAAAGGCGACATGCCTATGGACTTCTTATTACTTACTATGTCTTCCCACAAAGCATTGATGAGTTTCTTATGCCATTTTTTCTTGTTTACCTCCAAAATCTTCTTGATAATGTTGACCAAAGACTCATCCAAACTATCACCTTGTGGGTAGTATGCAGTCGAATGAACCAATGTGATATTTTACTTCTCACAAAATTCCACCATATTTTTTGACTTAAATTTAGTTGCGGACAACCAAATCTAAACAAGATATTAGATTCCAAAAATTGAATGATAACCAAATCAGTTGTTTGCTTGGTTAGGATTTCCTCAATCCACTTTGTAAAATCATCTATAGTTGTCAGAATCCACTTGTGTCGGGCGGATGATGAAGGATTGATCTCACCTATGAAATCGAGACCTCATTGTTGAAATGGTGCCTGGACTGATATGGGTTGCAAAGGAAGCAGGAGAAACTTCCTCTTCCCTTGGAAAATTTTACATTCGTGACAGCTCATCATGGTCTTGTACACATCAGCAAAAAGAGTGAGCCAATAGAAACCAACCCTCAAAAATTTATTCGATGTGGTCTTCCAATAAAAATGACCGCCACAATCACCCTTGTGGAAATCACTCATCACTTCCTTCGCTTCACTTTCGATAAGACAATTCAGCAAGACACCTCCCAGGTCTTTCCATTACAAAAAATTATCTAGAATACAATACTTGGAAGATTTTAATTTCAATGATCTACCTCTGCTTTCAGACACGCCCACCAAAGGATTTAAATGTTGCAGAACATAAACTATATCAGCATACCAAGGTGATGAAATGAAAATTTGAGATACCTGTGTCATTGAATCATCAACTTCTTTATCATAAAGTACATAAATCAGATTTATGTCCAGCATATGTAGATTAGATTCTGCCATTAGATTTTCCAAACCCTGCCCCTTGATCATCTTTGTCGACATGATCTCCAAATCATACTCAAGCATGGTTGCATTCCATTTCACTTGCCTCCCTTCTGGATCAGTTTGCATCAACACATCTTTCAGCGTTTCATTTAGAACATAGGCTATGGTGTGAGAATGTAAGATGTATACCTAAAAGTCCTTCAACTCTTTCACCAAGGCTAAGGCTTGTTTCTCAGTTATGTTGTATCTCAGCGCTGCATCTCTTATGGTCTAGCTGAAAAAGGAAATTGGCTACTCTGTCTTTGAATATTTTTTTTGCATTAGTACGGCAGCCAATGAGTGCTCGGAAGCAAATGAAAAGATTATGAAATCTAAAGTATAATCAGGGCTGATCAATGTGCGACCACATGTTAAAGAAAATTTGACTGAAGTAAATGACTTATTCACATGTTCTGACCATCTTACCTCGATGTCCTTCTTTATCATATTTTTCATATCTCTAAGGTGCTCAGTGAGATTGGGGATGAATCTCCTCAAAAAGCTTATATTTCCATTGAAAGACTGAATATCCTTTTTGTTCCTTTGGAAGTCCAATTATTGAATTTCTTCGATCCTAAAGGGATCAATGCGAATACCATCTTTTGAGATAATGTGCCCAACTAATTTTCCCTCCTCCATGGAAAATAAAATTTTCTTCGGATTCAGCGAGATGCAAATTTTCTGCATTTTTGAAAAACTAGCCTCAAGTGGTGTAAGTGCTCATTATCTAACTATGAAAAGACAATAACATCATCAAGGTAAACTACAATAAATACATCCTTCTCATTTGAGAAAGTGATGTCCATAGCCCGCTGAAAAGTAGCCCCTGCATTCTTGAGCCCAAATGGCATTTTAGTGTACATGAAGGTACCCCATGGTGTGGTGAATGTTGTTTTCTCTTGGTCATATTCATGCACCAAGATTTGGTTAATTCCTGAATACATGTCAAGAAGTGACATCCTTGAAGCTCCAACATCCCTCTACAAGATGTGGTCCATCTTCGGCAAAGGATAATTTTCCTTTAATGACAGCTTGTTGAGATTTCTTAAATCTATGCAAAGATGAATCTCTCATGTCTTCTTCTTTACCAGCACAAGATTTGAAATCCAATTTGAAAATCGGATAGGAACTATAATACTAGCCTTATAAATTATATTTACCTCTTTTTCTATCTATGGCAGCAGCTTGGGACTAATTCTCCTTAACTTCTGGAGGAAAGGCTTTTAATCAGGTTTGATTTGGATGGTATGTTAGGTGATATATTTGTTGTACACCTTTATATCTGAATACTCCCAAGAGAAAACATCAAAAAATTCACTCATGGGAGTTGTATATTTACCTTTCATCTCAGGAGGTAAATATCTTGATAGCTTGACCATCTTGGGGTTATCCGTTGTAACAATGTTCACATCTTTGACACTTGCTTCTGTGGGAACCATCATTGGGTTTTAGGCCACATCATCATTATAAGACAACTCTTCCAAGGGAACTAGACCTCATGGAATTTTTTTTTCCTTCAGCTACGTCACCTCAAATTCAGCAGCCTCAATTACCTGATCATCTTCATTATACACTCCATCAATGTGGGGGTTAGAAAACTCCTCCTCCATCTGCAGAAAGTTATTTATCTGTTTGTCATCTCGGAACACTTTCCAATATATAAGATTGTTAGGGATAGTTGGGCGATGCTTCACATTAATTTCAAACTTTTTAGTAGCATTAGTAAGAATCTTAAAATTTCTAGCCGTTGTGGCAAGTGAATCAGCCATAAAATTTTGACTTCTAGGAATCAAACACAATGTATATTCTGGAAAAAAAAAAATTAGAACAACATTACAATAAGCTCTCATCCTAGGATGTTTGGCCTGATACTCCCCTTTTACCTACTTTATCAAGAACTAGGATTCATCATATACTGTGATTCTTTTTGTGCCTAGCCTTTTCAAAATTTAGAGACCGGTGATCAAGGCCTCATATTTTGCTTCGTTGTTAGAGAAATCAGAGGCTAAGTTTGTAAGAACATAATATTACATTCCTTGGGCCTTTAGCTAACTGATGTATAGGAATACGAATCCAGATTTTGATGCTAGCTCTATATTTTCCCAAAGCACCATTGAAATCCATGGTCCAAAGACCCTCATCATCATCAGGAAACTGAAATTTTGTGGGCTGAAATTTTTCTTCTTTCTTATCGATTGCCTCAATCTTATCTTTACCTTTTTTCGATTCAACTGATATTTGTTGTGAATCTTTTGTATTTTTCTCTGAAGTGCTTGGTTTCAAGCTTTTGGAATTCTTATTTCGGTTTTCTTCATTCAAGATCGCTTAGACACTATTTGACAACTCTGAAATTTATTCACCTTCTACAAGATGAATACCTAAATCATCAGTACCACTATCATTATACAATATAAAGGACTCTAAATCAGTATGTACAGAATGAATCGGGTGATTCTTAGGCTTATCCTTACTAGTGATCATGTATTTCATTTTCACTTCTCGGTATAGCTTCCTAAGTTGGCCAAAGACCAGAATTGTTGCATATGAAAAATCAAGTTGTAGAGTACCCCTTAATTTAAATCCCAAAGACTGTGAAAGTACATGCCATACCTTGGAGGTATGCCGACAACTACAACATCCATCAAGACATTTTTGGCGAGAATTTCATCCAAAGAAATAGCTAAGTCTTTGATAAGATGAAGGCATCGAACTCTACCGGAATCAAAAGAATAGAAGTCATGATAGGGTCGGGTTATGTCCAACCCCAACTTATCCATGATATCCTTCGGCATTAAATCAAGTGAAGACCCTAAATCTAGCATGGAATTATGTAGAATATAATCATGAACTCTCAAGCTAAGATAAAAGGGAGGGACTTCACTATCTTCAATATTTCCATCTACAACTGAACCAAATAGAAGTTCGGGATGGTCATCACTAACATTGAGCATGTCTAAAATGTGATCTACTTTCAACATCTTGGAAATCTAAGATTTATATCTATCATTCTCAACAAGCTCAATGAAAGGAATAGACACCTTTAACTTAGGAATTTTACTCTCTAAGCTAAACAAGTTAGATTGTTTCTCTACCTCTTTCACGATGGTATCCCACTTTCCAAGCTGCTCTTTTGTTGGAGTTTCCTTCCTTTGCACTTCTTTATCCTTCTTTTATTTACTTGTAGATGGCTCATTGTTCTTGCTCTGATTTGTGTCAGTACACTCCTTCTCCTTGTTTTGACTAGCTTGGGGAGTTTTTTGGGCTGGGTACATTTTTATTGAGTTTTCCTCTTTTGAGTGGGAGTGATAGGAACATCTTGGTTTCTCAAAGTGTATTGTCTCTGCGCTGAGCTGAGAGGATTTAGATACCCCCTTTGATATTATTTGGATTGGACTGCTAACCCATCATCATTTTCAAGTACAATTTCATGGTCATTTGGCACATAAGTTTATTCCATATACTCATCATCCTCTGTAAGATAAATAGGTCCCTGATATTTTGAAAAGAGAAGGTTCTCTTCAACAATATCATCATCATCTTTTGGTTCTTTGGCATAGTTCTTCTACAATGGACTCCATATTTGTTGTCTAGCTTGCTGATCTGGAGCTCTATGTTCTCTCTGCTTAATCCTAAACTGTGGTTGTTGTTGTTGTCCTTGAAAGTTAGGATTATGAACTTGATTGTCTTGCTGCCTTTCTGAAATTGACATGTTATCTACCATCTTCTCTACAGTTCTTATCAAATTGTCTAGCTTTTCTTTGAATGAACTTGATGGCTATTGCTTTATTGTGACTCTCTTTTCCACTTTAATTTTTGACTTTTTGATCAGAATATTAGCGTCAATGCTGACTGCATTCTTCTACATCTCCTCCAATGAGGTAGGATTCCTTTCTCTAAGCTAATATTCCATATCAGGGTCAAAGGCATCTGGATAGTGCAACAAGGCCAAATTAGGTGGAGGTTTGATATTGGCGGGAATGGAGTTGTATACCTTATTGAAGCAGGTGGTATAGTCTTGGACCAAATCATTAGGATGTCTCTTCAGTGAATTATACTCGACCAATATCTAAAGTGGATTTTTATTTTCCTCCCTCTTGGCGAGGAAAATATCTTTCAGTTGTTGTAAATTTTTCACTGAACCAGTTTCCAAGGCTCTAAACCATTTCTTTACTTCTCCTGAGAAAATCTGAGCAAGGATTCTCATCTTGGCATCATTGTTGTCTACTTCTTCTAAATATATGAAATTTTTGATCTTATCAATGTGTTTCCTCATTGTAACATCAATGGTTCCATCAACGAGAGGAAGCCTTTGCCCATAGTTCTGAGGTAAATCAATGACTTGTCTCAATAGAATCAATCAAGAAAATATATCCATGTTTTTTCTAGGAGGTAAACATGTAATCAGAACAGGAAGTGATGGTATAGGAGATGTTTGTGTAGGAGGGAGAGTATATGATGTAGAAGCAGCAGTATGGATGGATGAAACTGAAAGAGGATCAGTGAACAAGAGCTCATGTTGATATTGTATGAAAGCCTTCCTGAAGGTATATTGGAGATGGTTTGCTATTTTTTGAAGCTTATCGAATGGAATCCAAACCTTCCTATCAAAATATGACTCTAAATTGGATTCTATGGATGATAAACTAGTTTCAGCCCCCTCAAAAATCAAATACAAATTCATATAGAGATGTTACCTCAGACAGCCTTAAAGGATCAAATACAATTTTGGACAAGGATGATTCTGATTTGGATCTAAATAGTGATAACTCAAATTTTATATCGAAAGGAATATATTCAAATGAAAATAATTTGGTAGGAAAAGGTGTAGACCTTACCAAAGTAGATGAACTTAAATCTCTTAATGTTGAGGTCTTTGTTTTCTTATGAGTCTTTCTGGATCTTCAATGGGAGAAGTTGGATGTGGATCAGGATTCGATCATGTGTGCCTTTTAGGAGCGAGTGTATTCTTACTTTTGCACTTTGTCTCTCTACAACTTGAATCAACCTTCAAGAAAACTAAGGCTTATCACCCACAAACCTAGAATTCAATGAAAATATTGATACACCTAGGGAAGATCTGTCACTTCGCTCCCTAGAAACAGCGCCAGAAATGTTAGCCTCCAAAATATCCCAAGGCTGAGAAAGGATATCGACGGAGGTAACCTCAAACCAAGCTTTCAGTTTGGTAGCTAGCCCTACCAAACCAGAGAGGGATATATCTATGGAAATCACATCCAAAGGGTTTGACTGGACGAAGAGTGGATTTTAGGCTAGTTAGGTCAGCTCTAGATTTTGAAAATTTGATGGTTTTTCTACTAGATCAGGGATGAAAACCAAGTAGCTAGGTCAAATTATCAAAGGGTTATAGCTGCAAATATATGAAGGAGCAAGGTAGCAATGCTTTAGTGATGGGATTAGGGTTTTGTTAGCGTAGTGTAAGGTTTGAAAATGAAGGAGGATCCTAATGAGAATGTGTCATGAATTCATTAAAACAGAAGGAATATTACATAAAATGACATTCCCAAACAAAATAGAGCTTTATGAAGAATTCTGCTTATCAAACTTTTAGGAAGATCACCGAGGAAAGCAAGTTATTGAAAGAGAACATGTATATCATTTATAAAAGTATATAATAGAGAAAATACAACATCAAAAATTCATTGCACATGAATTCCTAGATAATAGATGTAACTAGTCCTTTGAATTTCTGAATAAAAGTTGAAGCACAAGCTATAATAGTCTCACCCTCTGATGTCCAACCATAAAAATGACTAATAAATGCATAAAAATAGAAAAAAAACCATTTCCCCTCTATTAGGGGTCAAATCCTAGAGTGGAGGAGCATTTCACATGATTCCCTCACCTAAAACCTAAAGACTGGGGAGGTTAACCAAACTCTCCTCAAGATAGAGAAACTGGTACATTTGACCATAAATGACATTTACAAGCATGTATCCACCTCATTTTCACTCTAACTAGCATAATTACACCTGATTATATCATCACAAATCAAAAAATGACAAATTACATTAGTGGAGGTCGAATCTGGACTGATTCAACTGAGAAAAGTGATTTTTAGGAAAAAACGCAGCGCAATATCAACAAAATGCAACAAAATTTGTGTAAGAGGCTTTGGGAGGCCTTCCTAAGGTCCAAATCTTGATTTGAAAGATGTTGGAGAAAAATATTCCTTTCTGCTACATGATAGAATCCTCAAGCACTGAAAAATACTGCTCCTGGCCCTCCAAAAATCCATTCTCCCATAGGTACTCCAAAAACACAGCGAACTTTTCAAAAACATTGCAGAAAGGTGTTTTTTGAGTGTTTTTTGGCCCTTTTCACCTACCAAAACTTGTTGATATGTCTTTCCCAGGGGCTAAAGTTGATGTATAATTCATGATAAATCAAGATATGCAAATAATTTAGCATTTAGAGGCCCACATCAAAAGCGCAGCTTGAGGCACGTTGCGTTTTGAACTAGTGACTGTGTCAAAAATTGCCAAAAAGTCAGAAATCTTCAAAAAAATTCAAAATTTCTTCAAAATTTCCCAAAATTCCTCCAGAATTTCTCCATGAAGCCCTAAGATTGCATACTATGCTATGAGTGAAGCGTCAACTATCAAATCTGACTTACCCTTCACTTCTTCCTTCATTAGGGTTTCTTTGAGTTTTTCCTCCAATTGCTTGATTTTTGCCTCAAACACATGATTTATTATGTAATAGTGCCGGGCCATGTGTCTCTGAATGTTATTGTTCTTATTATCCCTCTTCAGGAGCTTTTCCAAATTACCATTAACTCTATCAAACCAATACTCCCTGTCTTGCTCAATTTCTGCCAATGTGAGCTCATCCACTGTCATTTGTGTCTTTGGTGGAAATGCCTCTCTTTGTTGTTGAAGTGCCCTTTTTAGGCCTCTATTTCTTGGCCTCTTCCTTCTAACCTGATATTCATGCTCATCTGATTCATCTATGTCAAATAATTCTTTTCCCTTTACATCCTCTTTGATAACAACAACTTTATGGCTATTCGAGAGTAGTTGATTTACCTTCAATTGCATATTATCTTGATCTAGGAATGAAATCAAGAAATTGGCCTTGGACAAGATGTCCTTGAGTTCTATGATCTCAGCGTATTTATCCATGATGACATACTTTGTTGTTTTGTTCTCTTCATGCATCTCCAAGTCTGCCATGTCAGTGTCAATATGGAATGGCTCCTCATCTTGCAAAGGTGCCTCATGTTGTGGTGATGATCTCTATTCTGCTGATGTAGGCTTGGCCCCTTCCAAAATGTTTGGAGCAAACACAAGCCTCCTACCTCTCTAATATATTTTAGTCACCTCAGCCATAGGTATCCTCTTGACGGGAATTCTGCTAGATGAGATAATCTCCCTTTGTTTGGATGGTGTTGATGGTGTTGTTGATGATGTACCTTGGCTAGTAGGCTGACTAGCAGGGGGAAAAAGACATTTGACTGAATGAATGTCTCCCGAGTGATGTTAATCTATGAAATATGGTGCAAGAAAATTATTTTGATGAGGGCATGGTGAAAAAGGGTGGCTTGATGATCACTCTATCTATGTTTCACTTTCTCTGCCATTTTAGCCAAGCCCTTGTAGAGGTAGTAGGATAGGTTGAGAATTTTTACCCCTGTGAAGTGCATGAGAAATCTAACATGATACTTGTACAATCTAGAAAATTTTCCGTCACATGTAAATTACTTCATAATTTTCCTCATCAATGGAGCAAACTTATCAAGCAGTTGAACAAAAGGAAAAAATTTCTTAATGGCATCTTTGTATTGACCTTTGATGAAGGCTTTGTAATTCTGCACATCCAAATCTAGGCTCTTAAACCATTTTTCACCACTATTTGGTATCCCTGTAGTTGTAGATATGGCCTCAATTGAAATTGTGAAGCTCACCCCTGTAATTGTGACCTTATCTCTCCTAACGTTAGTGGCAAACAGACTTGTCGGCATCATATTTGACTTGATGAATTTGCTCACAAAACCCTAAACATCCTACATTCTGGAAACAATGCTTGGCCAGTGAATAGGACATCAACTCATGATTTTTTATTTTCTCAAACCTTGATATCTGACCTCCTTTGTTGTAATATTTCCTTTCTCCCTCCATGTTGACATTTTGCAAGGCAAAACCCTATTGGGAAAAATAGGGGAAGTAGGTGAGGCGATAGGATGAAAGGATTAGGGAAGGGATATGAGGGTAGAAAAACTTAGGGAAGTGGACAGGGCTATTAGGGAGGTTAGGGAGGTGAAAAATGATTAAAAGGATGAAGGAATTAGCCTAGGGAAATTATACACAGTCCTAGCCATAAAAACTACCAAAAACACAGCATAGCGCTAGGGTTTAGATGTAGGGGCTTGGGAAATGGAAGTAGTGGATTGTAAGGGTTGTGGGAAAGGTTTTTAAGTGTTATGGAGGGTATAGTGTTCAAGGAACATTTGGTTTTACTTTCAAATTTGAAAAAAGAAGTTTCACCCACCAAAACGCAGCATGGGGACAAATGGAGCATTTTCACCACAAAAACAAGGCAATAAAGTTGATAGGAGGTGTCAAAGACCTGAACTTACTTGAAAATAGTTGATTAAACCTTCAATTTCCCCTCTGAACCCTTGAAAACAAATTTTATGGCTATAGGAGTGAAAACACAGCGTAGTGGTGAAAATGCAACGTGGCTGCCTGAAAACGCAGTGTGGAAGCTTGGAGAAGGTGCCAATCACTTATTTGGAGTGTCCTTTGATGCTGAATGTGCTGAGATAGTCTTTTTTGGTGAGTGAGAGCTCTTTTCCAATGAAATTAGTGAGATAAATGATTTTGATGGTCTTTTATAGGTTGTGGAAGTCAGTTTCTTCATAGTGGTTTGGTGGTAGCCCACCATGTGATTTTCACTTTTGCTTCGAAAAATTTGCAGCTTTGGAACATTAGAACATATTACATCATAATTGAAATAAATTATACTTGAAACAAAAAATTATGAGAAATTTCCCTATTACTAATCATCCATTTGCCGGATTTATTAATGAAATGACAGATTTTGGTGACTTAAACCCTAATGACCTAATGGTGACACTAATTTGAATGAGGACCATGATGGTATGACTGAGATGAAAATGGTGACTTTGGAGTGATGACTCATCCAACTGAGAGATGGCAATGGCCATCACATGAAATTTTTTTAAAGGAGGAGTAATAGACCTAGACACACTAGCCAATGACCAAATTTTTATTTGAAGACCTATTGAAACCATAAAATATTTGATTTGACACCCTAAAAAAAAATTTGTAAGAGCACATTTGATCACTGGTGACAGGAAGAAATGACTGACACTAACACCAGGCATCGTTGAAAATGAGCCCACTTGAAGCCTTGTATGGCAGGAGGTGTAATACTCTCATGAGTTGGAGTAATCTAATGGATAGAATTATGGTTGGCATAGAATTTCTTAGCAACATGGAAGAGTGGGTTGTGAAAATTAAGCAGAATATGAAACCCACCCAAGACAGATAGAAAATTTATGTTGGATAAGCATAGAATTCACAGAGAAATTAAAATTGGGGATCAGATGTTCTTAAGAAGAGCTTAGTGAAATTAGGCAGTTGTGCCAAACTGGCATAAGGTTATTGTGGATTGTTTGATATCCTTGAAAGTATTGGTTTTGTTTCATATAGGCTTGCATTACCTACATCTATGCATATTCATGATGTGTTTCATGTATCTCTGCTTAAAAAGTATGTTATAGGTATTGATCATGTGATTGACTGACATATGATCCAAGAGGAACCAGAAGGATATTTCTAGTTCCAACTGATATGGATTTTGGACAAGATGGTAAAATTTCTTTGAAATCAAGTCGTTAGCTTGGTAAAGTTACAATGGACCTTCCTCGGTCCTGATGAGGCTACATGAGAGTAGGAAGATGTAATGAGGGAAGAATACTCTCATCTATTTTATTGATATGTTGTACGTACAGGTATAAATATATCATGCACTAAGGACATTGCATAAATAAGTGGGGGGTGGGGTGGGGGGGGAATGTAACACCCCTATCCATCTATGTTAATGTAAATATATGTACAATTATATTTAGGTTGGTCAGATGGAAATGTGTGAACAATAGTTTGGTGAGCCAACGTTGTTTTGGGCGCCTTTGTGCCCTTAGTTTTATATTTTTGGAGAAAATATGCTTGATATATATGCCTTTAATGGTTATGAGGTTGGAGAGCCTAGGAATGTAATTATGATTCAATTACACACTTATTAATAAAATAATAGTTGGCTACAGAGCCACTCCATGGAAAAAATTATGGGGGGGCAACGGAGGAACTCCATAAAAAGGGTAACAGTTATAATATGTTTTGGTAGAAAAAGGCATAGAGGGCCCACATGGCTTTGGAGGATGTGACATGGCAAGGTAAAGTCATACATATAAAAGAAGTGTAGTTGTTTCTCGAGGGAAGCTATGGTTACGAATTATTCAATGATTCCTGGGGTTGGACTTTGGAACTGACAGTGATTTGGTTATTCAGGTAACCACACTAAATTGGATGCATCCCAGTTTTGAGAGCCTTAGTGGCTCAATTTATGGATTGGTGGCCATGGAGTTCTGGTAGAACTCGATTTGGAGATAGTTAGTGTGTCCTCGTATTCGACTCTGGCACTAACTAGGGTTATTCACTTTGGTTGGTAGGGTACTTTGACATCTAGAGAGCATCATAGCTCCCTAAGCTATACGATAACACCATTTTGGTCGGTTGTAAGGCACCTTGGAAGGTGACCACTTCCAAGTGACTCGAGTTGTGCCTCTTGGGTGCAGGTCAAGGGAATGTGATATTTTGGTTGGAGAATGAGGATGATGGGGTTGGTACCTTGGCCAATATATGTTATCTATGTTTGGTTTACAAATTATTGCATGTGGAGTTACAGTTCTAGCTTGGGGGTGACTCGTGACAGAGATTTATAAACCACATGGTCTATGGATGGGTGGAACATGGAGAGATTTTAACTAGTTGAATTTATTTCGCAGGATAAGTGATGATGTTTTATGTGTATTGATTTGTATTCATGTATTTCGTTATGTATTGAATTTATGATGAAACCCTAGTTTCAAGATTCTGCGTTATTTTCTTTAATCAATTCATATTTTTTCTGATAGCATTCATGTGTGCATAAAGTATATGTGTGAATACTGCATTATTGAATTTAGTATTACATTTATTCTAACCAGAAAAATCCAAGTTCGGGACCATCCATGGCAAGGTTAGTGTTTATCTCACTTCTGTAGTAAATTTATACAGATTTAAGCAGTGTGGGTGTGGTAGTGTTTCTTGACTCGAGGCCAAGGATATTATAGTTCAAATGGGGATAAAAGTAAAAGTTAGGCCATTTTCCAACCTAAGGTTCCATTTATCCAGTTTAGGGGAAAATATGTTCATTAGACCTATTTTTCTTATGGGTATTATGTCAATAATATATTTTAGTGGTGAATTTGTTTCTTATGTATATGCACTGGTGTGATTTTATCTTTAAACTATATTCTGAATGTAAGTTGGAAAAATTTATGCACACTTTTATCAATATTGAACACAAGTATCCATCAAAAAAATGAGTTGGAAATTTTTAATTATTTTATTAAATGTGTTCCTATAAAATAAAACTTAGCCCTTAATTTATTATTTTTCTAAAATTTAGAGGGGGGAATTGTGAAAGACAGATCTACGAACAAACACTTTGGAGAGGGAATAGATTTTTTAAAAATATTAATTTGTAATAGATCATTCTAGATCACATACAAATTTTCAAATGAAAATTCTCAAATATATCACTTCATCTTATTGATTATATCAAACAATTTTCTAGATATGTATATATTAAGAAAATTTGTAATCCTTATGTCATTCATTTGCCAAAATTAATGGGAGAAATTTCTACAAGAGATATGTACCAACAAATATCGCTTCATGTATGTGATTTTAACACATTCTCTTGAAATCCATAGCTTTCTCGTTTCTTTAAGTTTCCCTCTTTATACTTCCCAACAATTTTTTTTCTTGTTTCAAGTAATAGATTTTGATAGGGTTTTCTTTACTTTTATGGTCATTTGTGGGATATTCATATAATTATTTTATCGTATTTTTACTTGTACATGGGGTGTTTGGTGTCTAGTGCAATGGGACCACTCATTGCATTACATCCCAAACCATGTGATATTCCTTTTAATTAAAAAAATGTTTTATAATTTATTTGTGTCCATGGGAATATAATAGCACACTTGTGCATTTTGAATAGCTAATGGAACTAATAGTCACAACATGTTTTAATATTGAAAAGCATTATGTTTTTAAATTTGTTTTCAAGTTCATTGATGCACAATAATAGCAATGAGGCACCAATGTTATAAGAATGTATAAGAAAAACATGTTTAAATTTGCAATAGCATTGTTGCATATACTAGAGTGTATGCATATGTACAACACGGTGGTTTATAATTATTTATGAGGCATATCGTTATTTTTTGTAAAACAATATTTCATAATTTCTAAATTTCTTGATTCCTTCTAAAAAAATATTATTAGAAGATGGTTGATAGGAGTTCAAAGAAAATAACTTATTGGAACGAGAGGGACGATAACTGATTCCAGCAACACACCAAGACAAATTCTTTAAGTTTGATGAAACCTTTTGTATATTGGAATTATCTATAGGTTCAAATTAATGATGTGTATTGGTTAATATGTGCCATGCAGAGCAAAAACTTGAAGAAAATCAATAGGATTATTTTCAATCTCAGTGTAAAAGAGCATAAAAGCCTTATGAAAAATTTGCAAAAAGATAAATTACTACAAGGATCATAAGGTAATGAAAATGAAGTTTTTTCTTTCACTTTTTACTAAAAATGAATTTATTAAAATTGATTGCTAACATGTTTTAAACCCTTGATTTTATATTATTTTAATGTTCTATATGGGACAATAGCAAGGGAATGGAATGTCATCTAAGAAGATAAAAAATACATAAGATGTAAGTAATGATGGGTTAGTCATTTTTAATCAAGAGTGGTGTCAAAAGTTAATAAGAGGGGGAAATGTTTTTAAAGAACTATGAGATTTCTAGTGGGATGAACATATAGACATAGATTTAAATTCCAATACAAAAATCAATCCAATCACTCTAATAACTAGGTTACATTTAAACTACATGAGACATTTTCATATCAATGGTGATTTGTAAACTTACATGGATATTGCACTTGATAGTTTCTACACAATAGATCATTTTGAAATCTAAAATCTATACTATGAGAGTTAAATTTCTTTAGATTTTATAGAAATTTTTGTATATGTGTGCAATGTGGAAGATAGTGAATAGATAAAACAATCACTCATGAACCACAATAACACCAAGATATGACCTGGGAAACCATTTCGAGAGAAAACTCCGCTAAAAGGTAAGGCTGCTCTACGCTTTATTTCTCTTCATGGAAATGGTACAAATACAAACGAGTGAGAGTTGTGGCCCATGGGCTGCTACAAAACACAAATTCTCTTTGTTATTCCTTCTCTCTATCTACTCTTAGATACTCTACTCACTTGTGGAACAAAATACACTAGAATATAATCAAACCCCTTTTCCTCTTAGTGCTTTAGTTATAACATAATTTCATAGCTAACTAGGGGCTAAATTTGACCCATTCAACTGTCAATATGAATTAGAACTCAAAATTTCTATATTTTTTTTCATAGTTACCATGTGGCTAGCCCCTTTTCCATGAGTAACAGAGGATTACACAACATCCTCTTGAATTATTATGGTCAAACACAATACATCGACTTCCAATATGCATAACTTGTGCATCTAAACTCTAATTGATGCAATACTTGCACTGTTGGAAAGGTGTTTAAGTGTAGAATATAAGTAGAGGTGTTATGCTTAAGAGGAAAATATTTCCCCAAAAAAAACATGTTTAAGACCTCAAACTGGCTCCAAAAGGTTTCTAACCCCAATTCTAAAAACTATGGCCCACCACTAAAATTGCTCGTGTGAGCTTATTTTTTTATTTTTTCTAACTTTAAAGCATTGAGATGGATGAGAAACAATATAATGATCTAATAAAGATCATACTTCATCATTTTTGGAGGTTTTTTGTCCCCAAACTCTTTTACTAAATGAGATGAGGAAATTTTTCCTCGACCTTCTCCCTAGAGTACCATTTAACCTTTCCTTGAAGTTGTCCTTTCAACCCAATATGGCAAAGGTTATGATTTTTTTTATTGTAATTCTAGATATATTCTATAAAATTGTATCCTTTTTCGATTTTGCATGAGAATCTAGTTCTAAATTCTCTATAGAAAGTAGTACTTTCTCCTCTAACTAGTCCAATATGGAATGCTCATAGAGTTTCAGATTTATCATTCACTACTAAGTAAGTGCACATGTATGTAGGTAGATTGAGTCTATAGGAATTATCTCTCACATTTTCCAGTATCTCAAAGGGTCCACATTCCAAAGCCTTGATTTTCATACCAAGTCCCTATAGCCTCTTATTTTTCAACTATAACTATACTTTGTCTCCCACCTTGAATAACTTATTCGTTTTGTGTTGATCATACATAGCCTTGTACTTTTGATGTTACTTACTTAGCGTCTCCTATATTTTTATATGGATCCACCTTATCTTCTCGATAAATTTTTCTACCCTTAAATCATCCCATTTTATATCCTCTCTCTCCTCCTTTCTTCCCATATGTAATATCCAAAGGTGAAGGTGGAAGCTATCCAAAGCAAGTTTCAAATGGGGACTTAATAGTAGAAGTGTGGAGTTCTCTATTATAAGAGTGTTGTATATACAACATATTTTCATCCCAATACTTTATATTCTTTTTATTTTATCCCCTCAAAAGCTACACCAAATTCATGTTGACTACTTTTATATTCCCATTTTTTTGTGGATGGAATGTTGCAGATCTCTTCAACTTCATGTCCATCTTCTCCCACAAGGTAGTCCAAAATGTACTATGAAATATTGTGTTCTTGTCTAACATGATGCTCCTCGGTATCCTGAATTGCACCCATACATGTCCAAAGAATAAGTTTGTTGCTTATTGCCCACTGATGGTCCTTTTACAAGGAATTATAATGCACATCTTTCTAAACCTATCAACTTCCATGTATGGGTAATCATGTCCCTTCCTGGTAGTTGGTAAACATTGTAGAAATTATACAACATGCATGTATATCTTGGATTCACCTGATCTAACAATGTACTAAAATTAAATACTGAATCGCTTCTACAAATATTTTGCATAATTAAAAACACAATCGCTAATCACATGAACATGAAGAAATATTAATCACACACAACACAGATAATTTCCCGAGGAAATATTACAACTAAAAACTCCACTATATTCTATTGAATATCCAGCATGGATCATGAAACAATTACATACAAAATTATTCTCACAAGAGCCCTTCAGTACTCAGCTAATTGTCTCACATTGTCATATGCAAAACTGACCAACACATAGCCAAATCTCAGCCTCTAGACAGCCTACCTTGCTTGCACAATCCCTGATGGTAAATATCCCTAAAATATAGGAATTCTTTCCTGTCTTGACTGTGCTAGTATCACGGGCACTCCAATGGATGTTTGGTTGCATGTGTGCAACCCAATAATCCTACAACTAATAGTAAACTTCCCTTTCACCTAGAACTCAACTAGGTCTCCACTGGATCTAACATGCATGTAGCTAATAATAGTAAATCCTCAGTTGCATGTGAGATCACTGATTGTGTATTAATTAATATTTAATTCAGTAGATCTATCACTAGTGTATCTTCAATTACAACTAGCACAACTGAGCTTAACTCACTTAACTGAGTTAAACTATTTACAACTTGCACCAACTCATGCACCACTGCACTTCAAAATCTGTTACAACTATAATTACTTTGCATGCCTCACTAACAACCTATAACTCGAAATCCACTAGCTAACTGAATTTATCACTTTTAGTTAACTCATTCAAGTCCACATTGAGAATATATTACAATTTAATGTTCATCTTAATTAAGGGATAACCAAAATAGACATGCATTCAAAAATAGCATTGTGGGCCCCAACCTAGTCTAGTTTCTTAATGCAACCAGGTGCTTAATGCACTATGCGTGGGTGCTGATCTTCTTGTTGAATCTAAACAAACATCCCACAAATTCCATGTTAATTATTTCTCAGGGACGAGTTGGTACAAGTAAGGGATGGTATATACCATGTTTCCTATTACTAGGTTGGTTGGTATGACACAATGTACATCCTCCTATGAACCTAGCTACAAACACACCTTCACTAGCTCAAAGGCGCTCAACTACAAACACACTTTCACTAGCTCAAAATCATTGACAAGCCAACCAAATCCTATTTAATATACTCACCACTGAGAAAACAAGCTAGAGTATTTTTACAATAAAAATTACATTTGGTTAAGTTATTAATGAAAGTAAAAAAATAAATAAATAACTAATAATTTTTCCTATATATTAATTTAAAATAGATTTCAACCATCATCCTGTTAAAATTTGCAACAAGAAAGAATGAAATTGGCATCCAGAAACAACATGACAGCACACACACTAGTGTGGGACCATAGGTCACATAGTGATGGGTCCTAGCGATACATTAGTGTGTGCAAGCCAATTTATTTAATAAATTGGAAATGTGTCTAATTTAATTTTCCCTTAATTAAATTGGACAATAACTTGTAATCTTATCTCATGAACACTTGTAACAATTAACTGAGTGTGATAGGCTCAGTTAGCTCATGAATTTAGAGGTGAGGGTGGTTGGTGAGGAATGCACATTGATTCTTTTAGTTATTGAGTCCAATTTGCAGTTAGTGCATAAGTTTAATGCATGAGAAATCAGTTAACTCAATTAAGTGAGTTAAAGTTAGTCTAACTATTTGTAATTGATTGTTGCACTAGTGAGAGGTCAATTGAAGTAAATCATATTTAATTCACATGCAATGATCTTTCAAGTGACTGGTGATTTACTATTAATAGTTATATGCATGTCAGTTCTGATGAAGACCTAGTTGAGACAAAGGTTAAAGGGATGTTAACTATTCAGTTGTATTTTTAGCAAATTGCCTAGATGCAGTTTAAACACTACAAGATTTCCCATGATACTTGCATAATCAAGGAATGCTATAATTATTAAATAATATGGATTTCATTCCACAGGTATTGCGTGAGAAATTCAGGCTGAATACAGGCTGAGAATTGGCGAAGTGTTGGCCCAATTTTGTTTGGATCAGTGTGAGACAGTCAGGAGAGTGCAACAAATTCTTGTGAGAAGAATGCATTGTATTGTTTCATGGTTCCTTGGTTCACTATACAATATATATAGTGGTTTTGAGCAGAAATATTTCCCCAGGGAAAATATATGTGTTGTGGATTGATTTGCTTCTTTCTTTTACTTGGTGTGATTGTGTGATCGTGTTTAATTTCCACAGAATTAATTGTAGAAGGATTCAGTTTTTTTCTCTAGTATATTGCATGATAAAATTGAATCCATTGGTATACATATTGTTTTTATAATTTCTACATGGTATCAGAGCGCCAGAAATCACAATAGTGGAGAATAAATTGATTTTGTGCTAAATAGTATTAAAACTTTCAGATACTTTCGTAGGTGCAATAGGCAAATCAAGATGGCTTTCAATGGCTTAATATTGGAATATTCACTCAAGGTCATTTCTAATTATATTAGATGGAAAAATAGAATGGAGGCAGTGGTGGAGAACAACGGGTTGAAAGAATTCATTGATAATGATATTTCCAAGCCCGCATCAGCAGACGTCACTCTTCTTGATGCTTGGCAAAAGAAGGTAGCAAGGGCGAGGAGGATTTTATTAGAGGTAGTTCAAGATCACATTGTCTTGAGTCTCCATGGCAAGGTGACCCCACATGCAATGTGGAAGGCCTTGATAGATCTGTTTCAAAATAGCAGCAACCAAAGGAAGTTGGCGCTGAAGGAAAAACTCAAGAAAATCAAGAAGGAGGAGGGCGAGATGGTACCAACATACTTGGAAACGTTCACTCAATGTCGAGATGAGCTTGGAAGTGTTGGTGTGACCATAGCAGATGATGACTTGGTGATCCTAGTACTTCTAGGCCTTCCCAAGAGCTGGAATAGTTATCATGACTCTGTCAATAGGAGGGATAAGTTACCAGATTGGGAGCGACTTTGGTCAGATTTGGTACAAGAAGAATTCAAGTGGAATACCAGGGATGGATCCTCATCCAAGACTAATGACGAGGAATATTGTGCCTTGGCCAGTAAGGCAAAGAAGGCCAAGGTAAATAAATCCCAAGGTGAAGTGGGCAAGAAAGACTTGTCCAGGATTATATGCTTTCACTGTCACGAGCATGGGCATTATGCTACAAATTGTCCACAGAAGAAAAGAAAGAAGGAGCCTACATTTGCAGCAAGCATTGACTTCATAGTTCGAGCTTGATTTTACTCTCATTTCATGCATGGCTAGCATTGTAATGCGATGCACGTGGTATCTAGATAGCAGTGCCTTATTCCATATGACGGGGAATAGAGATCTCTTCAGTGACGTGGAGGAGAAGGACATCCAGCAGATCATAGATTTTGGAGATGATAGGAAGTATAGTGCGACTGGAATAGGTACAGTTACCTTTCAGAGGGAGAATGGATCGCATCTCGGACTAGAAAATTTTTTGTATGTTCCATGCCAGAATAATAATCTTATCTCCGTAGCAGTATTGGAAGACCATGGTTATGAAGTGATGTTTAGAAAAGGAAAATGTTTCCTTAAACACATAGCCATGGGATAGGTGGAGTCGATTGGTTCAAGAGTCAAGAACCTGTATGCTCTCGAGGTTGAGGATGCATGCAAGGCTTTGAGGATAAAAGCAGTGGTTAATCACTTGGTGGTTGAGAGGGAGAAATTATCTCTCAACATGCAGCCTCAGAAGCAATCTCAAAAGGTTGTGGAGCAACCACAATTGGAGAATCAGAGATGAGACCGAGTGGAAGATTCCACTCAAGCAGAGACCTCCAGGAGGGGAAATTTCGAGCCAGAAGGGCAGAGGGAGTACATGTAGCCATAACTTCAAGTGTGAGGTGGGGCGATGTGCAGAATTAATCCCAATAATAAATTGGGCAGGGCTCATTGAGATGGTGTGTCTCATTGATCGAACCTGGCTACGAGGAGCCCACATTACAATAGTAGTAGGAAGGATCGATTAGACTGATTCAGTCAGATGTCAGGAAGACATAAATCAGAGTGACAGGTGTCGAATACTAGAGAGTAGTTCAGATTTGGTAGCAGTGCAGAGTGCATGGATGCAGATGTCAGCAGCACAGAGAGTCCAGTAAACATGTACAGTAGCAAGCAGCAGTCAGAAGACTCCGACGACAGATGCATTATATTGATTCAGTTTTTTTGAGGATATTCAGTTTCAGAATTGTTGCATGCAAGAGTTGCATGTGCGAACAACACTAGAGAAGTGTTTCATGCAAGAGTTTCATTTGCGAACAACACTAGAGAAGTGTTGCATGCAAGATTTTCATTTGCAGATGCAAGAACATTCCAAAGGTATCGGATCGGGACAGATTGATTCCTTTATTGTTGAGAGGGAGTGTTGAATTTTGCAACAAGAAATAGTGAAATTATCATCCAGAAACAACATGACAGCACACACACTAGTGTGGGACCACAGGTCACACAGTGATGGGTCCTAGCGATACATTAGTGTGCAAGCCAATTTATTTAATAAATTGGAAATACATCTAATTTGATTTTCCCTTAATTAAATTGGACAATAAGTTGTAATCTTATATCATGAACACTTGTAATAGTTAACTGAGTGTGATAGACTCAGTTATCTCATGAATTTCGAGTTGAGGGTGGGTTGTGAGGCATGTAGAGTGATTCTATTAGTTATTGAGTCCAAGTTGCAGTTAGTGCATTAGTTTAATGCATAAGAAATCAATTAACTCAATTAAGTGAGTTAAAGTTAGTCTAACTAGTTGTAACTGATTATTGCATTGGTGCGAGGTCAAGTGAATTAAATCAGATTTAATTAACATGCAATGATATGTCAAATGACTGATGATTTACTATTAATAGTTGCATGCATGTTAGTTCTGATAAAGACCCAGTTGGTACAGAGGTTAAAGGGATGTTAACTATCAGTTGTATTTTTACAAAACTGCCCAGATGTAGTTAAAACACCACAGGATTTCCCATGATACTTGCATAGTCAAGTAAGGCTAAAATTCCTAAAGAATATGGATTTCATTCCATAGGGATTGCGTGAGTAAGGCAGGTTGAACACAGGGTGAGAATTAGCTAAGTGTTGGCCCGATTTTGTCTGTATTTGTGTGAGACAGTTAGGAGAGTGCAGCAGATTCTTGTGAGAATAATGCATTGTATTGTTTCATGATTCCTTTGTTCATTATACAATAGAGATAGAGGGGTTTTGAGCAGAAATATTTCCCCAAGAAAAATATCTATGTTATCGATTGATTTTCTTTTTTCTTTTACTTGGTGTGATTGTGCGGTCATATTCAATTTCCACAGAATTAATTGTAGAACGATTCAGTATTTTTCTCTAGTATATTGCATGATCAGATTGAATCCATTGGTATACATATTGTTTGTATAATTTCTACATATCCTAGCACATATAACTATAATCTAGCACATCTAATATCTCCAACATTAAATGGAAGTGTTATAAATTTATTTATTTTCTTCCTCCCAAATAAAACTAGTGAGGGGTGATAGTGTCTACAAACCTTTGATAAAATATATGTCCAAAACAAATTTGAGTAGAAATAGAGGTTTTACTTGATATCCAAATAGTCAAATGACAATATGGTCTTCTTTTTCTTCATGCGTCCATTTTCCCCATAATAATTTTTGGGAATTTCAAGGATATTCTCCCATGCTCATGCCCTATTATCATATGGTTGAATTTTTTGACAAACAAGTCTTGTACTTAACAAAAATGAGAGGGGTGTGTATTTCTCCATAAGATGGTGTACTAGAATTGGATTGGGTTTATGTTGGGATTCAAATTTATTTTATAGGGTATTACATGAAATGAATTGCAAGAAACAATGTCCATTATCAAGTAGGTTGTCTACAGAATCTTTAGGTCTTGAAATAATTAACTAACTAGAAATAATTTAATTTGAAATTACTTCAGCCCAATGAAATACAACATCCCTTTTGAAACAAAAATAAAGTATGTAAAGAACTAATATCAATATATTAGGATCTCACCCCATAACCTAAGGAAATAACCAAGAAAAATCTATAAGTATCGATGAGTATAGTGATATTAATGAAAGACAAACTAGATGGGATTTTTGCAAATCACATCATGAATCCTTTAATGATATTCATTTCAACACCCTAGGAGTCTAAAAAAGTATTGGCTTCAAATAACTTCGGCTACTTGGTGGCCTCTAGCAGCTTCAATATTTTCCTAAATATTTTAGGATCTAATGGAATGGGGTTATTATTTAATCCGAGCTTGATAGTTTTTCGTCTTGGCATCAAATTGAAAAACACACCAATTAACAATTTATCTGGAATCAAATACTTTTGAAATGCATACATCATTTTCCAATCTTGTACTCCATTTTTTAGTATTTTTCCACTCTTTTGGTGCCAAATATAAACACCATTGATATGAAACTGACCAATGGAAGTTTTTGTCATGATGAGCTAGAGAGTTAGTTGTATCCTTGCAAATTGGTTCCTTTCTTCTTGTCACTATATGTGTGTGTGTGTGTGTGCGCGCGTGTGTGTGTACTTAGGAAGATACCATAGATAAATGAGGTCTTATAAGAACTCTTAGATGTTAAATCTTCGTTTTATGGTAGCATTTAGTAGGATGTTACTTCTTGACAACCATCTTCATCGGGTCATGCGAGAATGATAATGGGAAGTTAATAACTTATGGAAAGTATCTAGGAGTTGTGGTGGCAAGTAATTTGATGCAAAATCATCACATGAGATGAATTTCACTAATGTGAGTGGTCAAATTATCTTTTAGTAGAGAGGCTTGGATCTCTTGAATTTACTTTTATTTTTATTTATTTTAATATTTAGTAAATTTCTAAATTAGAAAAAGGAGATAATATTGTTAGAATAGGTGTGCATCCGACCTATTGAATAGGGATTTAATTTGTTAAATAGATAAAAATAGTGAGTCGCATTTAGAATAGTAAGCAGGAACAAATGCATTTGTTTTGATTAAATAGAGAGATATAGAGAGACAAAGAAGGCAGAGCGAAAAAGGAAAAATTATCATCAAGCTATAAAGAGCTAGGAAAGACTCTGTTTTAGTTTGAGTAATTGATTTGAAGTGTGGATGTGCAAGTTATTGTTCCTGTGTGTGCGAATTCATTCAAAACTGTTAAGGATCACTTGTGGCTAAATAAATAATCCGGGTAATAGTTCTTCTGTTTTTCATTTTATTATCATAAGTCCCAGAAATAAAAGTTAAATCCTTTAAAAGTCTTCGCAGTATGTATATTCAAGTTTCAAGACTTAAAGAGATTTAGGGAAAAACATTGTGTATGTCGCAAATCCGCTTTATTGCATTTCGGCCGAAACTCGAGTTTCTTTGATTGCATCACATATTCCAGACATAGCCAAAATATCGCATCGCATATTTATATATCACAATTTCGCATCGACATTGTTATTATGTATTAGTTAAATATTGCAATTTATATGCTATAAGTTGCAATATGTGATAGGTTATTTGTTGCGATATCTGATAAATTATTTGTTCCGATTTTCAAAATCGAAAAATTGTCGATTTACCATATATCAAAATTGTCGATCTACGAATTGTTATATCTGCGAAGTTGTGCTATAAATTATGGATTGTGATACATCGCAAAAAGGGTTGAATTGGGTGTTTTTGTGGTATAAAAGTGATATCAGGTTTAAATTGAGTTTACATGGGAATAGTAACCAACTATACATCAATTTTTGGTATCAAAGCAGTTGATTGAAATAGAGTTTAATTCAGCAAGATGCCACCTAGAAGAGCAGCTGGCATAGGGAGAGGAAGACCAATAGAAAATGAGATTCTACTAGAAGAGGTTCAATGCCTTCATTCAAGGATGGAGAAAGTGGAAGTTGCCAAAAGGAGATTGCATGATGAAGGAGATGACAGCACTGTAGAAGAACCTTCAGAATAAGAATAAGATGAAGAGAACAAGACAACAAAAGTTCTCAAGATGTTGATGAAGGCGAGCGGATGACCGAAGGTAGAGGTGCCTTTGTATGATGGAAATCTCAATGTGGAAGAATTAATGGACTGGATCAGTTCATTAGACAAGTACTTTGAGTTTGAAGAAGTTGAAGACAAAAATAAAGTGAAATTTTTGGCTACCAGATTGAAGGGCCACGCAGCCATTTGGTGGGAAGAGTTACAGGTATCCAAACAAAGAAAAGGAAAGCCAAAAATTAAGCAATGGGATCAAATGGTAATTGTTAGCTCTCTAAAATTTCCCAAGGGTTGTTATGTGTGTTAAAAGAAATATCATAGGTAAATATCAACCAATTTTGGAGATTAGAATCTAGCCTTCCTAATGCTCAGAGAGGGCTCTCTCTTAATGATTTAACTGTGTTGTTTTAATTGATTTTAGGCTAGTTATATGTGGTTGATTTGGTCTGATTTTGATTTGTTGGTGGAATTACTAAGCTAGATGGATAGGTGCTTTTCTATTTTCCAGTGGGCTATGGAGTCAATATATCAAGAAAACATAACAGAATCAAGTTATAAAGGAAGTGTTACAGGGTAGGGTAGCTGAGAAAAATCAGATCTTAAAGGCTGAATGGTGAAGTTGTTTTCAATTGGGATCAAGGAGCAATTAAGGATTCCTTAAACCAAATAATGAGAAGGTGAAGGAGGTCAATTGGGATCAGAGAGAAATTAAGGATTCTATAAACCAGATATCAAAGGAAAACATTAAAATGTATAATAGTTCAAAGCAAAGTGTAATTAAACAAATTTTGCAATAAAATTCCAATTATAACATTTGAATTTAGAAAACATGCAAGTTTATGTAATACTTAAGAAAATAACATGAACAATTGAAATATGTTTCACTGAAGTAGCTCAACACATGAATCACGTAAATAAATGCCTTTATTACTTGTCATGTCTATCAACTTGTAAATGGTACAATAAACCCTCATGTAGTAGATCAATTCAACTATAGAAATATTCAGGAATCCACACTCAATACTTCGAATTGATGAAGTATTTATAAAATACTTTCCAAATATCCTATCAACTGATTTAGGATTTATTCAAAGAAAAAAAAATATCTTCATGCAAGAAGATAGAGACACCTATTTAACTCACTGCAAGTTGTCCCTGTTTTATTTGATTTGTTGTTTGTTTCTTTGATATTTGTTGTCTTTCACGCTAGTTGTCTTTCATGCTGGCTTGTCTTTCATGTTGGCTTGTCATCACGCTGGCTTGTCATCTAACTTTTCTTTTAACTTTGTCTTTTATCTAACTTCTCTTTAACCTGTGAATTATTTTACCTAACTGCTCTATTTTCTCTTTAACTTGTCATGTATTTGCTTTCATCTTTTCATAGTAAATCACACCATTTTTCCTAAGCTTCTTCATATGGAAGTTTGATTTCCACTATTCTCCGGTAAATCTCAACTGCCTCAGTATACTTAGTAAATGTAGTCTTGTTTACAAAAAGATGATTTACCTCATGTTGGAGGTAAAAGAAATTTTCAAATATTTGAAACAGTACTTTACCTGTAGGAATTCCTTTCAATGAGGAACTGTTGGAATTTTCTTTAGCTACTTCCCTGATATTTTTATCATAATATTCATGCCTCATTAGTCTATCCTTGATTACTAATGGATTAGGCAGACCTTTTTGTCTCAAAACATAAAACTTGTTCATGAATCTATTCACTACAAGCTCCATAGTTTGACATTTGTCCTCAAGCCGTGTAATCAGTTTTCTCTTGGAAATCACTTTCTTCACCTCTAAGATGGTTTATGTTTTGTCACTTATCCCAAGTTCTTCTAATTCATGTTTTTTTTTGGAATTAAGAAATTTGATTATCTCAGTGGCTTCCTTTGGTTTCTTTCCAAGCTCTTCTTTGACCTTTTGAATTGCATTACTAGCTTCCTTTATCAAATCATTCTGTTCAAATATAACTTGGATAGAAGGCCAAATATCATTAACAGAGTTAATGATATTGGCCCACAACTATTGTTTTTCCTAGGCTAAGGGCTCTGCTAATGTCAGTTCCTTTTCTAATTTTTGGATCATGTCATTCAATCTGTTGGATTTATGTGTTTCAGCTTTATGCATTTCTTGAGCCAATTTATTTTCATATTCTATATTTGTCACTTGTTCTTTGAGCGTAGTGATCTCAGTAGTTTGAATTAACATATCTTGCATTGCCTTAATTAATTTGCTTGCATCATTAGTGGGATGGGTTGTTGGTACTGCTGATGTTGTTGCTAGTGTAGTAGCTGTAACTTCTGTTAACATTGGAGCTGTTGTAGCCATTGGAACTGATGTAGAAGCTATAGGAATGGTAGTAATGGGAACTGCTTCCATGTTGGCTTGCTTTTCCTACACTAATTTGTCCATTTCAGTTTCCATCTCTTTCAGTTGAGCTGTCAACTTAATGATGAGATTCATCATTACATCCTTCTGATTTTCATTTTCCAAAAATTCTTTAGTTTGTGGATGCTATGTTGTTGGTAACTTCATTTGTTTCTTCAATGCAGTTATGTCTGCATTCTTCTTCTTGATAAGCTCTTCTGCTGCTTTGATTTCTTTTGGATTATATCAAACCTCCATTACCAAATCTTTTAGTGACTTTATCTTATTATCCTTTACTTGTGAAGAAGCTTTCTCTAGATTTAACTGTGTCCTTATATTTCTAGAGAATTCTATACTTTTTGGACACTTAAAGCTTTGTGTGTCATAGTGGAATAGATCATTTCTCCAGCTTGTTTATGAAACTCAATATTATCTATGGGATGCACATCTTTGGCAAGAACTTCAAACATTGTTTTCTTGTAATCTGCTGATGATTTTGGAGCCTGCATTGTTGGCTGTAAAAATGTCATTTGCATCTTTCTTATTTTGTAGTCAAATGCTGATAGCAATCTATTCTGGTCACTAGGAGTTTATTTCCAGTACTGGGCATAAGTTACTAATTTCAATGCTTCATTCTTGATTTTGATTTCTTTGTATTTTTCCATTATGTCTTTCTCTTTCTCCACGAGTTTTCTAGATGATGAAACCTCTGCACTATGTTGTTTTCTGAATGATTTGTGCACTGGAGGTTGATGGCAGTTGTGTTTCTTCTGAAACTGTTGGAGGTGCATCATCTCTTGCCACTATATCTATCTCAATGACTTCAACTGTATCAACTATTTTTTCCTATTCTATCACTGGATTTAGATTTTCCTTTTTCCTGTACATAATCTTGAATTTGGTATCAAAAGTGGTTTCTGTAGAATATGAGCCTTCCTCTCTTGGCCTCTTTGAATTTATGTCTTGTGGGGCTAGAGTAAGTAGGATGGAACTAGTATCAACCTGCTTCTCCACCACTTGTAAAGTGTTTTCCAACCACTCTGACTGGTTGGAATACTTTTCAACCTTAGTTTTTGACTCATGAATGAAAGGGGTCAATTTGAATTTGACTCTTAACTTACTTGTGACACCCAAAGGGTCATATTTCCATTTGAAACTGCTATTGAATTTGAAATATTGTAAATATTTTTCTGCTTGTTGACCAGCATTCCTATTATTACATATAAAAGGACCTAGCTAGTTCTTAATCTTGAATTGAGTATTTTTTGTAGCTAAAAGGAAATTGACTTCATCTAAGTTCAGGATTTTTCTGATGTATTCTAATGAAAATATCCTCATTGGGAGGTATTTGGGAATCTTGTATGGAGTTAGCTGGCTTCCATACACCCTGATTTATGTATGATTTTGGTATAAATACCAGTCTCATGTTTTACTTTGATCTAAAATCTATAATACCTTCTTTATCTCTTCACTGATTCTAGGTTGAATGCTACTTCTTAGCATATTAACTACTGCATAAACAAATGAATCAATGAATTATTTACAGTTGAATTTAGTGGAATCATTTCTGATCAAGGATGTCCAAAAGAATACAGATTGGGGATTACCCTTCGTGTCCAGTTTTTTGAGGCTAACTGCAAACCTTTCTGACTGGAAATATAGGAACAAATGAAACAAAAATGAGGAGTATTTGAATACTCCTTCTTCTGGTAATTTGACCAACTAATCATGGATTTCATTTGATAGGTATTGTGAAAAAATGAAGGTTGAAGCTGGAGGCTGACCTGGGAAAAAGATGGATAGGAAACCAAGGATAGATGCATCTACATGTTCATTAGTAAAATATCCAAAAATACATGACAACATTGTAACAATCTATCTGGTTCTCTTTGAAAATATGGAAGCTCAATATGGAGGATTAGTTTTAGGGGTTTCTACTGATGGACGAAGGAAAGTCTGGAATATTTGGAATCTCTTAGGAAAGTCCAATTTCAGTAAGGATTTCAATGGATAATGGTACTTCACAGGTTTTGGTTGAATCTGCAACATATGATTGATGGATTGAGCAATGATTGTGAATAGGATTTATTGATTTGGGATAAATAAAGCTCTTTCATTGGGAAAATAGTTGATCTGGCGGAGTTAAATGAGTTCTGGAAATTGAAAGGTCTATAGGAAGATGTATTTGGGAAAATTTGAATCCCACAGATGGATATCATCTGCCTGGTCAATAAATTTTTCATGGCTCCAGCAGTGGAGCTCTAAAAGGTTGAAATCAGTCAGTGTATCACTGATTTTGAAGTATTTATCGACTAGAGGGGTATGGTCAATATCTACCATAGGTGGTTGCAGAGGCTTTATGCTTCTAATACTCTGGGAAACCATTAATTTGTTCAATTATTAGTTTATATGCTTTAATTAATGGTTTCTGGTGTTTAGAATTACCTGGAAAATGATTGAATTTGGTCTTGCAAAAGGTTCAGGTGGCAGCTAGGGCTTTCTTGGTCTGCAAAGGCTTATTTTTCACAAAATAACAGAAATAGTCGGAAAATGGTTTCGGGTTGGCTTTATTACCTTTAACTTTGGTTTATTGCAATGGTGCAGGGTTGAATTATTTTTAAAAATGGTGGTTTCATTGAAAAGTGCAGAGGTAGTTTGGCAGTTTATCACACGCAAAAAGGTGGTTAAGAGGTTTATGAGATGGGGGGTGCGATAAGATGTGGGAGCTCCACGTAGCAAAGGAGCAGGGGTGTGAAACCACCCATTTCAGACCCCCCCATTGGTTTTAATGATCGGACGGTGCGAAAGGGATCGGGAGTCATTGGATGTGGGTGGCGTCAATCAAATGGTTGACGGGTGGTAGGATGAGTTGCGGGTTCTTAAAGGTGGGGTCAGGAAAGGGTTTAACTGGAGGTTTTAATATAAAGTGGGGTTGGGGATTAATATGCGAAGGCGTAAATAAGTATAAATGGGTCGGGATATATATATGAGCGGTAGGGGGGTTAATATGATATATATCAACAATGGGCTAAAATAATGTCGAGAATGTATTAAAGTGGAAGGGTTAAAATGATATTGCAGAGGGGTTTAAATTAAGTGGGACCAAATATATATTAAGTGCTGCAAACTTTGGATAAGTGGGTTTTTCATGTTTTTTATGAAAATGCAAAGTTAGTAAAGGGGAAGGGGTTTTAGTGATGGAAATGGGTTCTTAGGAAGGGAAAAGGGTTAGAATAAGGGGAAAGGGATATTTTCAAAAGGAAAGGGATTTTACAAGGGGAAATGACTTCCAAGAGTGGAAATAGGGTTTTTAGCAAGGGGAATGTGTTTATAAGGATATTAGTGATAATAGATAAACCATATGATGCCTTCCATAACTTGTGAAAGTATTCTACCTACCCTTTATTTACCCTAACATTTTTATTTCCTTTATTGGGTGCATTTGAGCTTGCTGACCCTTTTATTTTCTTTTGATAAGCAAGCTAACTTATTTCTAACCTTATAACTTCCAATGGCTCAGATTAAACTTATGAGCTCATTTTATTCTCTACCTAGCTATTGATCTGCCAAGATTAAATGGTTTGGTTAGATCTTTATTCACTGACTATCATGACATGAAATTTAAAGGCATGAATTAATCAAGATTAAATTGTATGATCATCATGAATTGTGGCATTTTCGACAAGATGCACACAATTTTATTTGCAAAAGTAAACTAAACTAAGAGTAGCGGCATTTGAATGTGCAACACTTTCAGAATTTATTTTTGTTTCTTTTTTTGGGGTTCATACTTTATATCCTTTTCTTTTATCTTCTTTTCTTTTGGTCCTTTGATTTTTCTTCTTAGGACGTACCCTCTTTTCATTTTTTAATATGGAAAAAACTTGCAAAAAGCAAGGTATGTACAATATTACAAGACTTAACATAGTCAATTCAAAATTATGATCCCTATTATTATAGGACCCTAACAGTGGCTCCACTTGGGGATGGCATCTCCTGGTGAGATGTCAAGAACTTTCTAATCATTGGCCTTGGAACTTTGACTTTTCTTGCCTTGGAATTTCTTTCTGTGATCTCCTTTATTCAAACATATGATGTTATATATTTTAAAGTTTAGGGCCTTCTCTTTGGGCTTCAATTTTAGAAGATAATCATCCAATCCAAACTAAAATTTGCTATGGTATTTGCAATGAGAAAAGTAAAACAAATGAATTATTGGTTAATCTGGTGAAAAATAGTGCTTCAGCATTCTACCATTGAATGGTCCACCTGGTAGATTTGTTTCATCTAACTCTTTCAATAAAAATGCATTGTTGCCTCTGTAACCATAAATGATGTATGGTCCCTTCCAAAGAAATTCAAATTTCCCATGTTTTCCTTTTTCTTCTCTTCTGGAATCCCATTTGATTACTTTATCACCTATGAAAAAATCATCTGCTTTAGTTTTCTTATCAAATATCTTCTTGATTTTGTCTTGAATCACTTGGGATTTGATATAAACTTCTTCCCTGGTTTGTTGCAAATGAATTGTTTGATTTACCCTCCTTTGGATGTCATTTGGTTCTACTTGCAGCTCTTGAATCATTTTCATCATTGGCACTCCCAATGAGGTTGGAAAAACAACATCCATTCCATATATCAATTGATAGGGAGATGTAACAATAGATTTCTTGGTAGTTAGTTTGTCTGCCCATAAGGCATTAACCAACCTTTTATTCCAAGTTTTCTTGTTATCTTCTAACAGATTTTTTATGATATTAACTAGGCTTTTGTTTGAAGATTCTGCTAGTCCATTACCTTGAGGGTAATAGGCAGTGGAATGGCCAAGGTTGATATGGTATTTGTTACAAAATTCTATCATTTTCTTGGATTTGAAGGCAGCAACATTATCAGTAATGAGATTTTGTGGGCATCCAAATCTAGAAAGGATGTTGTTTTCAAGAAATGAGATAATGATAGAGTTTGTGGCTTGTCTAGAAGGGATGGCTTGTATCCACTTGATAAAATAATCAATGGCTGTCAATATCCATTTATGTTGGGCTAAGGAGGGTGGGCGAATTTCACCAATGAAGTGTAAACCCCATTTTTGAAATGGAATTTTTACTGAGATAGGTTTGAGGGGTAATGGTAAGAGTTTCTTTTTCCCCTCAAATATTTGACATTTATGACAGGAGGTCACGTAATTTCTGACATCTGCAAAAAGGGTGAGCCAGTAAAAACTTGCCCTCAAAATTTTATTAGCAGTTGTTTTCCAGTAGAGGTGTCCTCCACAATCTGCTGCATGAAATTCTTGCATCACTTTGTGAGCTTCATATTTTAATAAAAAATTTAATAGAATGCCACCATGATATTTCCAAAATAAAGCATTATCTATGATACAATATTTCATTTCTTAGATAAACCAGGAGGAGCTTGTAGGTTGAGTAAAACAAATATAATGTCTACATACCAAGGTGAGTCTAGGAAAGCTTCACTGATTTGTGGAGTCGCCATCTCTTCTTGATCATCTAGGGAAAAAATAAAATTTATATCTAAGGCCTGACAGTTTGATTCATCCATGATTTTGGCTAAACCTTGGCCTTTGATCAATTTTGTAGGCTTGATCTCAATGTCATATTCCAATATTGTGGCAATCCATTTGCCTCTTTTTCCGTCGGGCCCATTCTGAGTTACAATGTCCTTTACAACTGAATTTGGAACATATGAAATTATGTGAGTATAGAATGTACACTCTAAAACATTTTATAGATTTTACTAAAGCAAGTGCTTGTTTTTCCGTAATATTATACTTTAGTGTTGCATCTCTCAAGGTTTTACCAAAAAAAGAAATGGGTTGTTCAAGACCTTCATCATTCTTTTGCAACAAGACTGTTGCAATGGTGTGTTCTGAAGCAAATGAAAAAACTATGAAATATTTGCTAAAATTAGGACTTATGAGGACGGGTGTTTTAGTAAGTGCTTCTTTGACTGCTTCAAAAGACTGCTTAGCCTCTATTGTCCACTTAAGTGTTGAATCCTTTTTTAACATGCAGTTTAAATTCCTAATTAGTTCTGCTAAGTTAGGGATGAATCTTCTAAGAAAATTTATTTTGCCTAGAAATGCTTGTAATTCTCTAATGTTCCTAAGATGACTAATTTTTAAAATTGCTTCTATTCTAGATGGATCAATTCTAATGCCTTCTTTTGAAATTATGTGTCCCAGGAGTTTACCTTCCTCTAATCCAAAAAGTGTCCTTTTAGGATTCAAGGAAATACCATTTTGTCTACATTTTATGAAAACTCTTCTCAAATGATCTAGATGTTCATTATCTATTTTGAAAAACATTGTGATATCATCTAGATAAATGACTAAAAATTTAGGGATTTCCTTTGAAAAACATATGTCCATAGCTCTTTGGAATGTAGCTCCAGCATTCATCAATCCAAAGGGCATTTTCAAGTACATGAAAGTTCCCCAAGGGGTGGTAAATGCAGTCTTTGCTTGATCTTTAGGTTGGACTAGGATTTGGTTGTATCCAGAAAATCCATCAAGTAATGACATTCTGGATGACCCTACTACCCTCTGTAAAATGTGGTCCATCTTGGGGAGGGGATAGTTATCCTTCAATGAGACTTTGTTTAAGTTTCTGAAATCAACACAGAATCTGATTTCTCTTTTTTTCTTCCTAGTGGGGACTAAATTAGAGACCCAATTAGAATATCTAATGGGTGCTATGATTTGAGCCTCATACATCCTTTTAACTTCTTTTTCTATCAATGGAATAAGAACAGGGTTAATTTTCTTAAGTTTTTGTTTAAAGGGATTATGATTTTCTTTGATTGGTATTTTATGCTGGATAATGTTGGTATCATAAGACTTGAGGTCTTCATAACTCCAGGCAAATACATCTTGAAATTATTGAAACAAACTAATGTACTTCAACTTTTCAGCTGGAGGTAATGCTTTGGATATCTTGACAAGCTTAGGATTTTCTTATGTTCCTATGTTGCATTATTCTATATCTGACCTTAAAGGCTCCGTTTTGGGTTTTCTAGCTACATCATTTGGGTCAAAAATATCTTCTAATGGGGCTAATCCTTTAGGAAAAATGTTGTCTTTAAGGTTTAAAATTTCTAATTCATCATTGGTTAATTCCTCTATTTCTACTGTTTCTAATTTTTCTATTTCTACTTTAGTGAATTTAGTTGGTTCTATTTTATATATATAATTTACATATATCTCATTATGTATAGTATAATCTAATGTACAATCAGTATCTATATTACAGTTTTGAAATTCTCCCTCAGAATTCATAAAATTGTAAATTTGTGAGTCTTGTGAAAATATTTTCCAATACTTCAAATTATCAGGTATGGTTGGCCTATGTCTTACCTCAGCAGTGTACTATTGATTTAGCTAAAAAGGTAACCTACATGTGCTGGAAAAAGTAGCCAAACTATGTGCCTGCATATTCTGCTTTCTTGGAATAGCAGCAAAGTCAGTTTCAAGAAAACAATTTATCAAGTATAGAATGGTTTCTCTGTATTGGCTAAGCCTAGGATTATTAAAAAGATACTCTCCCTTGATTTGTTTTATGATGAGTTATGAGTCTCCCATGATAGAAACTCTCTTGGCTCCAAGTTTTCTTACAATTTGCAGTCCTAACACTAATGCTTCGTATTCTTCCATGTTATTAGTGCATTTGAAATTTAACTTGAAAGCATGTCCTTCTGAATGATTATTCTCGAAGTTGTAGATCCATACTCCAACTCCTGCTCCTAATATGTTTACAGAGCCATCAAAATCTAAATTCCACATAGACTCATGAGTTATATTGTCACTGTCAATTTCTTTGTGTTTATGTTCTACAGCTTTGATTTTTTCTTTTCCAGTGTCTGAATTACATAGGATAAAAGAGTCTAGATCAGAATGCAGGGAATAGATAGGATAATTCTGTGGTTTTTCTACACTGCTGACCATGTATTTATCAAATTTTCTCTGTAAAGCTTTATTTTCTGACCAAATACAGAAATGGTAGCATATGACATTTCTAATTGCAGTGATCCCTATAATTTTGCTCCCCATGAGCGAGATAACAACATTACATACTTTGGAGGGATATCAGCAGCTACAATATCCATAAAAATACTCTTTTTTGGGAACTAGACTAGAGTTACACACAGGTCTTTTATCAGGCCAAGGCATTTAACTTGACTAGAATCAAAGGAGAACAGGTCTTTGTATGGTCTGGTGATGTCTAAGTTCAATTTTTCCATGACTGCTTTAGGCATTAAGTTATGAGATGCTCCTAAATCCAACATAGCATTGTGTAAGATTTTATAATGAATGTTCAAGCTAATGTATAATGGAGGGACACCTCCTTGTTGATGTTTTCCATTAACTTCAGGACCAAATAATAACTCAGGTTGGTCATCATTTAGGTTTACAGCATATTCTCCTTCACCTATGTTCAGTGTTTCAGTGATTTGGGCTTTGTATGAATCATTTTTCACTAGCTCTGTTAAAGGAACTGGTATTTTCAATTTGGAAATCTCAATTTGAATATTGAATGGTATTTTAGTTTTTCCTAACTAAATGATTTCACCTTTACCAATTGTAGTTTGTGTATTTTTATCTTTTTTATCAGCAATTTGTATTTCAGTTTGTGTTTCCACTGTTTTATTTTCAATTTTCTTGTCTGGAGCATTTTGAGTAGCAGTTGAAGTTTTAGCAGCAAATGATGTTTGAGTAGCAGTAGATATTATGTCTACAATCTTTGGGCTTGAGGTATTGTAGGTTTCTCTAGGGAGAATTTGTAGAGTTTTAGTTACAGGAGCTTCTACTATTTTCTTAGTAGGGGCTTCTGTGTTCTTCTTGCTTCTAAGGCTATATTGTTTATGAACTTCGTAGATAGAGAATTCATAGCTTTGTTTATAGTCAAAGGACTCTCTAGATTCTAATTGTAATTATTGTAACATGTATAATTCTTGTTCTTCTTGGGTAAGAAAATTAGTATTTTCATCATTTATTCCCATCAAGTTTATATGGGTGTCCTGGTCTTTGTCGTTTTGTTGTGAACTCTCAGCATATTTTTCTTGGAAAGGTGGTCTAATCTATTGATCAAGTACTACTTCTCTTAATTTACCAGTATTAGGATTTTTCGTAAAGTTGGGATTTCTAATTTGGGGACCTTGTTGAATTTTCCACTGAGGTTTTCTTTCCATGTTTTCTAATCTATCCATTAGTCTTTCCATACTCTAGCTAAACTATATATATTAACGTCTGAAGTGGATGGTTCTTCCTTAAAGGTCACTCTTCTTTCATTCCTCATCCTATCTCTTTTAGCTAACAAGTTATATTCTACACTAACAGCATCACTTTTTTTTGTTCTAAAGTTGCAGGGTTTCTCTCTCTTAATTGTTATGACATGTCAGCATCAAAACCATCAGGAAATTTGATTAGGGCTAAGTTTGGTGGGGGTCTGATATTCACTGGAATTGCATTATAAATGTTATTAAACCTAGTATAGTAATCCTAAACAGATTCTTTAGTAGATCTCCTAATGTTTTCATATTCAGACAATATATGTAAGATGATGTTGAGAAAGTATCGAGGTACATAAATGGCTTGAGCTATGATATCCAGGATGAGATCAGTTTATTAAATCTAAAAACAATTGAAGATGCTTTCCAAGCACCCTTAATATTATAGGAGAATATACAGAGGAAGCAAAGCAAGAGAAGTAGAGGGAAGATTCCAATAAGAGGAAGAGGAGTATTCAAACCCGGATTTTAGAATTCGCAGAGTGAAGCAGGAGGTTCTAGTAGTATAACACCATAGAGAGGAGACTCTAGCCGAGGAAGATTTGTACCCAAAGGTAGAGGTCGAGGAATAAAGATTCCATGCTTTACATTTTGTGAAAGGGGACATGGGTCATGGGATTTTCCTCATAATAAATCAGCAACTCAACAAAATGTGAATATTGCTGAAGAAAAGCAAGAAATTCCTCAGATTGTGAGAAAAGAAGAACCATCTGAAGCGGGAGAATCCTTGTTATTGAAAAGGGTATTTCTTAAAGCAGAAAAAGAAGCAGGAGAGCCAGTTCAGAGAAAGAACATATTCAAGACTATATGCAAGTCCAAGGGGAAATGCTGCAAAGTGGTAATTGACAGTGGAAGCACTGATAAAAAAATTTCCACATAGATGGTGGACAAATTGGAATTGGTTAAAATGGTACACCTTACTACATATAAGGTGTCATGGCTACAAAAAGGACATCAGCTTCTTGTGATGGAGAAATGCAAGGTAGAGATAAAAATTGGTACCTAAAAAGATGTTATATTATGTGATGTAATGTCGATGGATGTATGCCACATATTTTTGGGAAGACCCTAGCAGTTTGATCGAAAATTTGTTCATGATGGTCGAAGAAATAATTATACCTTAGAGAAGGATGGGAATAAACACACATTGTTGCCCTTAAAGAACGAAGAAGACAAAGAAGCACCTGGAAACAGTGTTATGTTGATGAGTGGTAAAGAACTACTGCAAGAAGTCAAGAAGGATGCAGAATTACAATTTGTTGTTTTGGGTAAACCAAAGGTAATTCTGACTTCTACAAATTTAGATGATCTTCTTGAAGAAATTAAAAATATACTAAATGACTGTGTTGATATTATTTTTGATGAGTTTCCAAATGCATTACCACCAATCAGAAGTATTAGGCATCACATAGATCTAATACCTGGTACGAGTTTGTCGAGTAAAGCAACATATAGGTTAACTCCTCAGGAAAATGCAGAAGTTGGGAGAAAAGTGCGGGAATTGATGGATAAGGGGTTGATAAGAGAGAGCCTTAGTCCGTGTGTTGTACCAGCAGTACTTAGCCCAAAGAAAAGTGGGGAATGGCGGATGCATACATATTCCAAAGCCATAAACAAAATCACCATCAGGTATCATTTTTCTTTACCACACATGGATGACTTAATGGATTTCTTGATTGATTCAAAATATTTTACTAAAATAGATCTGAAAAGAAGTTACCATCAAATAAGAATAAGAGAGGGGGATGAATGGAAGACTATGTTAAAAACAGACAATGGGTTGTATGAGTGGTTAGTGATGCCTTTTGGACTCACTAATGCACCTAGCACTTTCATGAGATTAACGAATGAAGTCTTGAAGGAGTATGTGGGCAAGTTTTAATTCTTTATCTTGATGATATTCTTTTTTTTAGTCGAAGTAAAGAGGAGCATCTGGAGCACCTTAAACAAGTTTTAAAAGCTTTGCGAAAAGAGAAGTTGCTAATAAATTTGAATAAATGCAGTTTTATGAAGGAAGAGCTAGTTTATTTGGGATTCATAGTCTCTAAAGAAGGCGTAAATATGGACCCAGAAAAATTCCAAGCAATTTTGAACTGGCTGACTCCAAAGAACATATTTGAGGTAAGAAGCTTCCATGGTCTTTCAAGTTTCTACAGGAAATTCATAAAGAAAATTTAGTCAGATATGTGCGCAAATTATTGAAACAATCAAGGAGAATAATCAGCCATTTAAGTGGATAGAAGCAGCAAACCAAAACTTCAGACTGTTGAAAATGAAAATCATAGAAAAACCAGTTTTGGCCTTGCCGAACTTTGAAAAACTTTTTCAAGTCGAAACTGATGCTAGTGGAGTTGCAATTGGAGCAGTTTTGAGTCAAGAATAGAGACCAATAGCATATTTTAGAGAGAAATTGAATGAAGCTAAGAATAAATACCCATCCTATGACAAGGATTTTTATGCTATTGTGCAGGCACTAAAAAAATGGAGGCATTATCTGTTACCAAAAGAACTTATTTTATATACTGGTAATCATACATTATAGTTCATAAATAACCAGCCAAAAGCATGCCAAGTGGGTGGAATTTTTGCAGAGTTTTACTTTCGTGATTAAGCATAGAAGCGGTAAGTTAAACAAATTCGATGATGCTTTGAGCAGAGTGAATTTAATTGTGCAAGAGTTAAAAATTGGTGTTGTGGGTTTTGAAGAGATGGTTGACATGTATAAGGAAGATGCAGAATTTAAAGACATTTATGTAGCTATACAAAATCCAGTAATTCACAATAGAAGCCATTGGTTGGATTATCTTATCCAAGGAGGTTTGTTGTTTAAAAATAAAAAGTTGAGTATTCCCAAATGTTCTATTAGGGAAAACATAATTAAAGAAAAACACAGCAGAGGTTTATCTGGACACTTTGGACAAGAAAAGACATTTTCTTAGTTAAATGCTTTTTAATACTGGCCAAATATGCAAACTAATGTTAAGAAATTTGTTGATAAATGCAGGATTTGTCAGCACGCTAAAGGGAGAAGCCAAAATACTGGATTGTACTAGCCATTTCCATTACTAAACCGGCCTTGGGATGTCGTTAGTATGGATTTCATTTTGGGTATTCCAAAAACTCAAAGGGAAAATGATTCTATCTATGTTGTTGTAGATATATTTTCAGAAATGGCTTATTTTATTACATACAAGAAGACTAGTGATGCAACTCATATTGCTAATCTATTTTTTTCAGAAATTGTAAGGTTGCATGGGCTACCTATAAGTATTGTGTCTGGCAGAGATACAAAGTTTGCTGGAAATTTTTGGAGAACTCTATGGATGAACCTAGGTGAAAACCTTAGTTTCATCTCAACCTATCATCCTCAAACGGATGGACAGACTTAAAGTAAATAAATGCTTGGGAAATATATTGAGGAGCTTAGTTTATAAAAATCCTAAGCAGTGGGATTTAGAACTTTCTCAAGCTGGTTTTTCTTATAATGATACTCCTAACCGGAATACTGGGATGAGTCCATTCCAGATTGTTTTTGGGATGAATCCAAGAGGTTTGTATGAGCTTAGAAATTTTGGCAAACAGGAGACAAGGAGCGCAAAGGCGGAAGAGTTTGCAGAGTAGATGCAAAGGCTACAGAAAGATGTCAACGAAATATTACAGGAAATCAGTACAAATACAAACAGCGAGCTGCTATGAGGAGGAAAGAAAAATAATTCCAAGTGGGTGATCTCGTCATGGTGTACTTGAGAAAACAAAGGTTTCTTGTTGGGACTTATAATAAATTGAAGATGAAAAAGATAGGGTCATGCAGAATCGCAAGAAAATTTTCAACCAATGCCTATGAAATTGAGTTGCTAGAAGGAGTTGGTATATCTCAAATCCTCAATGTTGCATATTTGTACCCATACAAGGAGCCATAGGTAAAGCTACAGGATGGACCTGTAGAAGACGAAGTTCAAACTTTGAATTGGGAAGAAAAAATACCGAAGACAGTTAAGAAAGAGGTGGAAATTGTTCTGGAGAGGAGAGTAGCTAAAAGAACCAAAGGACAAACTTATTTTTAGTATCCAGTCAAATGGAAGGGACAACCAATGAAGGATGCCAGTTGGATGACAACAGCAGAGTTACAGAAGTATGGAATAAATCTCGAAATTTTGATGGATAATTCCTTTCTTCCCCGGGACTCTTATGCAGGAGCATCACATGAGATTAATTCCACCGACCTAAGTGGTCAAATTATCTTTTAGTAGAGAGGGTTGGATCTCTTGAATTTACTTTTATTTTAATTTATTTTAATATTTAGTACATTTCTAAATTAGAAAAAGGAGATAAGATCGTTAGAATAGGTGTGCATCAGACCTATTGAATAGTGATTTAATTTTTTAAACAGATAAAAATAGTGAGCCGCGTTTAGAAGAGTAAGCAGGAAAAAACGCATTTGTTTTGATTAAATAGAGAGACAGATAAGGTAGAGCGAAAAAAGGAAAAATTATCATCAAGCTATAAAGAGCTAGGAAAGTCTTTGTTTTAGTCTGAGTAATTGATTTGAAGTGTGGATGTGCAAGTTATTGTTCCTATGTGTGTGAATTCATTCAAAACTATTAAGGATCGCTTGCGGAAAAATAAATAATTCGAGTAATAGTTCTTCTATTTTCCATTTTATTATCATAAATCCTAGAAATACAATTTAAATCCTTTAAAAGGTTTCGCAGTATGTATATTCAAGTTTCAGACTTAAAGAGATTTAGGGAAAAACATTGTGTATGTTGCAAATCCGCTTTATTGCATTTCGGCCGAAACTCAAATTTCTTTGATCAGACCGCATATTCCAGACATAGCTGAAATATCGCATCGGCATTGTTATTATTTATTGGTTAAATATTGCAAGTTATATGATATAAGTTGTGATATGCGATAACTTATTTGTTGCGATATGTGATAAATTATTTTTTGCGATTTGTGAAATCGCAAAATGGCCGATTTACCATATATCAAAACTGTTGATCCACGAATTCTTAAATCTACGAAGTTGCACTAAAATTAGGGATTGTGATACAGTGCAAAAAGGGTTGAATTGGGTTTTTTTGTGCTATAAAAATTATACCAGAGTTTAAATTGAGTTTACACGAGAATAGTGACTAACTATACATCAATTTTTGGTATCAGAGCAGTTGATTGAAAAATAGTTTAATTTAGCAAGATGCCACCTAGAAGAGAAATTGGCATAGGGAAAGGAAGACCAGTAGCAAATGCGACTCTACTGGAAGAGGTTCAAAGCCTTCGTGCAAGGATGGAGATGGTGGAAGTTTCCCAAAGGAGAGCGCCTGATGAAGGAGATGACAGCATTGCAGAAGAACCTTTAGAATAAGAAGATGATGAAGAGAACGAGATAGCAAAAGTTCTCAAGATGTTGATGAAGGTGAGCAGAAGACCGAAGGTAGAGATGCCTTTGTATGATGGAAATCTCGATGTGGAAGAATTAATGGACTGGATAATTTCATTAGACAGGTACTTTGACTTTGAAGAAGTCAAAAAAAAAAAGAAATTGAAATTTGCGGCTACCAGATTGAAGGGCCACGTGGCCATTTGGTGGGAAGAGTCACAAGTATCCAGACAAAGAAAAGGAAAGCCAAAAATCAAGCAATGGGATAAAATGGTATGTAAATTGAAGAGTAATTTTATGCCAAAATATTATCAGTTAAATCTTTTTAAGCAATTACAGAACTTGAAGCAACAAGGGATGACAGTTAAAGAATATACAAAAGAGTTTTATAGGCTGAATATCAGAGCTAGACATGTGGAAGATGATGTTGATAATGTAGCCAGGTACATAAATGGCTTGAGGTATGATATCCAGGATGAGATCATTTTATTAAATCTGAAAACAATTGAAGATGCTTACCAAGTAGCCTTAAAAGTAGAGGTGAAGATATAGAGGAAGAAAATCCAGAGAAGTAGAGGTGAAGATATAGAGGAAGAAAATCCAGAGAAGTAGAGGGAAGAATCCAGTAAGAGGAAGAGGAGTATTCAAACCTAGATTTTAGCATTCACAGAGTGAAGCAGGAAGTTCTAGTACTAGACCACCACAGAGAGGAGACTCTAGCAAAGGAAGATTCATACCTAAAGGTAGAGGCCGAGGAAGAGATATTTGATGCTTTACATTTGGTGAATGGTGACATGGGTCATGGGATTGTCCTCATAATAAATCAGCAACTCAGCAAAATGTGAATATTGTTGAAGCAAAGGAATAAATTCCTCAGATTGTGGCAAAAGAAGAACCACCCAAAGAGGGAGAATCCTTGTTATTGAAAAGGGTATTGCTTAAAGAAGAAGAGCCAGTTCGAGAAAGAACATATTCAGGACTATATGCAAGTCCAAGGGGAAATTTTTCAAAGTGGTAATTGACAGTGGAAGAACTGATAAAATTGTTTCCATGGAGTTTGTGGTCAAATTGGAATTGGTTAAAATGGTACACCCTACTCCATATAAGGTGTCATGGCTGCAAAAATGACATCAGCTTCTTGTGACATAGCAATGCAATGTAGAGATATAAATTGGTACCTACAAAGATATTATATTATGTGATGTAATGCCAATGGATGTATGCCACATATTTCTAGGAAGACCGTAGCAGTTTGATCGAAAAGTTGTTCATGATGGTCGAAGAAATACTTATACCCTGGAGAAGGATGGGATTAAACACACATTGTTTCCCTTAAAGAATGAAGCAGACAAAGAAGCACCTGGAAATAGTGTTATGTTGATGAGTGGTAAAGAAATATTGCAAGAATTCGAGAAGGATGTAGAATTACAATTTGTTTTTGTGGGTAAACCGAAGGTAATTCTAACTTCTACAAATTTAGATGATCTGCGTGAAGAAATTAAAAATCTACTAAATGATTTTGATGATATTATTGTTTATGAGTTTCCAAATCCATTACCACCAATCAGAAGTATTAGTCATCACGTAGATCTAATACTTGGTGTGAGTTTACCAAATAAAGCAGCATATAGGTTAACTCCTTAGGAAAATGCAGAAGTTGGGAGACAAGTGCAGGAATTGATGGATAAGGGGTTGATAAGAGAGAGCCTTAGTCCATGTGTTGTACCAACAGTACTCAGCCCAAAGAAAAGTGAGGAATGATAGATGTGTAGAGATTCAAAATCCACAAACAAAATCACCATCAGGTATCATTTTCCTTTACCACGCATGGATGACTTAATGGATTGCTTGAGTAATTAAAAATATTTTACTAAAATAGATCTGAAAAGCAGTTATCATCAAATAAGAATAAGAGAGGGGGATGAATGGAAGTCTGCATTCAAAACAAACAATGGGTTGTATGAGTGGTTAGTGATGCCTTTTGGACTCACTAATGCACCCAGCACTTTCATGAGATTAATGAATGAAGTCTTGAAGGAGTATGCAGGAAAGTTTGTAATTGTTTATCTTGATGATATTCTTGTTTTTAGTCGAAGTAAAGAGGAGCATCTGGATCACCTTAAACTAGTTTTTAAAACTTTGCAAAAAGAGAAGCTGCTAATAAAGTTGAATAAATGTTGTTTTATGAAGGAAGAGCTAGTTTAATTGGGATTCCTAGTCTCTAAACAAGGCTTAAAGATGGACCCAAATTTTGAATTGGCTAACTCCAAAGAACATATTTGAGGTAAAAATCTTTAAGCGTCTTTCAAGTTTCTACAGGAAATTCATAAAAAGTTTTATCCAGATCTATGCGCCAATTATTGAAACAATTAAGGAGAATAATTAGCCATTCAAGTGGACGGAAGCAGTAGACCAAAACTTCAGACTGTTGAAAAATAAAATCACAAAAAAACCAGTTTTGGCCTTGCCGAACTTTGAAAAACTTTTTCAAGTCGAAACTGATGCTAGCGGAGTTGCAATTGGAGCAGTTTTAAGTCAAGAACATATACCAATAGCATATTTCAGCAAGAAATTTAATGAAGCTAAGAATAAATACTCATCCTATGACAAGGAGTTTTATGTTATTGTGCAGGCATTGAAAAAATGGAGCCATTATCTATTACCAAAAGAATTTATTTTATATTTTGATAATCATGCATTACAGTTCATAAATAACCAGCCAAAATTGAGACAAAAGCATGCCAAGTGGGTGGATTTTTTTGCAGAGTTTTTCTTTCGTGATTAAGCATACAAGCAGTAAGTTGAACAAAGTCGTTGATGCTTTGAGCAGAGTGAATTTAATTGTGCAGGAATTAAAAATTGGTGTTGTGGGTTTTGAAGAGATGGCTGACATGTATAAGGAAGATGCAAAATTTAAAGACATTTATGCAGCTATCAAAATCCAGCAATTCACAATAGAAGCTAGTGGTAGGATTATCTTATCCAAGGAGGTTTTTTGTTTAAAAATAACAAGTTGTGTATTCCAAAATATTCTATGAGGGAAAAAATAATTAAATAAAAACACAACAGAGGCTTATCTGGACACTTTGGACAAGACAAGACATTTTCTCAGGTAAATGCTTTTTACTACTAGCCAAAGATGCAAACTGATGTTAAGATATTTGTTGAGAAATGTAGGATTTGTCAGCACGCTAAAGGGAGAAGCCAAAATATTGGATTGTACCAGCCATTGCCAACACCAAACCCGCCTTGGGATGTAGTTAGTATGGATTTCGTTTTGGGTTTTCCAAAAACTCAAAGGAAAAATGATTCTATCTATGTTGTTGTAGATAGATTTTCGAAAATGGCTCATTTTATTGCATGCAAGAAGACTAGTAATGCAATGCATATTGCTAATCTATTTTTTTTCATAAATTGTAAGGTTGCATGAGCTACCTATAAGTATTGTGTCTAATAGGGATACAAAGTTTGTTGGGAATTTCTGGAGAACTCTATGGAAGAAACTAGGTGCAAACCTTAGTTTTAACTCATCCTATCATCCGCAAACAGATGGGTAGACTGAAGTAGTAAATAGAATCTTGGGAAATATATTGAGGAGCTTAGTTTATAAAAATCCTAAGCAGTGGGATTTAGCACTTTCTCAAGCCAAGTTTGCTTATAATGATACTCCTAACTGAAGTACTTGGATGAGTCCATTCCATATTGTTTTTGGGATGAATTCAAGAGGTATGTATGAGCTCAAAAATTTGGGCAAACAGGAGACAAGGAGTGCAAAGGAGGAAGAGTTTGCAAAGCAGATGCAGAGGATAGAGGAAGATGTCAAAGAAAGATTACAGTAAAGCAGTAGAAAATACAAACAGTGAGTTGATATGAGGAGTAAAGAAAAATAATTCCAAGTGGGTGATCTCATCATGGTGTACCTAAGAAAAGAAAGGTTTCTTGTTTGGACTTATAATAATTTGAAGATGAAAAAGATAGGGCCGTGCAAAATTGTAAGAAAATTTTCAACCAATGCCTATGAAATTGATTTGCCAGAAGGAGTTGGTATATCTCCAATCTTCAATGTTGTAGATTTCTACCCATACAAGGAGCCAGAGGTAGAGCTATAGGATGAACCTGTAGAAGATGAAGTTCAGACTTTGAATTGGGAAGAAAAAATTCCAAAGACAGTTATGAAAGAGGTGGAAGTTGTTCTGGAGAGAAGAGTAGCTAAAGGAAACAGAGGACAAACTTGTTTTTAGTATCTAGTCAAATGGAAGGGACAATGAGTGGAGGATGCTAGTTGGATGACAGCGGCAAAGTTACAGAAGTATGGAATAAATCCCAAAAGTTTGATGGATGTGTTATCACTCAGGTTTTCCTAGAAGTTGTGTAAGAGGAAAGTATACCCGAGGTAACCACAAACCAACCTTTTAGATGCAGAATCTAGCCAATCTGCATCCAGACAGGGCTCTCTCTTTATAATTTATCTTTGTTCTTAGAAGGTTTTAGGCTAGTTATAGATTCAAGAGTTTGTTTTGGGAAAATGGTGGAATCCACAAACTAAGGGCAAGATTGAGGGCTTTCAGTCCATTGGGCTATGGAGTCAAAGGATGGCTTTACCGGATTTCTATTCTAAACACAAGATGGTATTACAGGGCAAGATAGCTAGACAGAGAACAATCCTTAAAATTTAAAGTGGATGGGATGATCTTGAAGGGATGAAAGGCAGCTAAAAATCTTTCACCATGTTCAAAAGAAAGAAGTGAAATGACTACAAACAAAGAGCAATGAAGGATTCTTTATTATAGTAATCAACAATGTTTAAATTAGCAAAGCAGGAGCATTTAATAATTCATGCTTATAACTAATTTAGAAGAAAACATTAAGAATAACCACATTTGAAAACAGAGTACAATTAAGCAAATTCTGTTTCAATCCTTTATGTAAATTATTCAGAAATGGATATGATGGTATTATAAACTAATATAAAATTTCAGACAAAGGGTAGAAACACTTATTGAACTGTAGTCCAACACATGAATCCCGCAACAAGTCCAGTGCTTCAAATCGTCATCCAGTAAGCCACAAGTAAATTTCTCCAAAAGCTTTTATTCCGAAAATCTCAATGTTACAGCAGAGTAATAGAATCCACCCTCAACACTCTCTTTGAGGGTTTATTTATACACAAAATAATCTAAAATAATCTTACCCTAACTTAGCCAATAATATAGGCTGACTTAAAGCATATTTTACAAACAAACAAGAGACAAACGGTCTCGTGGATAGAATAATGTGCAACTGCCGATGTGTTGTTCCTCTTTCCGTGGATGTGCTGGAAGTAGGTGCTAAAATAGGGCTCTGTGCTGTCCTTTGCAGTATTTCTTTGGCTTGTTGAACACTCTTTATTCTCACGGATACTCTTTAACCTTTTCACCTGATACTCTTTCATCTGTTTTCCTGTTTTTACCATTTACTTGATAGTAAAGATAAATTCTCATCCTGAAAACAACTTTCATAGAATTTCCAACATTTCTTTCCACCATTGATCATCTGGTATCATAGTTCTTCTGAGCTTTCTTAAAGTTTCATCTACTTCAGTAAGTTTATAAAAGGTGGGCTCATTCGGAAATAGATACTTTATTTCATGTTCCAGATGAAATAAATTCCTCACTTTATCATAGATACTTTTCCCGGTTGGTAATGTCGATTCCGACGAGCTAGTAGAACAAGCAGCTGTATTTTTAGCATGAGCCTTTATTCTCTTCTCATAGGTTTCCAAGTCTATTATTTGATCTTCTGTGAGCATGGGACTTGGTAACCCACTATCCAGCAAAGCTTGAAATTTCTCTCTGAAAACGTTGATATCAACCAAAATGTCTGTGCACTTCCTTTCTAAATTTTGCATGAAAGTCCTCTTGGTGAAAACTCTCTTTACTTCCAAAACTGTGCCTGTCCTATCATCAATTCCTAATAATGCAAGTTGTTGCTTTGTTCTGGAATTCAAAAATTGAATGAGCTGATTGGCCTGCTCAGGCCTGCCTCTCAATTCATTTCTGGTTCTGTTTATTTCTTCTTGGGCGATTTTAACCAACTCATTTTGCTCAAAAATGGCTTGAATAGAGGGCCAAATACCCTTTATTAACTCAATGATGTTACCCCAAAGAATGTCATTTATTTCGTTTAAAGGCTTCTCCAATGAAAGATCTTTTTCCAAAGCCTGAACCAATTTTTCCAACCTTTTTATCTCCCTGGTGTTATCAGCAGCTGTCTTTTTAGATGTGTCATACTTTTCCTCCAATTTTACTAATTGCAATTTTGTTTCTTGGAGTTCTGTGACCCTGAGTTGTAGACTTTCCATCTGCTTTATTAATTCATCAGAATTCAAACCAGAAGTATTTACCTGGGATGGCTGTATCTGCTGCCCTGTTGTTGTAGTACCTGTTGTTGAAGTCTGCTTGATAGTTTCCTGTTCCTGCAATGCTTTTTCCAATTCCTTCTCTGTTTCATTTAGTCGCTCAGTCATATTTAGGAGAAACTCCATCATTTCTTCCTGTGAATTCCCTTTTATAACTTCTTGGGTCTGAGGGTGCCTCAAGGCTGGTAGTTTTAGCTGTTTTCTGAGTGCCGCTATATCATCCTCTTTCTTCTTTATCAATGCCTCAATACCTTTAATGTCTTTGGGATTGTGACCCAAACCAATGATTATCTCTTCTAACGACTTTATTCTATTATCTTTGGCCTGTGAGGAGGCCTTCTCAATTTTCAATTGTGCAGTAGTGTTATTCAAAGAATCCTGCAGCGTTATAGCTGCCATGGCCTTGTTGGTGAGAGTAGAATAGACCATTTCCCCGGTTTGTCTATGTAGCTCTATCTGGTCCAGGGGATGGATATCCTTTGCTAAAACCTCAAAATTTGTTCTGATGTAATCTGCTGCTGAAGTTGGCTTTGGCACCTTTGCTTTGAAGTGGCTCATCAGCATTTTACCTTGTGAAAGATCAAACGCTGACATTAGCCTTTCTTGATTATGGGGAGCCATCTTCATATATTGATCATATACCTTCATTTTCAATGGATCATTCTTTGTTTTAATATTAATGAAGGTTCTTTTAATATCTCCAGTGTCTGTCTTTGGTGGTCTGAAAGAAGATACTTCAGTGCTCAATTGCTTTTGTAAAGCTTTCCCTTTCTGGCTTATGGTTGTTTCACTTGCTGTGCCAGTTTGCTGACTATCTTCCCTTCCATCATCAAATACTTCATCTATAATTTCTACCTCTGGAGGTGGATCTGATTTGTGTTTTTTAGTTTGATGTACCTGTGAGGCCCCTTTTGGAGGTGTGGTATCTGGAGCCTGCCTCTTCTTCCCTATTTCCACATTTAATGGAGTTTGCAACTCTGGAACTTGGATGTGCTTTGCTTGTGTGGGAGAAACCTGTGATTGTTCAGGTGCCTTGGAAGTCTATGGTTTCTCCGCCATGACCAAAGTTTCAATGACCTGAACTACAGGTTCTTTTCCTTTACCCTTGGGTTCTGCTGCTACTGATGGACTGCTTTCCTGTAATGCTTGCTGTAGAGTGGCTGCTGAAGAAGTGCCAATGTAGGGTACCTGCATTTGACCACACGTTTCTAGGTCAAAGTTCTTCTCAACATCTTTCATAATTTTATTCATTTTGTCTGCTTCACTTTCTTCCTCAACAAGTGTTCCTTCAACCCATTCATCTTGATTTGCATACTGTTCTAGATCAGGAATCTTGTGGTGTACATAAGGAGATGATTTATTCTTTAATCTCTTTTCACAAATAAAACCAAAGGGGTCATAAGGAACCCAACGGAAAGATGTTTGAAACTTTCTCTGTAATAGATTTTATGCTTCTCTCTCAGCCTCCCTAGAATTGCAGATGAAAGGACCTAATTGGCTTTTGATCCTTAACTGAGCTTTCTTCTTTACATTACAAAAATGGATTACATCTGAATTGTTCATTTGCCTGAAGTATTCTAAGGCAAAAATCCTCATTGGTACATATCTGGGTAACTTGAATGGATGTAATTCACATCCATAAATCCTGATGACTGTATGGTTTTGATACAAATACCAATCCCCAACTTTATAACTCTTTGACAGTTGCAAGGTCTTTCTAATTTCATTACTGAGTCTTGGGGGAGAAATTCCTGTTAACAAAGTTGTTGCAGGATATACAAATTGGTCAATGAATTCAGTGTAGGAATAGGGAGAATCAGAGGAAAAATGAATGATGGGGGACCAAAATATGACTGATCTGGGATTTCCCTTGGCATCCAGTTTCTGAACAGGGAAAGGGAACCTTTCTGACTGATAGTAGATCATGAGATGATAGATAACTGAGGAGTATTTAAAAACTTTTTCAGTACCTAGCCTTAAGAATTGATCATGGATCTTGTTGGCTATGAAGGAAGCATAGTCATATTTAATCTCAGGAGGTTGCCCAGGAGTAAAAATGGATAGCAAAGCCAAGGTTATCTCATCCACATATTCACTGGTGTTGAATCCTAAGACAAAAGATATTATATTTACAATTAGCCTTCCCAATGTATTGAAATAGTAAAAACCATAAGGGGGAGACCCTTTTGGCTGGTGCTCAGGTAACATGAAAATCTGACACATGGATTTTAGCTTTTCTGGGGTTAATTGCCTGGTTTTCTCAATCAATCCTTCCATGGATAATGGTGCTAACTCTTGGTCTGGCTCAAAGTGTAACATGGCATTGATAGCCTGGGGAGTGATGGGAAACAGAACACTTTGATCAGGAGCTATTACAGCCCTCTGTGTGGGATCATAGTTTGAATGACAGTAATGGATGATTTCTTGGAAGATAAGGACTGAAGGAATGAGATACCTTGGGAGATTGGATTCCCACAACCCTATAAGATCTTGCCCCTTTGAGTATTCGTCTCTGCAGCGACAAAAGCTCAATCGGGGACTTTCATCAAAATGCAGGTCTTTAATTTGGAAATCTTCATCTATCAAGGGTAAATATTCCAATTCACGATGAGGAGCATTCAGTGGAGTGATATTCAAAGCTGTCGGGACCTCCATTTTGGTTCTTGTGGATTCAAAAAGGAGGTTTTTGGTTTTCCTTACAAGCCGGGCGGGATTTCTAAAGTGAAGGAAATTGGCACAATTTGGTGGTTCAGGGAGCAGTTATACAGTTTTAAAACCTCTGGAAAAGGCTCAGTGACGATTTTTAATCACTATTTCAGCGAAAAACAAAGAACACTGAGTTTTATTTGCAGTCGGGGCGGAAAAGGATAAATACCTGCTTTTAGACGGAGGCTGGTTCTTTAACAGGTAACAGGTAATGGCAGGACTGTTCTTCAACACGGGCGCAGCGGAATCTTGAAGTGAATTGGTCAATTGCAGTGGAAATTTGAAAATCGCAGCGGGAGCTCTGTCGTTTTCAGAATAACGAAAATAACAGGAAAAACATGAAAAAATGGTTTTATTTACAAGTCAAAAGGGTTTTTATTTTTTCGAGGTAGACGTCATTTGACGTACGGGCTGAAGAATGCACGGTTGGGCGGTAAGCGGTAAGCGGTAAGCGCCCGCACCGCTTTTGGTCGAGGGTGGTTTATATCGGAAGGGCAGCGATTCCACAGGATGATCGCCACGTGGACGGTTGACTATTCAAAAACCACCCATCCCCCGCTGGTTAAAATGCTGACAAGGGATGGGCAGCGGGGTGAACACTGGCCGTTGATCTATGAAGGGGTGATCCGACGGCTGAAGAGATGGGGGAACATGCAGAGGGTTCAGGTGTGGGCCCGTCGGGTTTTAAAACAGTTTAACGTGTAATTTAATCACCCCGGGAGATTTATAATAGGCGGAAAAGGTTATTAATTAGTCCGGATGACTAATTAATCCCGTGTGCATAATGAAAGGGGTTGCGGCGGGGGTTTGGTTAAGTGGAATGCCAGGTGGACAATCCACGGTGGCGCAAGACTTCTTCGAAGTTTTATTCATATTTTTGCGTTTTAAACACACATATCGCATGTTTAAGGTTTTTATATATATATTTTTTATTTATATGGTAAATTAATTAATACAACTAATTCACCATAGGGGCGGGATTAAGGTATAATGCTATATTTTAACCAAAGGGCTTGTAGAAGCGGGTTTTAATGAATATTAGGGAGGTAAATACTTTGGTCAAAACATTATAATAAAGGGGTTTTTGGGGTATATATAAACAAAGGAATTATATACTTAGGATAGGGTATTTGACTAGGGATTTAGTAAATAAAGTTAAACATTAATATGGCAAAGGACAAGGGAACTCAAAATATTTTTGCACATCTAAGAAAGTGATAACTTGTGAAGTAAATAACAACATTTTATCTCCAACACTTAAACTTAGAATAGCAAGTTATCTTGAGGGATTTTTATGAAATTTTGTATGAGTTTCCTAAGTAAAATGGGATTTTACTTAGGAAAAAATTGAAGGTGAATGATTATAATGATGAATTATCTCAAGTACTTAGGTCTTTTTGATCACTAGGCCGAGGGTCCGGTCCCTCCAGAAGTCAAGGAAATGCCTTGAGCCCCTTTGATCTCCAACTACCTTAGTACTTTGGGGGGGAAATTAGTAAAGCTTTTGAGGGGAAAGTGATGAGGGAAGTTAATGAGTCTGACTTTGCTTGCTGTGATTTTCCAATGTATTTCCTGCTTTAGTAATTGTGATGAAAGTAAAGGATCAAAAACATGTAGCAGCATCATTCATCAGATAACACTTTGCAGCACCATCTACCTACCCTATCTACTTAACACTACCATTTTCTCTTCTTTATTAGGGTGCATTTAGACTTGCAAACCCTTTTCAACCTTTTCCTTTTTTACAAGGCAAATCTATCTAATTCTACCCTTATTACATCCAAGGGCTCAGATTAAGCTGTTGAGCACCTTTTATTTACTCTACCTATCTACTTATCTGCCAAGGTTAAACTGTTTGGCTAGATATTTATTCTCTAATCTACAACATGAAATTGAAATATGACTAAGCCAAGTTTAAACAGTTTGACTTATTCATGAATTGTGGCCAAAGTTGGACAAGCTGCACACAATTGATTTATTACAAAAATGAAATAGCAGTGGCATTTGGATTTGCACACTTTCCTTGGTCTGTTTTTTGCTTGGGGTTCATTTCTTTCTCTTTTTTGACCATTTTATTCTTTTTACCCTTTGATCTTTCTTTTAGGGTATACCCTCTTTACATTTTTTAATTTTTTTGATTTTTTGGTTTTTTCAAGAATATGGAACACCTTTGCTCAAGAAAGAAGGTTTGAACATATTCCATAGTTCAATCAAGACAATCATGAAAGATGAAACCTATTGGTATAGGAGGCTAACAGGATGATTCCTTTCTTCCTTGAGAGTCTGATGCAGGCACATCAAATGAGATGAATTTCACTAACCTGAGTGGTCAAATTATCTTTTAGTAGAGAGGGTTGTATCTTTTGAATTTACTTTTTTTTCATTTATTGTAATATTTAGTACATTTCTAAATTAGAAAAAGGAGATAATATTGTTAGAATAGGTGCGCATCAGACCTATTTTTATAGCATCATTTATCACCATTATATACTTGATGACTTATGCATTGGCCTTGGGCAGCCCTTCCATTCATACTTGGTCATATTTCTCAAAAAATAGTATTTCAAAACCCATACGCGACTCTACCCAGACTTTTCCGTGTATACCGCGGGTCCATACATAGCGAACCCGCGTATAATATTTAAAATATTAAAAAATATAAAATTTCCCTATTTCGAAGGTGGGGTTTACGGTTGTTCTTGTAACTTAACTACCCCAACACATGGCCTAATTCTTCCCCAACTGAAAAAACTACTTTGAGGGAGTATAAAAACCGCTCAAGGGAATGGCCTAAGGGAGGAAAAGAGAGAGAATTATAGATATAATACCCTATTATAGCCCTATCCAAGTATGATATTTCCCTTGTGCCTCCTGCACTACCCAGATTTTCAAGAGACCCTTGTTTCCTTGAGATGTTCACCCTCATCCTATGTGACATCCATTGTGCACTATTCTTGGAAGAAGTTTTTCCAGGCTAGGGATGGATGGATCCAGAGGACGGTTTGCTCGAGGCCGTGGAAGATTTTAGGTGATCTCTCCACTATTTATTTACCATACATGTTATCAATAAAAAGATGTGCCATCTTTTTCCTGATGTTCACGTGTCATTTATCTCTTATACATGTGTAATAATCTTAAATAGTTCATGTATTGTTACTTTTATGAGATTATGCATGTTTTTTTCTAACATCTAGAACATATATATGTTGTACAACTAGGTTTTTGTGCTTGTTCTTTGTTGGTTTGCAAGTTCTGGAGCACAAAGAGTTGCAGGGGGTTTGAACCCCACAATATCTACTACAACCGAAGGATAAACGGGTAAGGTCTGCAACCCTTACTTTAAAGCATAGAAGTTGGTTAATTGAGTCCTTCTCGTGATGACATGCCCCTGATCTGTGAAGGTTTATCAACCCAAGACCTTAGGGTAACATTGCCCATAACAGAACTGGTGACTCCATTGAGGATTACATCCATGTAATTCCTAGTTTGGGTTGTTTTTATCTGTCTTTTAGGTTCCCTAACAGGTTTATCACTTTTTACAGTCTAGGAAGTATTTTTCCAATCAGACAAAAGTCCTAGTCTCTTGATCAGGCTTGACTTTTTCTTTTTCCCCATATTTTTGTTTACATACGCTACTTAGTCTTTGCATAGTCATGTATACCCCCTGTATCTTCCAAAATAACTCATGTATACGTGAGTTTCTTTGGTTACAGTCATGTATACACGCTTGTTGCATATAGAAGAACTGCATATGCCTAGGAAAATTTGAAATTTTGAGTTTTTAAGCCCTGTCACTTTTTTCTATCTATGGTGAACCACTCTTGTGGTATTTTTAAGGTATCTGGACTGTGTTTATTGTGGTTGCATATCCATTTCTCTCTTGTTCTTGTGAAAACCTATCCATTTGGTAAATTGCCTATTTTGTGTGATTGCAATTATGGTTGTAGCACCAAGATATCTTCTTGGAGTTCTTGGATGCTCTAATCATTTAGAATAGTGAGCCTCTACTTGTTTTTTCTTCTTGGCCTTATGCATTGCTTCGCTTTCAGATTTTTCTCTTTTTGACTACCTTGGTTTTCTTGATTTCTTGGACTAGCTTTGTAGTGAATCTTGAAGAAACCTTTCTTGGTTTTCTGAGTTTTGTTCACTGAAAGAATATGCTACTATGAGAAAATATTTCGGTAAAAATCACATCAGAATAATTTTGGTCGATGCGTTTCGAACCAGCCAATGTGGTTCATCATCAGGACAAGATGAAGAATATGATCAGATAACCCAATTAAATAGATAAGAAAATCTCCAACTAGCCGTTTGTAAGATAACGGCTAGTTTGACTAAACCTAGAAAATGAAATCAAAAAATATAAATAATGATTTCTTATTTATTTAATATTAAATGCTTAATGTTTATAATTGGAATCTTATTTATTTTTATTCTTAGCAAAATAAAAATTAACCAATATATTCTTGAAATATATATATATATATATATATATATATATATATATATATATATATATATTTATATATATATATATATATATATATATTAAAATAATAATTAATGTATTTATTTTTCTATTTTTGTTTCTTTTTAATAAAAGAATAAAAGTTAAAATATCAACCAAAAAATCAAATAAACTAAATAAAATTGAAAATAAATACAAAAATAAACATAAAAATAAAAATAAGTAAATAAATAAATATTACTAATTTTAGTTTAAATTTTAAATTTTCTTTTAATTTAAAAATAAAAATAAAAATAAATAAATAGACGCATGAAAATACATAAAAATATAAATATAAAACTATAAAAATATCTCCAACTAGCAGTTTGTAAAATAACGGCTAGTTTGACTAAACCCAAGAAATGAAATCAAAAAATATAAAATAATGATTTCTTATTTATTTAATATTAAGTGCTTAATGTTTATAATTAGAATCTTATTTATTTTTATTCTTAATAAAATAAAATTAACCAATATATTCTTGAGGAATAAATAGAAAATTTTTTATTTCTATTTTAATTTTTAAAATAATAATTAAGGTATTTATTTTGGTCTATTTTTATTTCTTTTTAATAAAAGATTAAAAGTTAAAATATCAACCAAAATAATAAAATAAAATAAACTAGAAAAAATTGAAAATAAAATAAAAATAAATACAAAAAATAAAATTACATAAAAATACAAATAAAAATAAGTAAATAAATAAATATTTATAAATTGAGTATAAAAATTATTATATTTTATTCAATAATATGTTATATAATAATAATCATAAGATTAAAAATAAAAATAAATAAATAAATGTATAAAAATACATAAAAATAAAAATTAATAAATAAGAATAAAACTATAAAAATGAAATAAATAAACAATAAATATTAATAGATTTGAATTTAAAATACAAACAAAATAAAAAATAAAACTAGGAATGAAGAGCAGGTATCCAACATCTGCTAACCAACCACCCATCGTCCCTGTTGAGGTTAACCGGCCTCTTTTCGATTTCCAAGGCTTCTCTCAACTTGCGGTGGTGGAAATGGTCAATCCTCGCAATAACCTTAGCATCTTCAATGCAAATATGATGATTGGTCTTCTCAGCATGCTCTGCTAAGGCCGAGGAGCGAGATCTATTATGCTTAAGGTCAGTGACATGTTCATGAATCTTTTTATTAATAGATCGACCCGTTTCACCAATGTAAAGAGTCCCACACGAGCATGGAATTAAGTAAACACCCTTACTATCCTTAGGGAAAATCGGGTCCTTAACCGATCTAAGTGAACTCCGAATGATACGGGAGGGTTCTGAATCGATTGTTTGAGTTTTTGTTTCTTCTTGCTTATTTGGGTCCTGCTACGAAAGTATCATAGTTGGCTTGAGCAATTTGAACCCCTTTTGAGACTCATATTCTTGGTTCTGGTTCTTGGGTAGTCTTATGTTTGTCTTCTTGAAATATTTTTCTTTCCATTATAAATAAAAAGCCCAAAAACATTTTTGTTTCCGTTTCTTTTGCTTTGATTTCATTTTTTATGGTTTTTTCATATGTTTGGAAGCATTTTTGTTGGTTTCTATTCTTTAGTTCTTGGCTTGGTTTTGAAGGAAGTCTTTTGTTATATTTCTCTTTTTTTTACATCAAGTACATTTTGGAATTTTTTTTATGCATAGGAGTTCTGGTTGGAACTAGCCTTGCTTTAGTGTCAAAAGTGATTGAACCGTTTTCTTTCTAGAGACTGTTTTCGCTTCTTTAAAGTTAGCAATCTTAGAATTTGCATGTCATTGGTAGTTTTGCATTAAGTGCATTGAATCATTTTAGTCTTTTTCATATTTTTCTGGATTGTGTGAAGTGTGGGTAACTGAAAAGAAAAACAAAGTTTTTGCTTATTTAGTTTCGTAGAACCCATGTAGACATCTCTTTTCGTCAAAGGGAAAGTATTACATTCGCATGTAGTAGGTTTTCATTGATTTTTTTTGCATCAAAAAACACCATCAGTTTCACTTCCGTATACCTTTGACTTAAGTAAGAGCCAATTTAAAATCAAACGCTATAATTAAAATCAACTAGAATTTTTTGTATCATTGTCATTAATCATACACCAACTAGCTAGGTTGTAGGGCCTTGGAATAGGTGAGTGGAGAGTTAACACTCCAAGGCCGCTCAAATTGTTAAACATAGAAATTTTATTAAATATTGAAATCCAACTTCATTAAGTGGACCAGGAAATCTCTCCTCCAGATATTCAAGCACGAGGGAGAGTGCAGGCAGAGAAGAGAGATACCCCCTCTCCTATTTGTTGAATCTTGACCTAAGACCGTTCCACCCTGCTACTGATATGGATTGGTGCCCTTAGTTGCCTCTCCTAGGGACCACACAGGTGACTACAAGGGGGAATACACGTGGTACCTGAGAATGTTTTAACACTTTCATTAGTAATTATGAAGGGTACCCTTGCGAAGCTTGGGGACTTGCACCGGCAAAGGCTGTTGTCAGGTGGTTAGCGTAATTGTTTCTAATACCTTCGCTAGTAGGCCTGGGGCGTAATTACCCCAAACTATTTTTGGAAGGTCCTCTTATTTCGCTTTCTTGTCTTTTGGTGTCCAGTCCTCATCACCCAAAGCAAAAATACCTGAAAGCTGCCTGTTTGGTTGTATCTTAGGAAAATTTTAGAGTGTGCTCTTTGCTCCTAGATTTCTTAGCTTCTTATATTTGTTTAGTCTAAAATTAAACTCTTAAAGTGGATTACCGATCACCTCGTCGATCGAGGAGGCTTCATGGGATTTCTCCTACGAGTGTCGAGCCTTCTTCAAGAAGGCATAGGAGTAATTTAGTGGGTCACTTTTACCCGATGGTTTCAAACACAATGGAGAGTGATCCTCTATCTGGGATTGTTGTTTATGTGGGTGGTCCTTGTGTTAGTGTCATTTTAGAGAGGAGTGCTCCACTCATCTCTAGAGTTTTATTTCTAGCAGAATAAGTTGAAGTAGAGGAAGTTCCTCAGCCTCCTGAGCCTCTTCCATCTCCTCTGTCTGCTAGTTTTCCTGACGTCCTTTTGCACATCTGGCCTAAGTCTCAGAGATTGGCTAGTCCTTTTCCGTCATATCCCTTTCTTTTGATGGCCACGACTAGGAACACAATTTCGGCTCTGAGCACTGCACATGTTCATACTCCTCTTTCAGTTGAAGGAGGAGGAACTATTGCCATATCGATAATCACTTCTAGTGTTGTTGTGCTTGGCCCTGATTCTATTCCATATTCTAGTGGAAACACCCAGGCACATGCTTCTCAATCTGGTCCCTTTTCTTATGGAATTCCCTATAGTGGAATTCCTTCTTTCTCCTTTTCTGTTGTTTCATCTGTCTCTGCACCCATACCTTCTATGGCTAGTGGGTCAGCTTCTTTTCAAGGGTTCCCCTTTGAAAGTGGGCATACCCCTCATTCAAACCCTTCCTTAGGATCCATGCCCTTCACCTCTCAAAATCAAGGTTTCAATCCTTTTTCCGGAGATCAAGGCTCTAATGTTTTTTCAGGATGGAACCCTTCTTTTACAACATTGGGAGTAGGGAGTCAGTTTTTCACGGGTCAACAAGGGAATGCTCATTTCCCTTCAGTGAGTGCTTCTTAGGATTTTTTTCCATTTTCAAATTCTTGGAACCCATGCCAAGGGGTTTCTTCTTCATTCAATACCTTGGTTGGAGGGAATGTCCCTGTGTATAGTAACTCTATGTTGGGAGGGGGTCCTTCTCCAAATGTTGGGTCAGAAGGTTTTTCTTATGGCTAAGCATTTTCTACTAACAATATCTGGCAACCTGGTGCCTCAACATATCTAGGCTACTCTTTTCAGAATGTGGGTAATCCTTCCTATGAGGGATGGAATTCCCAGGCTCTTGCACGCTTACAATTTATGGCAACATTAAACTTTCTAGATCGATCGAAATTGACTAATGATCCTATTCGGTATAGTCTAGGTTGGCCTCCGGTCCCCACTAAAATACCCTCATACATTCCAAAGTTTGAAGGGAAGATTGGTGAGGATCCAGCAGATCATATCACCACTTTCCATTTATGGTGTTCGTCAAACTCCCTCATCAATGATTCGATTAGGTTGAGATTATTTAAACAAACCCTAACTAGAAATGCACAAAAATGGTACATCGAGCTGACAAGGGGAAAATTCGCTACTTTTGGTGAGTTTTCTACCATGTTCCTAAACCATTTTTAGTTTCCTATCTGTTATGATTCTAGGACTAACCTCCTGGCCAATTTTCAGTGGGACAAAGAAAATCACATTTCTGATCATATTCAAGAATGGAGAAGAAGGAAGAGGCGTATTAAGGCCCAAATCCTGAATGAATTCCTTCTTGAACGATTTTTGAAATATTTACAGCTATAAATATCAAAGGATGTATCCCTTTCAAGGGTATTTTCTGAAGAGCAGGCTCTTTTTAGGGCTCAGCAGCTAGAACTAATTTATTCTCAGTTTGGAGTCCTTAATAAAAAAAATTCGGATGCTCCTCACTCCAAGTTATATTTATCCAAAACTAAACCTGGTCCTCATGGTGATGGACTTATCTATTTGATCGATAGAAGTACGACTAACCTACTAAATAAATTGCAGCAGTTGTCCATACAATATTCTCCTTCTGGTCAGGTTGTGCCTTCAGTGTCAATTGCTTCCCAAACCTTGGCAATTAATGTTGTTCAAACTTCTAACCTAAAGGAAATCAACAATCCGATGGGAAGAAGAAGGGAAGAAATAATAAGAAAAAGGACAAGGATGGGAAGGGGAATGCGAACAAATCCAACGATCATGTTGGAGAGGGTAAGAGAGATAATAAAAATAAAGTTAAGTTTCCATGAAAATTGTGCATTGGAGACCATCTTACACACCTCTGACCTAAAATTTAGGATGCTCAATGCTTGTTAGCTCAGTAAGGTTCTTTCAGTTCCCAGTCTGTGTTGACAAACCCTTTTCCCCAAGGGAAACAATTTCTTGTTGGCGTGAATGCAAATACTGGAGCTCCCTCTGCGGGACCCCAGGAAGGGGAAAATCCATCAAACATATACATGATGAGTTTTCACGCAGATATAGCTACGAGATCTTGTAATTATGGTGAAGTTAAGTCTTCGAAAGCTAAGGGTGCTCCCAATAATGTTGAGCCACTCCATATAGAGAGGCTTGTAGTTGATCCTATACCTTGGATGTCGAAAGGTTCTACAAAGAATATGATGATCAATCCTAATGCCAAGGCTGCCTAGAACTACTCGATTGTAGAAGATCTGGCTCAAATTCCTTGTGTCATGTCTGCGTTAGAGGTGCTACAGTCGTGTCCCGCACAAAGGAGTGAATTTCTCACTACCATTGGGGTTGTTGATCCGAAGAATTCTCTTATTATCACATTTGATATGTCGACTTTTAAAAAGATACTTCCTCACCATATGGATTTCCATATCAAGTCGACTTATCGAAAACTTAATATTTTTTGAACAGTTGTTGATGAGGGCGCTTCCACGTGTGTAATGTCTCTTGCATGCTGGAAGGGTATTGGATCTCCTTCAGTTGTTCCTTCAGCCACTCTTATGACTATGTTTGATGGTCATTCTCATAGGCCGCATGGCATTGTTCTATCTTTACCCATCTGCGTTGGGGGTAAAACTGTCAATATCGAAGTCTAGATAGTTGATGCAAGCTTAGACTATAACCTTTTGTTGGGGAAAAACTGGATCTATGAGATGGATGCTATTGCATCCTCATTATTTCTTATTGTATGTTTCCCTCACGAAGGGAGAATTGTCACAGTTTATCAACTTGATTGTTCTCCTGTAGATCCGAATGCATCTTTTGACTCAATCGTTCCCTTGGTGAATGATACCAAGCAACCTGTCGAGAATTTGGGGGTTGGAATGTATACATCCTTGATGACTACTTTTGATCTTACGCCTCCTTCGGTTCATATCAATGCTATTTTAGCCTCGAGGGTTCATATTCAGAGAGATTTCTTCCAAACTCACTATTTTTCAGACCCTTGGACCTTACCTTCTCCTACCTTCACATTAGAAGAAGGTCAAGTGGGTGGAATGGCATTTCCTATATCTGCAGCAGAGATTGCTTATAGATCTATTGTTGACTCCATAGATTCCATGCCAGTTTTTCTTTCACCGGAGGAATTGGATGGAGATGTGGCTCCGTCTTGGATTCTTAGTTCATCTTTTGCTCAGAATTTCCTTGATACCACTCTTCCACCTAAAGAGGCCATCCTCGAAGCAATGATTGGTGTAGAGATACTGTGGGATGATTTGCATCATCGGTCTTATTTTCTACCAGACTTGCAAGAAGTTGAATCAAGTTTACCTAGCCTTCAGTATTTTGGTCCTGTTCACCCAGTCTTGAACCCTTTAGCACCAGCATAGGTTTTTGCTGAAGGGAACATGGTTGTTATTTTTGCTACTACCCCGGTGAACATCTATAGAGATCCCAACATTATAGAGAATGTCTTCATTGGAGCCGAGTGTTCCCTTAAATAAATTTAGACTTATGCCGATCTCTTTCGAGAATTTAGGGATGTGTTTTCTTGGTCTTATGAGGAAATTCCTAATATAGATCCATCTATTATCCAGCATGAGATCAAGACATACAAAAACTCTAAGCCTATCAGGCATAAGCTTCATCCGATCAACCCTAGTAAGGCAGCAGCTATCAAAGCTGAGGTAGAGAAGCTGCTTAAGGCAGGTTTCATTTTCCCCATTCCATTAACTGAGTGGGTTTCAAATCTAGTTCCTATGGACAAGAAACAAGGAACGATCTGAGTTTGCATCGATTTCAGAGACCTAGATAAGGCATGTTCTAAATATAATTACCCCACACCATTTATAGATCAGGTCATCGATGAGTGTGCGGGGAATGAGATTTTCTCCTTCATGGATGGTTTCTCCAGATATAATCAAATCATTATCTGTCCTGAAGATCAGCATAATACTGCATTTATTTGTCCCTGGGGTACCTTTGCTTATAAGAAGATGCCTTTTGGCCTCAAAAATGCTGGAGCTACCTTTTAGCAGACCATGTATTACGCCTTCCACAACATCAAACATATTATCGAGACATATTTGGATGATTTAGCTGCTCATTCTCGCAAGAGAATTGATCATACTTCACACCTCCATCAAGTTTTTGAAGGATGTCGATATTATAAAATTCGGTTGAACCCTAATAAGTGTGTTTTCACTGTCACATCTAGTCGGTTGTTGGGATTCATAGTGTCTACGGAAGGGATTTGGGTATATCCCTTCAAGGTTGAGGCAATACTTCAGTTGCCTCCCCCATCTTCGATTCGTCAACTTCAAAGTCTATAAGGAAAAGATAATTTCCTGCGCAGATTCATCGCAAATTATGTCTATTGAGGCATAAAAGGTATATTTTTAACACCTATTTATCTCACATTAATTATCATTCCGGGAGTGACTTTTTATTTCAAGAGTGTACTCAGTTTGAGGCAACAATTTAATCTAAGAGTAATTCTTTGCAAGATGTAGTATAGTGTTTCAAATGAAAAATTAAATGGATGCTTGAAAAAGAAATCTAACTACAACAACATAAATGGAAATGCTCTGAAACATTAATTAAACCAATCTCAAAAAAAATGATCAGGGATACAGTAGCAATAACTCCTTCCCTTAGAAATCGATGCAAGACAACCAATCTGGGAACTTGGAAGCAATAACCAGTGTCCTCTACAGTTGATGATTTTAAAGCAATCGAAATGAAAGAAAACTCAATCTTCGTGCTGATGAAAATAACTGAAAGGAACAAAATCTGGAAAGGAATAGCAATATGAACAGAAATTCTAATTCTAATGCAATTAGGCAACTAATATCAATACTCCAATCCTGTTGACAGCCAAGACTATGAAAAAGTTCATTGGAATGAATCATAAATCAATGGAATAGCAACACTTTATAAAAGATAGCAAGATAAATGAGATAGTAAATACGATCCTTGCTAAGATAGAATAGCAGTGCGATTCATTAATGTATACATCAAATCTGAATTCAATCCAACAGCAATCAAATAACTCTGTAATCATAATAAATCGAAATGCAATTATCACATAACAGAAATAAAAGAATAGAAATACAAACAGCGGATCGCTCCACCAGGGTCGGGCCCTCAACCGCCGGTGAAAGCGCCACTGGGCTACTGCAGAGCTTGGGAAATGGAACGAGAACGCCTCTTTGTATTAATCAAACATGAATATATTTTACATCAGTTTCTCTTTGCTCACAAAAGTCAATAAATTACAGTGTTACAAAGGGAATTCAATAATCATCCATTGTTTTTTAATATACAATACATGCTCTCCTTTTATAATCAGAAGGAAGAGAAATTAAATAGCAAATATGATCTCCCATAAAAATATTGGATTGTTACCAACAACTTGATCATCCAGAAAATACATTTTCAATAATATTTCAACAAGAGCAAGGTGAATTTGGCTTTGCAGCTGAAATTTGGAGGACGGCCGCAACAACAAATCTGAGAAAATCGTGCTCAAAGAACCCTGTGTTTCTCTCAATACATGTCGAATTTGGGCAAACCGTTCTTCACTAAAGTTAATTGGGTTTGTTATGGACAAAACCCATGTTCCGAATTTTCTAGATTCTTCTTCATTTTCCCAAAATCTTAACCGCAAAATTGTCACTTCTTATTCCAGCGAATTTCTAAGTTGGAATATTTGATGAGGATTTGGAGATCAAATCTTCAATCTGGAAAATATCTTGGAGGCAAAAATGGTGAGTGATATTACAAAATATATTAATAAACCATCATTGATAAAACCATGCATAATAATCATCAATTTATTAAAAATAAAGGAGAATAAATAATATTCATCCATAAGAGCATAAATCATTATAAAATGGATTTATATGATAAATTTTAATAAATGACATGATAAAGAAGATTAAAAATGGATGAAATAAGTGTTAAAAAGTGGTCATATTCACGGCCCAACAACGTCGAGATTACAAAGGGATTTATGAGGTTATTAAAGAAAGGATTTCTATTCTTTTGGTATGACTTTGCTCAATGTTCATTCGATGCTTTGAAAAAATCATTGACCTCTGCTCCGTTACTAAGTCCACCTTATTATATTAGGGATTTCCTCTTGTATCTTGTTGCAGCAGAATCTACCATTGGTATGGTTCTGGTTCAGGAAGATGATGCTCTTTTTTAGCATGTTATATACTACCTTAGTCGAGGCTTGGTAGGTCCTGAACTCTGATATTCTCTGATAGAGAAACTTGCTTTGGCAGCTATCCTTGTTGTTCAGTGGCTAAGACATTACATTCCCCTTCGCAAAACATATGTTTTGGCAGCAGTCAATCCATTTCACTTTGTTCTCAGTAGGTGAGTGATTGGGGGCAAATACAATCGATAGATTGTTATTTTGCAGGAATTTGATCTTGAACTTTTGTCTGCCAAGTCCAAGAAATCATTAGTATTTGCGGAGTTGATTTCTGAGTTTCCCTGTGGAGAAGAGATCATTTATGAAGAATCATTCCATAATGAACAACTTTTTTCTCATTTCTTCATAGGATCATTGGTATGGTGATCTCATAGTTTATCTCCAGACTGCAAAGTTTCCCTCAGCTTTTTCGAAAGATGAGTGTCGAAAGTTGTGTCACTTATCCAAAAGCTATTTGATTATTAGTGACACTCTATATCATCATGGGGTCGATTCAATCCTTAGACGTTGCTTAACTCTTGAGGAAGCTGAGGTTGTGCTGAATGATTTCCATAGTGGAGCTCGTGGCAGTCATTTATCTGGGCTTGTTACAACCCAAAAAATCTTGCATGTAGGATACTTTTGGCCTTCGATTTTCAAAGATTGTATTGAAGCGGTCAAAAATTGTCATCCTTGTCAGGTTTATACTCGAAATATGCATGCTCATCCAGCTCCACTTTTTCCTGTCATCATTGTCGGTCCCTTCACATAGTGGGGTATTAATTATACTACTTGTAACCCACCTTCAGCTAAAGGTCACAAGTACATTGTTGTAGCCGTAGGCTACTTCACCAAGTGGGTTGAGGCTATGCCTACTTTTGGGAATGACGGTGAGACAGCAGCCCTGTTCCTATTCAATCAAGTCATTTCTTGCTTTGGTATCCCCAAAGAGATTGTCACTGACCATGGCAGTCATTTTCAGAAAAACATGATGGCTGAATCGGCTCTGAAATTAGGTTTTCGGCAGGAGCATTCGTATCTTATTCTCAAGCCAACGGGTAGGTTGAACTTGTTAACAAATCCTTGAAGACAATTCTTCAACAAATGATTGATAAAGCCAGATCCAATTGGCATGTCATGTTGTACCCTGCACTTTGGGAATACCAAATGTTTGTAAAGACTGTAACCGGTTTCACTCCATCTCAACTAACTTATGGGTTGGAATCTACATTTCCTATTGAATGTGAAATTCCTTCCCTTAGTTAGTAGTTGATCTTCTTCCTAACACTTCCATTCTCGAAGAACGCCTTATCCATCTAGAACATCTCGATGAGTAGCGCCGAGATGCATCTACAATGAATGAGGCGCACAAGAAACGGGTGAAGGTTCAGTACGATAAGGCGGTAAAACCTCAAGTTTTCTATGAAGGTGACCTTGTCTTGGTTTATGCCCAGGAGAAGGATGCCTTGGGGGCAAGAAATTTCAAGTATATGTGGTATGACCCATTTATCATCAAAAAGGTCCTCAAGAAAGGATCTTATGCCTTGGTTGATTTTGATGGGAACAAGTTGGCGGAGCCCAGAAATGGGCTCTATTTGAAAAAGTATTATGCTTAGGCTTAGGCCTAGCACCTACTTTGTTGTATATATTGTATTTTTGTACATATCTGTGTTTCAATTTTTGGTGTGGTTTTGATGATTTTGATCTGCTTTGGCACATAATATTGGATGAAATGAGTCACTTTCGTTTCGCCAATGGTGCTAGTAGACATACTCGGAACCTAGCTTCCGCGGCTTGGGTAATCCATTATCTATCTGGTCAGTTGTTAGTTTCAAGAGGTGTCTGCATTGGTCCTACTTCGAAAAATGTAGCAGAATACACTGCAGTGGTCAACCTACTCTCGAAGGCAATATATTCTGGTTTTGATTCATTAGTATTTTACTTGGATTCACAACTGGTGGTTTCACAATTGAACAACACCTATCGTGTTCGAGACCCATTTTTGCATCGATTGTTTTTTAGGGTATGATTGTTACAACAATCATTTAGATTTATTACATTCATTCATATTCCTCGATCTGATAATTGGTTGGAAAACTCATTAGCTAATCAAGCACTTGATTGGCATATTAATCATTCAATACTTTAAAAAATATCAAAAACGGAATTCATTATTGTACATTTGAGACATCACATCATATAAAATCGGTATGTATATATATATATATAGTTCAGAGTGTTCAAAAACATACAAAATCTATACCATCATGTCCTACAAAATTAGGGCTTATGCTCGATCATGTCTATCATCAAAAAATATTACAGTCATTCGATCAAATCTAAAATCTACTCCTGAGGCCCCTGCCCAACATTCATGTTCCTATAGAACAAAATGGAAGTTGCTACACGGTGGAATAACCGCACCCAGTCTCGTGGTACCCCTACCACCCACCTCTAGATAGCCTCTGGTAGGTCCTTTACAGTGGCCATAGGTACTTGGCGAGTCAAACTCTCCAAATTTCTTTGTACTACATGGAGGGTCCTTCCTCGATCTTCAGCATCTGCCTCACCTCTGCAGCGCTTGTGCCTTGGGTAACCCTCTGGTCTAACTGGTCCCATGTCTGCATCATGATCATTAAAATTTTGTATGTCATATTGTCCTATCAAAAACATTTTTCATTTTTTAATATAATTTGAAAATATCATAAAAATCATATAATCAAAAATCAAAAAATCAATCTTACCAATTGCACCCCGTGCTGCTCCGGGTGGAAGGATTAAGTTAGGAATTGCTCGAAAGTCCATCCCAGCATAGGGATATTCTTACACTGCGGTGACTTTTTCTTCCCACCATTGGAAAACTCATCATCCCAGGCGGTTCGGGGAACGCCACTTCCCCCTAGTCTCTTCATCAGATCTTCCCATTGACCTATTCTTGGATATCTTGGGCTACTAATAGTCAAGATGACCTTGGGTCGAAGCCGTGGGACTCTCTTAAAGAATAATGTGAGTAATATTGTATAGTATCCAAAGTGTTTAGTCTTTGTCTTCTGGATGGAAGTCAATTGTTTTTTCAGATTGCCCGGCAAGGCTATGCACCAATCAAAAAAATGAATCAATCATTCTACTACTATACTCATATGTGTGCGTGAAGCCTGATGTAGAGAAGTTAATCCTGCTACTCTGCCAATGGTAAAGAGAAGGATTTTCATGTACAAATCCTTTATATATTTTATGGGAATCTAAGTTCCCACCTTCTTTGCATCATCTACGCAATAGACTTGGACATAATCTTTCACATTAAGCCCTCCAACGGGCTTCCCATGCAAATCTATTGGGTCTCCCCTTCGAGAAAGTCCAGTAATGAAATATATATCTTCCACCTCTATTCGTAGTGGCATCTGATTATTTGTAAAACAATCTTCTTCCAGTTCCCAATGATCAACCAGCATCTTAAGCAAACAAACATTTCTTTTCATATTCGACATTTTGAAAATTTTGAGTAACCCACAATTCCGAAGAATATCTAAGGATTGTTGTTCCTCCATCACCTCATTATAAATTGCATTATGCTCACTTTCTCTCCAAATGATCGACATCCTGGGAAAAATCATCAATTGACTGATTAAATACAAGTTTTTAAATTCCGCCCTATGCATGCGCGACCTCGTTTGTACATAGTCGTGTATCATACGAAGGTTCCTTATTACAAACTCGTGTATGCGCAGAGGGTTTCAACAGAAATCTATTTCCTACAGTCAAAAATCCAAAATTTTGCTTAAAACAGGAACAAAATTGATAAATAGGATGAGTCTAAGGTTTACCTGACTGATTTGAACTGATTTGGTGGCCAGTTGCTCCATATTTGAGAAGACGATTTTTTTCCCCAAAGCTCTTTCTCCACTTCTACAATACACAAATGATCAAAATGTGAGTCAAAATGTTTATTTATGCCCAGAATTTGAAATTTTTTCAAAAATTTCGTTTGTGTTTATTTTTTGAATTTGTTTAAGTCTTCTTAACCTTTTGGCTTGTAAGTGTTGGGAAAAGTATTTTTCAGGTACATTCTACTGAATTTGAGATATTCCTAGTTTTCCTTCGGATCCATGACCACTGACCTGTCATAGTAGGTATTTGATTTTGAACTGGCATATAGGTTAGGGAATTCACTTTCCGTTGCATTTTTTCATACTAGCCTCCATTCTGATCACTTTCCATAAGGTCGATCCCATCATGTCATGAATACTTAACCCATTTCACTTGTCAATTTTTTAATCATGACTTGGTGGTAGAGCCATCCTTTACATGGGCTTCCTAGTTATTTCCTCGCTATCATTTGTCACCCATTTTTATAGGTCAATTTGGGCATCATTCCCAATGACCTGGTTAACTGGACATCATCTCCAGAACCAATGAATAGGGTCTATCATCCCCTATCATTTCAGTTGCTACATGCCCTAAGACAAAGAACAAGACAAATCATTCATGACTTTCATCTGCAAAGGTTTCCAAGATTTGAAGTTTATAATATATCATATGAGATCTCATCAACGGTACCTCTAAATGGACTAAGTGCATTGCATATGCAGGTAGCCCCATTCAAGGCTGCTCTGCAAAGCACTTCCCGACACTCATAGGTGCGTTGGTCACATTGGGAGAGAAATTCTCATTGTTCCAGAATATCTACTTGGCCAGTGCCTTATATAAGAGTTCACATGTGTCAAACTTCGAATCCATGTGTCTATTTGACATCTACAAGATTGGGAACATGTCTTTCCTATTATTGGAAATTCATTGATTTTAAAACTTCCTTCACTACCTCTATAAATTGAGCACAGATCTTAGTGTTTGAGAAGGAAGAATTTGAGTATAGAAATGCTGGTGGAATTTAAATTGAGGAGTTAATTTGTGTAACATGCTGCTGGAGAGATCTGCATTGTGATGAGGCTAGGATCCTGCTGGAGATGGTCACTTCAAATCAATCACTAGGTTGTAACCTCCCCTTATATCCATTAATAAATATTTCTGCTTACTTTCCCACATATGTATATGTATAAGCTCATGTTTTCCATATTATTAATTCTTATTTGATGCATATGGTTTATGTTTCATTGATTTAACTAAATAAATTGAATAGAAATCTGTATTATTGCTATCTTTTGTTGTTTAGTGTTCATATTTGTAGGAAATATTTTTGGACATCTAGCTTGGATTTGAAGCTACAACAAGAGCGACAGAAGGAGAATAGGAAGCGCTTGGACTCCAAGTAAGTTCTTTGATATGTTATGTGTGTATATTTACAGTTAGGAAAAGTAGTGCAAATTATTTAATCTGTTGTTCTAGATAAGCACCTATCTAGGGAAGAATGATTTATTCGTAATTCATAATTCTGCATAGAAAATTGGCGACTCCACTGGGGACTTTACCTTTCATCCTAGGTGTATTTTCCTCTGATTTTCTCTATTTATTCACCCAGCAGTTTTTACTCGGAGAGATTAGGCTTTTTAAAATCCAAATTTTCATTAGAAATGTGTTAAACAGCTGTGTTTTTCATTATACATTGTGCCCAACACACTGTTGGATAAGACAGAGTGCTTTGCATAGCACTGTCTCCCTTTCAGGAGTGCTTTGCAACGCATTGTCTCCACTTAAAGACTATGTTGACCCCAGAGACCATCCAAATTCCATTGAATTTGTCATTGCATTTTGTTTTTAGTTTGTTCTTTGCTGTGTTTTGAAAATCCTAAAGCCTCATATTAACCAATGAACTTATCTATGTCTTCCTCCTTTGAAAGAATAGTTTGTTCAATGTTTGTTTAAAGTGTTTTTCTTTATCATTGACGAATTAATTTCAAAGTATTTTCATTGTCGCATTAGATCCATTTGCTGTTGAAAAGGAAATTGTCGTAAATTATTCATCTCCTGATAGGAGAAATTGTTGTTTAATTCCTCATTTTTCCTTCAAAAGAGAAATTATTGTTCTATTCTTCATTTCTCAAAAGTAAAAGGCATTTTTTTTATTGATTTGATGCACTTAGTTTCTTTTCTGCATTCATAACATTAAAGTAACTGAAAAGAAAAACGTGTATTTGCATGTAGTGGATTGTGTGATTTGCAAAAGGAACAATTAGGAAATATGCATTTAGTTTGTGCTCTATGATTTGTTTGCTCTCAAATTGATTGCTCTTTCCCTCTAGTAGCTAGAATTTTCATTGAAAAACTAAAAGCGAAAGATTGCTTATCATTCTTAGCTTGAATATTAGGAATTTCCAATACATCATCACGGTGAACCTTTGAAAGGAAAATTTATAAACAAGATCAACTTAAAATTTAACTCAATTTACCTAACAAAGCATTGGAACCATAATGATAACATTTAGAAGGTATAGGCTAGAGACGTGTTCTAGCGTCGTAAAACATAGCAGTTGTCATTAACTTGTCTACAATACATTCCAAGTGTGATACCTCACTCCACGTATGTAAGTATATCGTTGCTTGTCCACGTACTTTCGGGTATATCGGGCGGTGTTACAGTACGAAAAGTATAGAGGGGTGCTCTCACTGTGCGGTTTCGCATTAGATAGCGCTAATATGGACTTGGGCCTCCACGTACCTTCAAGTATATTTGGGAGGACAACGTTTAGGTGCTATCCATCCATAGTGAACTGATTCGGCCGCCTTGTAAATTGTGATACACCGAACACAACATTCATGGAGATTTCCTGCCTGTACTTCTTGGTTCGCCAGGAGGTATTCTACAGTTCACATTTTCTTGGTAAACCCTTTTTCCTAGCATTACCCTTTTATTTTGTTTATTTGTTTTTCGTTAAAATAAATCAGAAATCGTGGAAGAACAAAATCCTTTCCCCCTTCATTTGCGTAGATTAGCATTAAAGCCACCTTTACCACCAGAAGTTACTTCTGGTAGGCTAAGGCGATCACGCTTTGCTGAATTAAGTACAATTCATACCTCTGGTGAAACATCATCTTCCAATATACGAGAGTTAGCTCAATTTTTTTCTACACATCTTTGTTTGTCTATTGTTGTCGAAATGGAGTCCTCACAGCTACCCATGGTCACGATCCATCCAATCAGTGAGACCATACCTCCTAGACCCGACGTTGTTCAACCAAAAGTTGATCCAGATCCTGTCTCTTATTTGCCAGAACATCTGAATCCCGAAGTCGAACAACCGGAAGTTGTTCCTGCCTTGGTCATCCCACAAATTTATGTAGCCCTTGAGTCTCCCATATCACATAGTCAACCTCCTGAAATATACTTTGGGCCTGACAGTGAAATACTTCCACCTGGTTTAATTTTTGATTGAATAAATCCCACAAGATGAGACACCTTTAACTCCAACCCATTTTGGGGAGGACCTTTAACTGTACAAGTATTTTCCTCAATCGTCACCATCTGGTTTTGTTGATCCTATTCCTATTCAAACTCTTGTCAATCCAAAAGGTTATACATTTGGTCAAGTAACCATGCCTTAACCAACATCTTCGATTGGGCCATATGTTCCAATTACGTCAGCACCTGCCCTCGCTACCCCGTCGATGTTTACAACTTCACTAGAGTCATATTTTTTGATCAGCGGTTGTCATTGATGTCAACCCAAGCAGCACCAGGGGCTAACCCAATATTGCATGGGAATTTTCACCTACCAAATTAATATATTCTAGGTAAATAATGCTTTTTATGGTTTCTACTTGTCGATATGTTTCCGTTGATATATGGCACGCCATGTAATTCTTCACAGTTTGAGAGATATTCATGTTTGAAATTTGTACCCCCAGTTAGTGGGCTAAAACCCCATGGGGTTAGGGCATGGGTCATTGAAAAGTCATAATTAATCTTTTTTAAGCTCCTAAAATCCCTCTCACGTTCACTTTTTTAAGCCCCTCTCAACTTAAGCATTTATATAAATTGTGATCTTCATTTCCTCCTTAGGTAAAGGATTTCGCCATCTGAAACAGGTTATCGTGGAATTTTCGCTCTAACATTTTTTCTACGAAGGTTCAGAAGCTGAAATTTTTATGAGGCGAAGCTGAAATCCTAAGGAAGCATCTATAAAAATTTCAAATCAAGGTGCATAACATTTTTGGAGATATGATCTGTGGAAGTCAAGGTTTTTGCAGGATCCTGAAATTCATCTCAAAGAAGTGACCTTGGTAAATTCGTCATAACTCTCTCTCTGAGTATTGGATTGGAATTATGTAAAAATTGGCAGATAGTGCACAGTTTGTAATTTTTTCTCTATCAATTTAAAAGCCAAATGAAGGAACAATGACACGTGGCATGTCGTACAAGTGCCCTCTGCGAAAACAGTCCATAGTTAGGGCATTGTGAGAGATTGGGTATAAATCTCTCTTGAAGAATCAAAATTGGGTCAGACCTGTGGCATTGGAAAGACGAATCAGAGGACTACTATAGGACTGAAAATCAGATATTGAGGATCTAAAATAACAGAGATACACTAGATTCAATATCGATCTCCTAGAAGGCAAGAAAAAGCTAGATCATGTGTTGTCAAGGGTTGCAAAGGACCAAACTTTCTACAGCAACAAAGCAAAGAAATGTGCAGCAGAGGGTAGCATGACAAGAGTAGCAACCAAGGTGCATAACAGCAGCAAGAAGTTCATCATATGAAGTCTTCAAGTGGGCCGCACTGCATACAATCATTGTAAAGGTATCATTATACTTAGTCATTGTAAATACATTATTCTACAAATTGTACTAGTGTCTATCTGCCAAGGGTTGAAGAGGCAGTGTTGGGAGGTCTAGGATCATCATTAGGTGGTTGTGTCAAAGTTGGGGTTATGGTCTAGTATATATTCTTCTTCTACATCATTCTATATCATTGTAAAGTGGACCATTTTCCCCGGTACGGGAGTCCATTCTTCTTTTATTCTTCTATAGGGTGGTAGGGTGGTGCTAGGGTGAGTTGTAGCTCATTGGGTGTTGGGGCATCCGTTCAGTTGACTACTGAAGAATCTTGGGCGTTGGAGCATCCATCCAGTGGGAGCTGGAGAAGAATGCTTTTCTAGATTCTAGGAAGTTGGAGCTTTATTTTCAATTGGAGTTGAATATTAAAGAATTATTAGAAAAGCATTAGGTGGTTTTTGTCTCGGAGTGGGTTTCCACCTTAAAAACTGTGTGCATTTGTGTTCCTTTTGTTTACTGCTATCATTGTACAAACACTGATAATAATTGAAGATTAACTAATGCTCTAATTGAAAGGAATATTGATTCACCCCCCCCCCCCCCCCCTCTCAGTATTTCCAACAATATTTTCATGGTGGCCCTATGGTCCCATCAGGTTACAAATCATTATCTAGAATTTTCTCTATTGCATCTTCAAAACCATGGACTTTACCAATGTCATCATCCAGTATTCTAACTGGTAATCCTATAGTGAGTACTGAACGGCTTGATTCTTTATACACATCATCAGGGAAATATCAAGCCGGTCCTTCTGGGTCTATTTCGTTAAGTACCATATCAACTAGACTCCCAGAATTTGGAGAGCAATATTTTCCATCTTATTATCCTCCTCATGTTGGGGGGGAACCTTTGATCACCCAATATGACAGTACTCCATCACTTTTTGGTCAACCTAATGTCGAAATGAATGTTTGTCAATGGCAGCCCACTCTGCCTATCCAACCACAAACGGTTGTATACTCGTATCAACAATTTCAACCTGTTACACCCACATCCTTTCCACTTGTTAATACATCCTTACCCCTATTAAAAAATAAAAATTTTGTACAAAAACCTTATCGAGCGAGTCCTTCAACTCAATACCCTTAAATATTGGGTCCACAGACTCCAAACCCTTCATTTAATTTACAATAACCTGTATCCGGAATCATTTATTCACAAGTTGGTTTACCATTTTATGGAATGTCACAAGCACAACCTAGTTATACCTATCAACTGAATCCAATTTATCCTAATTTGAGTTATAACATTGGTGGACAGACCCCTTGGCAGCCTCAAGCGCAAATGCCTCAAACTTCATTTCAACAAGTATCATATTCAGGTTTTGGTCAACAAAATCCTCAAGCATTTTCTTTTCAAAACAACCCCTATCTGGGTTACCAGCAGCATATTCCTTATGCTAGTGCTCAAAGGCCTGTTGCTCAAGCAATTCCATCTTATCTTGGCTATGCTCAACCTGACCTTAATAGACAGTTGCCTTTTTTTGTAACTTTAGAGTTACCAGATTAAAATCGACTAACTACTGATCCAATTAACTATGCTCCTTGGTGGTCGGTGATACCTCACAAATTACCCTTGGATATTCCTAAGTTCAATGGAAACACTGGTGAATATCCGTCGACTCATGTCATGACTTATCATTTATGGTGTTCATCAAACTCCCTGAATGATGATTATGTTCGACTACGTCTTTTCCAGCGTATGCTCACAGGTCTGGCTGCAAAATGGTATATTGAGTTACCTAGAGATTCTTTTGATAATTTCATTGCCCTAGCTACTATCTTTTTGACTCACTTCTAGTTACCCATATGATATGAAACTGGAACGAAACTCTTGACCAATTTCAAACAGACTAATGATACTCACATTTCCAATCATATTCATGAGTGGCATCGTTGTCGTAGAATGGTTACGACATTTGTTCCGGATCAGCTCCTTGCTGAGTGGTTCAATAAGTCCCTGTTACCATATATAACTGAGGATGTACCTAAGGGTGGTGTCGTCACAGAAGAGCAAGTTATCATTCTTGCCCAATATTTAGACTTGATTTATACTCAGTCTGGCACGCTCTATGAAAAAAATCCTAACGTGCCGAGATCTAATTTTATTGTTCCTCCTCAATTAAAGGACTCTCATGTCAAAGAAGGCTTGATTGGTACTACAAGCACACCTCATACTATTGCATCTGATCCTGCACCTTCTTCCAAAATTAATTTTGTGTCGTTTAACAAAGGAAAAATGACAAGCAACCCGGAAGTAAGAAAAAAGGGAAATCTAAAAAAAGAAAACTTCTAACCCGCAAGAAAATTCATCTGATCAATCATCTGGACCTAGGAAACCTCGTTATCCATGCATAATCTGTAATGAGGAACACTTTGTTAGGGATTTTCCTCACCATGCTGAAGTCTCAAAAATCATCAAGACTTCCCATGCGTTAGCTGCGTTGACAGAACCATTTCCAAATCCTGACACAAACATGGTTGCTACAAATCCAGCTTCTAGTTCCCAAGTACTTATGTTATCCATCACAAAACCTTCAACAGATATTTTGGTGTCAACACATAATCAAGATTATGTTATTCAGGCCACTAATCAACCTACTACCTTGACTACGAATCTGTTTACGGAATCAGTACCGCCTACTGTTATTCCTGAATTGACAATCAAGCCACCAAAGGGAGTAATTCATAAATCGACATATAGTCCTCGAGCAAGAGCTGCACAAAATTATAATATAGTTGAATATTTGGCTCAATCCATTTCAGCTATCTCTGCTCTTGAGGTATTACAGAATTTTCCCTCCCAAAAACAGGCTTTATTGTCGGCTATTAGTGGAATTGATCCAACTGATTCTAATCTTGTCTTCTTTAATCATACGGGTTGTGTGACACAACTACCAGCAGAATTGGCATTCTCCATACAAGAAAATGTTCTCAATCACCTTGTTCATCGCACTATTATTGATGAAGTAGCATCTACATGCATTATGTCTCTAAATTGTTGGAAGTCACTTGGCTCGTCGAGCTTATCACAATCATCAACGACGTTGAAGGCTTTCGATGGACGTACATATAAGCCTTGTGGTATTATTAATAACCTACATGTTGAACTAGGGGGAAAAATAGTGAATGTTGATGTCGAGGTTGTTGACGGACCCCTTAACTATAATATTCTACTTGGAAGGCCATGGGTATATGCAATGATTGCAATTGTTTCTACATATTTCATAATGATTTCCTTTCCATATAAAGGTACTATCACAGTCATTAATCAATTATCCTTCTTTTCCTTCGCTTCGTAGGTAACTGGAAGCGTTATGTTCGTTCACGCACCCCAACTAGCACTTCAAAACATTGGTGTAGGACTCTTAAAGGATTCCACTCTCGGGAACCTTTGCATTATCACCATCTGCAACGTCGGCAGAAATTACAAGTATAGAGACCTACTACATGATCTCTTCCACTCCATATGGCTTAAGGAAGAGTACGAGTGATTCTGAAATTGTTATGTTGGATGAGTTTCTGCCGCCCAGCCCTATCGCGCTGGCATAGCAATCAATCCATCTAGCTTGGGCGGCGAATCTGAAATCAGCGTTGCTGATTGTTTGGGTTGATCGTTCCTTAGATTTTGGTACTCCTTCTAATCCTTTTTCCTTAATGTTCTTGACAGAAGAGAATATTTTGGAACCTATGATGTCAGAAGGAGAACCATGGGAAGATTATCATCATCGTTCCCATCTTCTTGATTATGAAGAAAACTATCTTAGTGACCTATATCACCCATCGATCAAAAATTTCTTTTCGAATTCTTTGCCTATTAATGCAATCAATTCCGAGCGAAATCTGTCAAATATTGAAGAAACCATTTCTATCGATATTTCGACCAAACCTGGAATTGTAGAAAATATTCATGTTGGTGTATCTTGTTCTCCATCAGAACTCGAAACATTTCGCTCTCTATTTCGTGAATTCCGTTTTTGTGTAACCAGCTCCAAAAATAGAAGAAAAGAGATATCAACGCCTTAGAAATAAGCCACTTCGAGGGGGAAACCTCCAATGCATTACATAAATGAACAATTCTTGGATGATACAATTTACAAAACCTCCTTTCTATATATAGGAGTCCATGTGGCCATAATGTAATCCTAGTGGACCTAACAATAATAATAAAGGGCACAATAATAACAAAATGGGGGTTACAAGGGTACAATAATAACAATAAGGGGGTTACACTAACAACAATAAGGGACTATACTAGTAATATAGGGACCTAACATGCCCTCTCCTTCAAAAAAGTGTTGTCCTCAACGCTTGAGTAGCTCTGGGTGCTTCTGTATAAAATTATCATCCTCCCATGTAGAATCTTCAGTGGGTAAGTTCTTCCACTTGATGAGATACTCTGAAATTGATCGATTCCGTAGCTGTCGAGTTCTTGTTTCCGTGACCGCTTTAGGTTCCAATATGATTTTTCCTTCCTCATCAAGTTCTGGCAATATTGTTTGAACTGGAAGATTTTCACCTATAACCTTCTTTAAGCATGAAACATGGAAAACTCGATGTACTCGCGAAGAAGCAGGAAGCTCCAATTTGTATGCCATAGTACCAATCTTTTGCAACACCTTGTAAGGACCATAGTACTTTGGCGATAATTTATTATCCTTCTTAGCTTGCTTGAGGTACATTTGTTTATATGGTTGTAGCCGTAAAAATACCCAATCTCCTACATCAAAACTTCTCTCGCTGCGATGTTGATCTGCCTGTTGTTTCATTCGATTTTGTGCCAAATTCAGGTTATCCTTTAAGAGTTTGAGAACTTCTTGTTGATGCTCGATGTGATCTTCCACTGCTTGAACCTTCGAATTTTCCCTCAAAGATGATGTGATGGATGGTGGATGATATCCATAAAGTGCCATAAATGGGGTCATCTTTGCTGCAGTATGGAAGGAAGTGTTATACCACCATTCAGCGAGAGGTAACCACTTGACCCATTGTGTTTGTTTATCAGAGACAAAACAACGAAGATATCCTTCCAAATATTTATTTACTATCTCAGTTTGACCATCAGATTGAGGATGATAAGATGAGCTATGAGCTAATTGAGTACCCAAACATGAAAATAACTTCGTCCAAAAATTTCCAGTAAAAATGGGATCTCTGTCGCTCACAATAACCCTTAGGCTTCCATGTAGCTTTTGAATTTTGTCCATAAATGTAGTAGCAACTGTACTTGCTTTAAATGGATGAGATAATGCACAAAAGTGTGCATACTTGGTAATTCTATCAACTACCACCATGATGACACTCTTTCCTTCGGACTTAGGTAAACCCGTGATAAAATCCATTGAAATCTCCTCCCAACGTTGACTTGGAATGGATAAAGGTTGTAGAAGTCCCGAGGTCTTAATTGTTTCCACTTTATTCTGCTGGCAAACCAAACATTCCACCACAAACTTTTGAATATCAGATTTAAGGCCATCCCAAAAAAATTCTTTCTTCACCCCGTGGTAAGTTTTTAAAAATCCTGAGTGTCCTCCTAAAGGAGAAGTGTGCAGTTCCAAAAGAATATTTTGTTTTAGTTGGGAATTATTACAAAGATATAAGCGATCTTTGTACCATAAGGAATCATTTTTCCAACTAAATGTATCAGATGTACTAGGATCTTGCTGCAACTTTTGAATGAGTGTCCATACATATTTTTCTTTCTTCCATTCCTCTCTTGCTTTGGTTATCCAATCTGGTTTGATAATAGAAATGGCACAAAGCAATGCTTCCACCTCTTCATTCTTTCTTGAGAGTGCATCTGCAACAACATTAAGCTTTCCTTTTTTGTAGATTATTTCAAAGTCATAACCCAACATCTTTGTGACCCATTTTTGCTGCTCTTCTGAAGATAGTCTTTGTTCCAAAAAGTGTTTCAGACTATCATGATCAGTTTTTACCTTGAAGTGTTTTCCCATTAGGTAAGTTCTCCATTTCTTTAGTGCATGCAGTATTGCTAACATTTCCTTCTCATAAATAGGTTTATGTAAATACTTTCCTTTGATTGGATGACTTTCAAAAGCAATGGGTCTTCCTTCCTACATTAAAACAGCACCAATTCCATTTCCTGAGGCATCACATTCCACAATAAAGGTTTTTGAGAAGTCTGGCGTAGCTAAGACTGGTGCTAGGCACATTGCCTCTTTAAGATGTTCAAATGCCTTAGTTGCTTCAGGAGTCCATGAAAATGCATCTTTCTTAAATAATGTTGTTAGAGGTGCTGCTATTCTCCCATAATTCTTAAAAAACTTGCTATAATACCCTATTAACTCGAGAAATCCTCACAACTGCTTTATGGTTGTGGGGACTTTCCATTCCTTAATGGCTTTAATTTTGTTAGGGTCTACTTCAACACCCTCGTGAGATACAATATGACCCATATATTCCACCTCTTGTACTCCAAAGAAACAATTGGATGTTTTTGCATATAATTGTTTCTCCTGCAATAGTTTGAGCACCCTATCAACATGTTCAACATGATCCTTCCAAGACCTGCTATAGATTAGTATATCATCAAAAAATACTAGCACAATTTTTCCAAGGAAGGGTTTGAAAATGGAATTCATCAACCCTTGAAATGTAGAAGGTGCATTGGTAAGGCAAAAAGGCATGACCAAAAATTCATAATGACCCTCATGAGTTCGAAATGCTCTTTTTGGAATATCTTCCGTCTTCATTCTAATTTGATGATATCCTGAACGAATATCCAACTTGGTAAAAAAAAATTCTCCATGTAATTCATCCAATAATTCATCAATCACAGGAATGGGAAATTTATCTTTAATGGTGAGCTTATTTATCTCCCTATAATCCAGACACATTTGCCATGATCCATCCTTCTTGTGTACCAATAATACAGGAGCAGAGAACGAACTTTGACTAGGTTGAATTATACCTGCCTCTAACATTTCTGCAATCATACGTTCAATTTCGATATTTTGGACGTAAGGATATCTATAAGGCCTGATGTTTGGAGGAACACTTCCTGGAATCAAATGAATAGCATGATCATGATCACGAATAGGTGGGAGTCCTTTGGGAGTTTCAAACACTTTGGAATGATTGTCCAAGACTTGTTGGAGATCTGCAGAAATAGATGATTTTGATGTTGGAACTTCTAGTGAGCATAATTGTGCAATGACGCCTCGTTGTTATTTTTTTAGAAGCTTTGTCATGACATTAGAGCTTATTATCTTTCCTGGCTTCCCCGCAATACCCCGTAATTCAACTTCCTTTCCTTCTGAAAAAAATTTCAAGAAAAGTTCTTGAAAATTAAAAGCTACCGTCCCCAAAGATTGTAACCATTGTACTCCTAGTACCACATCAACACCTCCCATAGGAATGGAAAGCATTGGACTAGTCAATACATATTCCCCCATGGTTAGCTTGATATTATGGCATTTTCCAGAGAAATTTATAGTTCCTCCATTTGCAACCATCACTTGACATTCTGGTGCTGGGTATAGGAAACAATTTAATTCCTTGGCTACCTTATAATGAATAAAATTATGGGTGTTACCTGAATCAATCAACACTATTACCTTTTTCTTCTTGATATGTCCTTCTATCTTGAGAGTTTGAGGAGTGGTAATTCTTGCCATTGCATTACACGATATGGTTGGATTCATTTCTTCCCCTTCTATGGCTGGTTCCTGGTGTATATCCTCTTCTTGTTCATTTTCTTCTTCCTCTTCACAATCTATGTAAAATAATTTCTTCTCAGCACACTTATGACCTTTAGTGTATTTCTATCACAACTGTAGCAAAGCCCTTTTTCTCTTTTTTCTTCCAATTGTTGTGGTGTCAACCTTGTAGGTTGTGGAAATCTAGGCGTAGCAACACTTCCTTCTTTATAGAATTGAGTGGTAGGCTTCCTTGTTGCCATAATTTTACATTCAACTTTTCTTGCCAACCCGAATGCCTTCTCCAATGAATCAGGTTCCAAAACGCGAACTTCATGTTGGATGTTATCCTTTAAAGTGCCTATGAAGAGATCAATCATGTGTTCCTCTGGAATATCAGTTACCCTTATATTCAATTTTTGGAAGTCCTCAATGTGCTCCCCCACTAAGCCCTTTTGTTTGAGATTTATCAATTGGCTAAAGAAGGTGTTGCTCTTTGTATCCTCATAATGTGCTATCATTTCCTCTGTAAAAATTGACCAAGTGAAAAAAATTTTACGGGAGCAAAGCCATCGATACCATACAAATGTATTTTGTTCTAAATGTAAAGTTGCAATGCGTACCTTTTGTGTGTTTTGCACGTTATGGAGATCAAAATATTGCTCCATCTGTAGTATCCATGTTACAGGATCCTTTCCATCAAACTTCCTCATATCCATTTTTGAAATATGGTGGTTCTTCCCGCCAACATTAGAGTTTATGAAATCACGATTAACATTTATTTTTTTCTCATCATGACGTTCTTCTACTATCTTTTCACCATTAGGAAACATTTCTTGTATCAACTTTGTCAGACCTTCTATGTCTGCTTTTAGATCATTCTTCATGTTTTCCATGTTGTCTTTCATGTCATCCATCTTAGCTTCCATGCCATCCATCTTAGCTTCCACGCCAGCTTCCATGCCATCCATCTTAGCTTCCCCGCCTTTCTTGAAACCGTCCATCTTCGCTTCCACGCCTTTCTTCAAAACTTCCATTTCATTTTTTGTTGCTCTTTGCGAGAGTGAAATTTGTTGCACTTGCTCTTGTAATTTTTATAGATCATGTTGCAATTCTTCATCTTCATGAGTCATAGTAGAGCCTTCTGAAGGCATAATGGGTGTTGAATTATTTTTACGGGGCATATTTTAGAACCTAATACCGATATCTATTCTACAATATGCCCTTGGAATCAATTCAAATTTATTCTTCAAACAAGACTTATGCAATTCGGAAAAAAAAAAAAAAAAAAAAGCTTTTGAGAAGCTCGATATTGAAATTGGATTATCTCTGTGATTACATCTCTTAAATATTTTAAATTCAACACTGACGTATCCCTCTGAATTCTCTTTTGAATGCCACAGGTCTAACCTGATTTGGATTCTCCAAGACAAAGTTATGTCCAAACTCCTACAATGACCTAATTATGGATTGGTTCAGTAGAGCGAAATTGTACGACTTTCCACATGTCACTATTTCATCCTTCGCCTCTGAAATTGATAGCAAAGAAATTATATTCCGTGTAATTGCAACCAATTTTTACAGCACTCCAATTCGATGCTCAGAGAGAGAGTTATTGAACTTTTCCCACGATCACCTCTTTTTGATGAAATTCGGGAGCCTGACAAAGCACTACCTTCCACAGATCATATCTCCAAAAATATTACGAACCAAGATCTGAATTTTTGACAAGTTTCCTCTGGATTTCAGCTTCGCACCCTAAAAATTTCAAATTTTGAACCTTCGTAGAAAAAAATTTATAGCGCAAATGCCACGATGACCTGTTTAGGAGTTTGAAAAAAGACCTAAATTCCACAAATCATATCTCTGAAAATATTGTGAACCAAGCTCTGAAATTTTTAGAAAATCTTCCTTAGGATTTCGGCTTCGTACCCTAAAAATTTTAGCTTCTGAAACTTTGCAGAAAAAAAATAAATAAATAAAAATAAAAAATAAAAAATAAATAAATAAATTTATAGCGAAAATGCCACGATGACCTGTTTGGCGAAGTGAAACCCTAGAATCCAAAGCTCTGATACCAAATGTTGTGTAACCAGCTCCAAAAATAGAAGAAAAGAGATATCAATGCCTTAGAAATAAGCCACTTCGAGGGGGAAACCTCCAATACATTATATGTTAGGTCCCTATATCACTAGTATAGTCCCTTATTATTGTTAGTGTAACCCCCTTATTGTTATTATTGAACCCTTGTAACCCCCATTTTGTTATTATTGTACCCTTAAATTATTATTGTTAGGTTGGCTAGGATTACATTGTGGCCCACTAGGATTACATTATGGCCCCATGGACTCCTATATATAGAAAGGAGGTTTTATAAATTGTATCATCCAAGAATTGTTCATTTATGTAATGTATTGGAGGTTTCCCCCTCGAAGTGGCTCATTTCTAAGGCTTTTATATCTCTTTTCTTCTCTTTTTGGAGCTGGTTACATAACATTTGGTATCAGAGCTTTGGATTCTAGGGTTTCGCTGCTCCAAACAGGTCATCGTGGAATTTTCGCTATAATTCTTTTTCTAAAACGTTTCAGAAGCTGAAATTTTTAGGGTGCAAAGCTGAAATCCTGAGGAAGATTGTCTAAAAATTACAGAGCCTGGTTCGCAACATTTTCGGAGATATGATCTGTGGAAGTTAGGTCTTTTTTCAGGCTCCTAAACAGGTCATCGTGGAATTTGCGCTATAAAAAATTTTCTACAAAGGTTCAGAATCTGAAATTCGTATGGTGGGAAGCTGAAATCCTGAGGAAATTCATAAAAAAAATTTAGAGCTTGGTTCGCAATATTTTTGGAGATATGATCTGTGGAAGGAGGTGATTTTTCAGGCTCCTAAATTGCATCTCAAAGAGGTGATCATGGGAAAAGTTCAATAACTCTCTCTCTGGGCATCGGATTGGAGTGCCGTAAAAATTGGTTGCAAGTATACAGACTGTAGTTTCTTGGCTATCAATTTCAGAGACAAAGGATGAAACACTGACACGTGGAAATTCGTACAAGTTCGCTCTACGGAACCAGTCCATAATTAGGTCATTGTGGGAGATTGGACACAACTTTGTCTTGGAGAATCCAAATTAGGTCAGACCTGTGGCATTCAAAAGAGAATTCAGAGGGCTACTTCAATGCTTAATTTCAGATATTGAAGATCTGTAATCACATAGATAATACAATTTCAATATCGAGCTCCTCAAAGAAAGTAAAAGGTGTGTATTTTTTTTCCGAATTGCATAAGTCTTGTTTGAAGAATCAAGTTGAATTGATTGCAAGGGCCTATTGTAGAATAGGTATCAATATTGGAGTCTAAAATGGCCCCTAAAAAGAATTCAACACCCATTAAGCCTTTATAAGGCTCTACTATGACTCATGAAGACGAAGAATGGCAACATGACATATCAAAATTACAAGAGCAAGTGCAACAAATTTCGCTCTCGCAAAGAACAACAAAAAATGAAATGGAAGGTTTGAAGAAAGGCGTGGAAGCTAAGATGAATGGTTTGGAAGCTAATATGGATGGCATGGAAGTGGGCATGGAAGCTAAGATGAATGAAATGGAAGCTAAGATCGATGAAAAAATGAAAGACAACATGGAAAACATGAAGAAAGATCTAAAAGTAGACATCGAAGGTTTGGGAAATATGATACAAGAAATGTTTCCTAATGGTGAAAATATAGTAGAGGAAACTCATGATGAGAACAAAATAAATGTTAATCATGATTTCATAAGCTCTACTGTTGGAGGGAAGAACCACCATATTCCAAAAATGGATATGAGGAAGTTTGATGGAAAGGATCCTGTAACATGGATACTACAGATGGAGCAATATTTTGATCTCCATAATGTGCAAAACACACAAAAGGTACGCATTGCAACTTTACATTTAGAACAAAATACATTTGTATGGTATCGATGGTTTTTCTCTCGTAAGAAAATTGTCACTTGGTCAATTTTTACTGAGGAAATGATAGCACATTATGAGGATACAAAGAGCAACACCTTCTTTAGCCAATTGATAAATCTCAAACAAAAGGGTTTAGTGGGGCAGCACATTGAGGACTTCCAAAAATTGAATATAAGGGTAACTAATATTCCAGAGGAACACAAGATCGATCTCTTCATAGGAACTTTAAAGGATAACATCCAACATGAAGTTCGTGTTTTGGAACCGGATTCATTGGAGAAGGCATTCAGGTTGGCAAGAAAAGTTGAATGTAAAATAATGGCGAAAAGGAAGCCTACCACTCAATTCTATAAAGAAGGAAGTGTTGCTACGCCTAGATTTCCACAACCCACAAGGTTGACACCACAACAATTGGAAGAAAAAAGAGCAAAAGGGCTTTGCTACAGTTGTGATAGCAAATACACTAAAGGTCATAAGTGTGCTGAGAAGAAATTATTTTACATAGATTGTGAAGAGGAAGAAAAAAATGAACAAGAAGAGGATATACACCAGGAACCAACCCTAGAAGAGGAAGAAATGAATCCGACCATATCGTGTAATGCACTGGCAGGAATTACCACTCCTCAAACTCTCAATATACAAGGACAAATCAAGAAGAAAAAGGTAATAGTGTTGATTGATTCAGGTAGCACCCATAATTTTATTCATTGTAAGGTAGCCAAGGAATTAAATTGTTTCTTATACCCAACACCAAAATGTCAAGTGATGGTTGCAAATGGAGGAACTATAAATTGCTCTGGAAAATGCCATAATATCAAGCTAACCATGGGGGAATATGTGTTGACTAGTCCAATGCTTTCCATTCCTATGGGAGGTGCCGATGTTGTACTAGGAGTACAATGGTTACAATCTTTGGGGACAGTAGCTTTTAATTTTCAAGAACTTTTCTTGAAATTTTTTTCAGAAGGAAAGGAAGTCGAATTACGGGGTATTGAAGGGAAGTCAGGAAGGATAATAAGCTCTAATGTCATGACAAAGCTTCTAAAGAAAGAACAACGAGGCGTAATTGCACAATTATGCTCACTAGAAGTTCCGACATCAAAATCATCTATTTCCGCAGATCTCCAACAAGTCTTGGACAATCATTCCAAGGTGTTTGAAACTCCCAAAGGACTCCCACCTATTCATGATCATGATCATGCTATTCATTTGATTCCAGGAAGTGTTCCTCCAAACATCAGGCCTTATAGATATCCTTACTTCCAAAAGAGCCAAATTGAACGTATGATTGCAGAAATGTTAGAGGCGGGTATAATTCAACCTAGTCAAAGTTCTTTCTCTGCTCCTGTAGTATTGGTACACAAGAAGGATGGATCATGGCGAATGTGTCCGGATTATAGGGAGCTCAATAAGCTCACCATTAAAGACAAATTTCCCATTCCTGTGATTGATGAGTTATTGGATGAATTACATGGAGCAATTTATTTTACCAAGTTGGATCTTCGTTCAGGATATCATCAAATTAGAATGAAGACTGAAGATATTCCAAAAAAACATTTCGAACTCATGAGGGTCATTATGAATTTTTGGTCATGCCTTTTGGCCTTACCAATGCACCTTCTACATTTCAAGGGTTGATGAATTCCATTTTCAAACCCTTCCTTAGAAAATTTGTGCCAGTATTTTTTGATGATATACTAATCTACAAAAGGTCTTGGAAGGATCATGTTGAACATGTTGACAGGGTGCTCAAACTATTGCAGGAGAAACAATTATATGCAAAAAATCCAAATGTTTCTTTGGAGTACAAGAGGTGGAATATCTGGGTCATATTGTATCTCACGAGGGTGTTAAAGTAGACCCTAACAAAATTAAAGCTATTAAGGAATGGAAATTCCCCACAACCATAAAGAAGTTGCGAGGATTTCTTGGGTTAACAGGGTATTATCGCAAGTTTGTTAAGAATTATGGGAGAATAGCAGCACCTCTAACAACATTATTGAAGAAAGATGCATTTTCATGGACTCCTGAAGCAACTAAGGCCTTTGAACATCTTAAGGAGGCAATGTGCCTAGCATTGGTCTTAGCTACGCCAGACTTCACAAAAACATTTATTGTGGAATGTGATGCCTCAGGAAATGGAATTGGTGCAGTTTTAATGCACGAAGGAAGACCCATTGCTTTTGAAAGTCGTCCAATCAAAGGAAAGTATTTACAGAAACCTATTTATGAGAAGGAAATGTTAGCAATACTGCATGCACTAAAGAAATGGCGAACTTACCTAATGGGAAGACACTTCAAGGTAAAAACTGATCATGATAGTCTTAAACACTTTTTTGGAACAAAGACTATCTTCAGAAGAGCAGCAAAAATGGGTCACAAAGATGTTGGGTTATGACTTTGAAATAATCTACAAAAAAGGAAAGCTTAATGTTGTTGCAGATGCACTCTCAAGAAAGAATGAAGAGGTGGAAGCATTTCTTTGTGCCATTTCTATTATCCAACCAGATTGGATAACTTAAGCAAGAGATGAATGGAAGAAGGACAAAGATGTATGGACACTCATTCAAAAGTTGCAGCAAGATCCATCACATCATCTTTAAGAGAAAATTTGAAGGTTCAAGCAGTGGAAGATCACATCGAGCATCAGCAAGAAGTTCTCCAACTCTTAAAGGATAACCTGAATTTGGCCCAAAATCGAATGAAACAACAGGCATATCAGTATCACAATGGGAGAAGTTTTGATGTAGGAGACTAGGTATTTTTATGGCTACAACCATACAAACAAATGTCCCTCAAACAAGCTAAGAAGGATAATAAACTATCAACAAAGTACTATGGTCCTTACAAGGTCTTGGAAAAGATTGGTTACATTGGCATACAACCATACAAATTGCAGACTCTGCTTCCTTGAGTACATCTAGTTTTCCATGTTTCAGCATGCTTAAAGAAGGTTATAGGTGAAAATATTCCAATTCAAACAATATTGCCAAAAATTCATGAGGAAGGAAAAATCATATTGGAACTTGAAGAAATCATGGAAACAAGAAATCGACAACTACGAAATCAATGAATTTTAGAGTATCTCATCAAGTGGAACAACTTACCACTGAAGATTCTACATGAGAGGATGATATTTTTATACAGAAGCACCCAGAGCTACTCAAGCGTTGAGGAAAACACTCTTTTGAAGGAGAGGGGCATGTCAGGTCCCTATCACTAGTATAGTCCCTTATTGTTGTTAGTGCAACCCCCTTATTGTTATTATTGAACCCTTGTAACCCCCATTTTGTTATTATTGTGCCTTAAATTATTATTTTTAGGTCGGCTAGGATTACATTGCTTATTTTTAGGATTTTTGGCCTTATGGCCCCATGGACTCCTATATATAGAGAAAGGAGGGTTTTGTAAATTATATCATCCGAAGGTGCTGTTCCTGTAATGTGTTGGGTTGCCTCGAAGTAGAAACAATTCTGAGCTTTTATATCTCTTTTCTTCTCTTTTTGGAGCTGGTTACATAACATTACATAAATGAACAATTCTTGGATGATACAATTTACAAAACCTCCTTTCTATATATAGGAGTCCATGGGGCCATAATGTAATCCTAGTGGGCCACAATGTAATCCTAGCCGACCTAACAATAATAATTTAAGGGCACAATAATAACAAAATGGGGGTTACAAGGGTACAATAATAACAATAAAGGGGTTACACTAATAACAATAAGGGACTATACTAGTAATATAGGGACCTAACATCTGTGATTTATTCGCTTGGTCTTATGAATGCCAGGCATAGATACTAGTATTGTTGAACACACTATTAATATGTATCTTGATGTCAAACCGATAAGTCAACAGCTTCATCCTGTTCATCTGAAGAAAGCCGCTACCATCAAAGCAGAAGTTGAAAAAAAATTGCATGCTAGTTTCATCTACCTTGTTCCACTGACTGAGTGGGTTTCCAACATCATTATTGTCATGAAAAAACAAGTAACCATTAGAGTGTGTGTCGATTATAGGGACGTCAACATTACTTGTCCAAAAGCCAACTATCCTACTCCCTTTATCGACCAAATTATTGATGATTGTGCTAGATGTGAGATCTTTTTTTTCATGGATGGATTTTCCGCCTACAATCAAATCAATATCCACCTGGAGGATCAACATAAGACAGCATTCATCTATCCTTGGGGCACATTCGCTTATAGGAAACTACCGTTTGGTTTTAAGAACGTTGGGATAACTTTTCATATAACAATGTATTATGCTTTCAATGACATCAAGCACATTGTTCAACCTTATCTAGATGATTTACCACCGCAATCACGAAATTGGACTGATCACTCGATGCATTTGAGACCCATTTTCTTATGATGCCGAAACTACAAAATACACCTCAATCCACATAAATGTGTGTTCGTGTTGGTTCTGTTCGTTTTCTTGGATTCGTAGTCTCAAAATAAGGAATTCAAATCGACCCATTGAAGGTTCAGGCCATTCTTGATTTTCCTGCGCCATCAAATTTAATTCAGATACAAAAACTTCAAGGAAAGGCTAACTTCCTAAGAAGGTTCATTCCAAACTACGCCAAAATCGCTAAAGGATTTACTCGACTATTGAAAAATGGGGTTCCCTTCCATTGGGACCAAGTTACGCAAGCTTCTTTTGATGTTGTCAAGGATACTCTTGTCTGAGCGTCATTAATTTACCCCCCTAATTATCAAAATGATTATTTCCTATATATCGTCGCGGCTGAAACGACCATTTCTATGGTTTTGGTCCAAGCAGAATATGGAATTGAACATCTGATCTATTATTTGAGTTGTAATCTCAATGATACGGAAGTTAAATATTCGTACATAGAAAATCTTGCCTTCGCAGCTATTCAAGCTGTCCAAATATTTTGCCACTATATCCTGCTCTGAAACACCACTGTCATTTCGAATTGCAACCCCATAACTTATATCTTATCACGTCAATTGCTGGGGGGAAAATATTCAAAATGGATTGTCATTTTGCAGGAATTTGATTTGGAATTCATCAAGTCCAAGTCAAATAAGTCTTTAGTTTTTGCTGAGCTTCTTTGTGACCTTCCCTCTGATAGTACTGTAACTACATCGGAACCATAAATTCTTGACAAGTCTCTATTTTTTATCGGATAATTTGATCCTTGGTATGGAGATTTTATCATTTATCTCCAAACTCAAACTTTTCGACCTGATACCTCTCTCTCTGAATAGCAACGTATTCGATACCAAGCCAAAGATTATATGATCGTCGGGGATACACTTTATCGTCATGGTGTCGATACCATTTTAAGGAGGTGACTCACTCATGAGGAGACTGAAAAGGTTTTAAATGATTGTCATGCTGGGGCTTGTGGTGGACATTTATTTGGATACACTACCGCGCAGAAGATACTCCGCGTCGGTTACTTTTTGCCTACAATTTTTCGAGATTGTATCTTCGCGATCAAAAGTTGTCATGCGTGCCATATTTTTTATCGTAAAATCCACAAACCGCCAGCACCAATGCATCCTGTTGTCTCTGTGGGACCATTTTCGAAACGGGATATTGACTTCATGACCTGTAACCCTTGTTCGTCTGGGGGGTATGGTTATATTATTATCGCAGTTGACTACTTTACCAAATGGGCCGAAGCAATGCCTACATTCAACAACATAGGACAGACAACTGCATTATTTTTCTTTAATCATGTTATTGCACAGTTTGGAGTCACACAGGCTATAGTTACAGATCACGGGAAGCATTTTCGCAACCATATGATGGTTGAATTGACTTCCAAGTTAGGATTGTCACATGATAGTTCTACTCCTTACTATCCACAATCAAATGGACAAGTTGAGGCTATCAACAAGATTCTTAAACGTATGCTTCAACGAATGATAGGATTTCATAAAAGAAATTTGCATTTGATCCTATACTTCGCCTTGTGGGCGTATCGAACCTCGGTGAGAAACGCGACTAGATTTACTCCTTTTCAATTGGTGTATGGTCTGGAAGCTATCTTACCAATCCAATGTTAAATACCGTCGTTAAAACTCGCAATCGACTTGTTACCTGACACCTCAAAAGAAGAAGTGTGTCTCCTTAACCTCATCCATCTTGATGAAACACGTCGTGAAGCCCAATTGGCCAACGAAGCACATAAGAGACGTATAAAGGTGCAATACGACAAAAATGTCCAGCCTCGCATTTTCTTAGAGGGCGACTTGGTCCTACTTTATGATCAAGAATCTGATGTAATAAGTACAGGAAATTTGAGCCATTATGGCATGGCCCCTATATTGTCAAAAGAGTTCTTCCTAAGGGTGCCTATGAGTTGGTTGATTACGATGGAATTCCGTTGGCGCAGCCTAGAAATGGGTTGTATCTGAAACATTACTATGCTTAATCATGAGCGTAGTAATTTTTTGTATTATATTGTATATATACGTTGTTGATTTGCATTCACTATCTTAGTTTGTTTTTATAGTTTTCTTGATGTTAGTAATCCAATTTACATTTCATCGCAGATTTCTGAATCTTCGGAACCATTTGTTGGATATGATGATGGTGCTAGTCGTAGTACGCAGAATCTGTCCTCTTCAGTGTGGGCCATTTTCGCTCCAAATGGTGAGTTAGTGAATTTTCAAGGGATTTGTATTGGTAGATCAACGAACAATATCGCTAAGTATAGCACGTTGATTGAACTTCTCTCTGATGCCATTTCATTTGGTATTAACCGCATCATCATAAGGTTAGACTCACAACTTGTGGTATTACAACTTACTAGTGTTTATACTGTTAGAAATCCAACACTGCATCGTTTGTTCCTAAGAGTTCGACTTTTGGAAAGACACTTTGATTTTATTCAATATCAACACATTTCCAGAAATTTGAACACATTGACTGATTCTTTAGCTAATCAAGTTTTAGACAAACATTTGCAACATATGTAAAAAAAAAATTCACATCATTGAATATGATTGCACAATAAACATAGAAAAACGATGAAATCATGTAGATAGATAGTTATAGGTTTTTACAAAAATTTGTGCCCAAGACACATTGGTCATCTGACCTCAAAATGTATGCAAAATGTCAAAATTAAACTAGTGATGCTCATGGTAACATGCTATATATCTATCTATCCTACGCAGTAACCGCATCCAGTGGTTAGGAACCTCAATAGTGTGTCGTTGCAGTCGCATGGGTAACTATTTGATCCAGAAATCCAGAATCCCGAAGGTCAAACCCTCTATGTGCTATTGAAGCTCAGCCAGAGTCTCAGCCATATTAAGATCCTGAAGGACTGCTCTCCTGACAGCCCTCTCTGCTGGTGCATCTACTTCACGCTATGGTTCCTCTACTGGTTGAACACGACCAAGATCTGCATTACATCAAACATTTAGTTTAGTCTTGGGAAAACATCAAAAATAAAATATAAAATAAAAAAACATTGTATAAACCTTAGGAAAATAAAAAAAATGGTCAAAACATTTTTACCCATTGCACCCCACTGAACACCTTATGGTAATGTTAAATCTGGATCTCCTCGGAAATAAATTCCTGCATATGCATACTCATCAATGGCAAAAATCAGTTGTCAGAATCAGGCAAAGAATGCGGTCAAGAACACAATAGTTGATTGTCCTGTGTGCCTACCCATGAGTTCTACCCATCTATTCATCTGTGGATCTCTAGGATTAGACACATCTAGTGTCACATGTTGTGGCTGCATCAATGGAATCCATTCTAAGACGAAGGATATCAGGATCGAACCATAACTGAAGTTCTTCTTCCTTCCTCCCTTTGCTTTGTTCAGTTGTTCTTTTATCTAAGAAAGTATAGCTTCAAACTAGTTGAAGACTATTGGCTCCATACACTCTAGCACATACTGCATATACGATCTATTCGCTACATGTAATGTAACTGTGCCGACAAGTTTTGCGATCGTGAAAAGGATAGTTCTCAAATGAAAATATCTAACATCCTGGATGTTTATCTTTCCATCTTTTCTTGGCTCTACCCCTGGATAACAATGTTACAAAACATAATATCTCACTGTCTCTCCTCCAAGAATAGACCCTGAGAGTGAAATAAGCAAGCCTCTCCTCGAAAAACCTGTAAGAAAGTATACATCCTCGACTGTTATGGGAACCACTTGGTTCTTAATATGAAATGCCTCGATAGCTGGATCCCATGCTCGAACTAAGAACTCAAAGAGTTCTATTTTTTGCCTCATCCCTAACAACCTAAAGTACTTTAGCATTCCACAATCTCTTATGGCTATTACTGTACCTGGATCATTTAGGTCAATCATATCCTATTCTTCATGTTATCTTTCCCTCCATGTAATCGTCATTGTAATCCGATGGAAACCTAAAATACAGCCATAAGAACCATTAGATTCCATTCAATGCAAAAAATTGGGCAAATTTTAGGCATAATGTAAAAACCAAAAATTTATATTGTGCCCAACATAGGCTCTAACAAGAGATAGTGCGTTCTGTATGCAATTAACCTTCAATTCAGTTGCTATGCGACACAGGTTTCGACATCCAAGGGTGCGTTGCCCTCTTTTTGGGCAGAATTTACCCTAGGGACCCAAAAACCCTAAAAAATTGCAGAAATTGGAAATGAAGTGATTACAGAAGGAAAGAGGAGGTTCATATCACTAACCTGGATCAAACGGAAACGAAATCTATTCACAGAAACGATCGCAATCAGCAACTGAATTTCGGGGGAAAAATTAGGTTCAGAGCTCCAAAATACAAATGGTAACTATGGAATGGTAAAAATGAATAGTAAAACACTTTTAATAGTCATTTAATTATTTGAAAATCAAATTTATTTCTATTACTATGGTTTTATTATGTTTTTTATCATGAAACGGGTATTTTTAATCCATTTGATGTTGTTCTGAAAAAATCTTACAACTGATGAAGAGATTAGTCGTGCAGATTTATTTCAAGAATGATTTGACCACAAAGCATACTTTTTCTCCTTATTTTTCGAGCTTTGTTAAAAATGAAAAAAGGATTTGAAGCGCACTTTGATCTCTTTTTCGAGCTTCGATAACAGCGAAAAAGGAACCCTTGGAGTCTTCTTTCAGCTCTTTTCAGACTCCAATAATGTGAAAAGATTGTCGAGCACTTGTCTTTTCAAACTCGTAAAAGTAAATGAATTGATATATACTTAGTATAAGTTTAACCCTTTTCCGGAATGAGATAGATTATTTACGAAAAAGGAATACCTTAGTCAAACATGACTAAAGAGGTTCTCTCAGATATTATTTTACACTTTTTTAGATCTGAGCGACAACTTTACGAAAAATTACTCTTTGGAGTTTTCTTTCATCCTCTTTTTCAAACTCTCTAAATATGAAAAAGGATCGGGCTCTCACTGTCGTTAAGATTGTTAAAACATAAAATAACGACGGGCTTGTCGATCATGGCAAGATTCAAGTTTCATTCATCGCTAGACTCGTTAAATTATTAGATAGTGATACATTATTCGCCTGAATTGTTGAATTATAGATAAAGCAAATGTTATCTCCTCAATCTTGTTAAAAAATAAAGAGGTACTGGTCGATAAATGACCGGGGAAATTTTGGGAAAGTAAACAGAACTTTTTATGGTATCAAGTCACCCTTGAACATGACACTTCACTCCATCACCATGAATGTTTAGGCTGGGTAATATTCTTGATGGTTTATTCATACCTATGGTTCATCATACCTTCACTTCAGTTTCGGGTTAATGCTGTCAACTCATCTCAATGTCGCCGATAATTTCAAGAGAAGTCATCCAATGAATACTCATCTTTCTGCAATACTCATAAACCTTCATTCTAATGACATTCATCCCTGAACATTGCTATATCAGGTCATACCTTTGCCTCCAAAATCAATAGCTCCCGTTTTGCAATAAGGTGGCTTCCTATTGACGAAAAATAATTATCTAGGAAGTTCACTTAGAAACATTATATTCTAATACCATGAGGCTTGTTACAGCATCAACAAGATCCTCGCTTCCGGAATTTTGACCGAAATATTTTGTTTGGTGTTTGAAATAAAATCATCTATTCATGCCTTACGAAATGTATTGCAATACCTTGAGGGCCATTGAAATCAATGGTGGTTCTCTCGTGTTTGTTAACAGCTCACATCATTGGCTGGTAATCAAACAATGTCTTTCCATGTTCGACTACAAATCATATATTCGCATGGCTAGACTTGTACCCGAATGATCAAGTGAATGAGATAAGAAGACCTCGAATCTAGTTTCAGCCATCCAGGATCCAATTTCAAGATTGTTGTACACATCATCTGTACGGTGACCTTACATAGATATTGTCATTCGAACGTGGGCCTATATCTGTAGGCATCTCTGTATTGGGCAAAATTCCAATGTAGACGACTTTCTAAATTATGTACATGTTATCAGATTGTTTATGTGTTGAACATGGGAATGCCTACCATCAGAAATTATGATCTAGAGGATATATCATGATGTAATGTATTGTAATATTGATGCAGGTCGCCACTCCACTTGATCTCCAGCCCATCACATTGTAAAACATCTCAATCAAAATATTTTTATTATTATTATGACTTCATGCTTTAGGGGGCAATTTTTTATAGGTCAATTTGGGCATCATTCCCAATGCCCTGGTTAACTGGACATCATCTCCAGGACCAATGAATAGGGTCTATCATTCCCTATCATTTCAGTTGCTAAATGTCCTAAGACAAAGAACAAGACAAATCATTCATCACTTTCATCTGCAAAGGTTTCCAAGATTTGAAGTTTATAATATATCATATGAGAGCTCATCAATGCTACCTCTAAAGGGACTAAGTGCGTTGCATATGCAGGTAGCCCCATTCAAGGTTTCTCTGCAAAGCACTTCCCGACACTCATTGGTTTGTTGGTCACATTGGGAGTGAAATTCTCATTGTTCTAGAATCTCCGCTTGGCCAGTGCCTTCTAGAAGAGTTCACATGTGTCAAACTTCGAAGCCATGCGTCTATTTGGCATCTACAAGATTGGGAACATGTATTTCTTATTATTGGAAAGTCATTGATTGTAAAAATACCTTCATCTCCTCTATAAATTGAGCACAAATCTTAGGGTTTGAGAAGGAATAATTTGAGTAGAGAAATGTTGGTGGAATTTCAATTGAGGAGTTGATTTGTGTAACATGTTGATGGAGAGATCTGCATTGTGATGAGGCTGGGATCCTACTGGACATGGTCACTTCAAATCAATCACTATGTTGTAACCTCCCCTTCTATCCATTAATAAATATTGTTGCTTACTTTCCCACATATGTATATGTATAATCTCATGTTTTCCATATTATGAATTATTATTTGATGCATATGGTTTATGTTCCATTGATTTAACTAAATAACTTGAATAGACATCTGTATTATTGCTATGTTTTTCTCTTTAGTGTTCATCTTTGCAAGAAATATTTTCGGACATCTAGCTTGGATTTGAAGCTACAGCAAGAGCGATAGAAGGAGAATAGGAAGCGCTTGGACTCCAAGTAAGTTATTTGATCTGTTATGTGTGTCTATTTACAGTTAGGAAAATTAGTCGCAAAGTCTTTAATCTGTTGTTCTAGATAAGCACCTGTGTTAGGGAAGAATGATTTATTTGTAATTCATAATTCCGCATGACACCCATGCTGCAATTTATGTAGGCTCGGGAGTCCTCTTTAGTCCCGCCATGTCTTATGCATTGAAGCTTCATTCTTCTTCTTCTTCGTTATCTTTATTCGCCCTTTCTACGGTGTCTCTTAACTCATTTTTCAGTCGGCCTTCCCGGTCTTTTCAGTATCTTGTTTTATCACATCATTTATTTGTTCCTTTGCTCATGCCGGTTTGAGAAGGTCTCCACTGAATTCTTGTTGGCGGGTTTGTCTCTTATCGACTACGACATATTTCTCTAAGAGTAAACCTAGAGCCGCACCCTAACCCTATTTAGATCATTGATAGGTGACCTTGTGCTCTACATTTGATCAACATCATGGGTCTTTGACTAAGTGGTTTCCCTTGTGTTCGACTTCAGTATACATTATCACACCTGGGATTTTTGCAGTACCTTGATTTCAATTTGACCCTATCGGTGGATATCTCGCCTCTTTGTCAGCTTTCATTATTGTTTGGTTCAGAGGGTTTCTACCGTGTGCTAGATTCATCTTGTGCATGTCGGAAACGTACTTCGGGTTGGTTCCTTCACTTTAATTCGTTTGATTCCTTCCAAATCTTGGCATGCGGGTTACAATCGCGCTGGACTAATGTGGGATGCCTTAATGCCTTCCTTCCAGCAGATCTTTTCCCGTCGACTCTGACTCATTTCTATGGGAATAAGTTCTAGAGTCCTTTTGTCAGTACCTTAGGGTTTGCAGTCATCAATAGAAAACTCCTCGCTATCGACAGTGAGGATATATCATTTGCTCCTGATTAATAGATTATTTCAAGTGTTCGACTTCAACTCATTCATTCGCACTTGCTAGATTGTACTGGGGCACCTTGACACTCATTATCATTATCGATGGTTTGTCCCACATTTTTTAACGGTATACATCAATGACTGGTAATAAAATGATTTTTCACATGGTCGACCTCAGCTCATTTATTCCCATTGTGTAGAATTGTGCCATGGTGATCTGTGAAGACCTCAGGTTTGCATCAACATGCTTTGGTTCACTTTGACAACTCCTTTATTTTTTTGTCGGTGATACCATCCACCCTTATATGTTGCAGTTTCATCATAGCAGCATCTTATATGTTGGCTCCTGAGTTGCGTGTTGTACCATTTGTTCCACCACTTATGATTTGGTACTTGGAGATTCAGTTGTGACTTTCATGATCAGATATCTTTACAGCATCATTGATCAGTCTTCTATATGTGATACTTGGACATGTTTTTGACTTATACTTCGGGGCAGTGATCAAATTATTCACTATGTAATTTGCATTTCAACTATACTTGTATACATATTGGATCCACTCCATACTTCATATGCAGACATGATTTTCTTTCACTGAGCATGGGTATGCCCGCCTCAATCATGAGCTATCTTTCTAATTTCTATCATTGGTTTTTTGGTAGGCTGAAATCTGGTGAAGTCCTCTCTGGTCCTCGCAAAGTTATTTCTATGCAGGTAATACATTTTGGCCATCATGTACCCCTTCTGACCTCATCTATTAGGGGCATCTGTTATAGCATCATTTATTACCATTATATACTTGATGACTTATGCATTAACGTTGGGTAGCCCTTCCATTCAGACTTGTTCATATTTCTCAAAAAATAGTATTTCAAAACCCATGCGCGACTCTGCCCAGACTTTTCTGCGTATACCCGCGAGTCCATACATAGCGAACCCACGTATGATATTTAAAATATTAAAAAATATAAAATTTCCCTATTTTGGAGGTGGGGTTTATATTTGTTCCTGTAACTTAACTACCCCAGCCTGTGGTCTAACTGTTCCCCAACTGAAAAAACTAATTTGAGGGAGTAGAAAAACCCCTCAAGGGAATGGCCTAAGGGAGGAAAAGAGAGAGACTTATAGATATTATACCCTATTATAGCCCCATCCAAGTCTGATATTTCCCCTGTACCTCCTGCACTTCCCAGATTTTCAGGAAACCCTTGTTTCCTTGAGATGTTCACCCTCGTCCTATGTGACATCCATTGTGCACTATTCTTGGAAGAAGTTTTGCGAGGCTAGGGATGGATCGATCCAGAGGACGGTTTGCTCGAGGCCGTGGCAAATTTCAAGTGATCTCTCCACTATTTATTTATTGTACATGTTATCCATAAAAAGAAGTGCCATCTTGTTCCTGATGTTCACGTGTCATTTATCTCTTATACATGTGTAATGATCTTAAATAGTTCATTTATTGTTACTTTTATGAGATTATGCATGCTTTTTGCTAACATCTAGAACATATATATGTTGTACAACTAGGTTTTTGTGCTTGTTCTTTTCTGGTTTGCAAGTTCTGGAGCACAAAGAGTTGTAGGGGGTTTGAACCCAGCGGGATCTACTACAACCGAAGGATAAACAGGTAAGGTCTTCAACCCTTAGTTTATAGTTTAAAGCATAGAAGTTGGTTAATTGATTCCTTCTCGCGATGACATGCCCCTGATCTGTGAAGGTTTATCAACACAAGACCTTAGGGTAACATTACCCATAACAACTATTGAATAGGGATTTAATTTTTTAAACAGATAAAAATAGTGAGCCACATTTAGAATAGTAAGCAGGAAAAAACACATTTGTTTTGATTAAATAGAGAGATATAGAGAGACAGATAAGGTAGAGAGAAAAAAGAAAAATTATCATCAAGCTATAAACAGTCAGGAAAGACTATGTTTTAGTCTGAGTAATTGATTTTAAGTGTGGATGTGCAATTTATCATTCCTATGTTTGTGAATTCATTCAAAACTGTTAAGGATCTCTTGCGACAGAATAAATAATCTGGGTAATAGTTCTTCTATTTTGTATTTTATTATCATAAGTCCTATAAATACAAGTTAAATCCTTTAAAAGGCTTCGCAATATGTATATTCAAGCTTCAAAACTTGAAGAGATTTATGGAAAAACACTGTGTATGTCGCAAATCCACTTTATTGCATTTCAGCCGAAACTCAAGTTTCTTTGATCGCATCGCATATTCTAGACATAGCCGAAATATCGCATCACATATTTTTAATATATCGCAATTTTGCATCAGCATTGTTATTATTTATTGGTTAAATATTGCAAGTTATATGCTATAATTTGTGATATGTGATAGGTTATTTGTTGCGATATGCAATAAATTATTTGTTGCGATTTGCGAAATTGTAAAATCGTCGATTTACCATATATCAAAATTGTCGATCCGTGAATTCTTAAATCTGCGAAGTTGCGCTATAAATTATGAATTGTGATATAGTGCAAAAAGGGTTGAATTGGGTTCTTTTTATGATATAAAAGTTATACCAGGGTTTAAATTGATTTTACATGGGAATAGTGACCGAATGTACATCATAATTCACGTAGTACACAATACCAAGTACCTATTTTACCTCAAGGATTTGAATTTCTTGAATGATATTTCAATTGGCCTTTAAGGAAGTAAATGGTTGATATCCACTGAGTATGGAGTAAGATGTAAAAGTGGCATTTATGGTGTATCACATACAAATATTTGATAGAGATTACTTGTACAAAGAAATGGATGTGTGAAGGGAGAGGTGTGTAGAGGATGAGTTGTGCCGAGAAAAGGATGTGTAGGGGTAGAGATGTGTAGATAATTAGGTAATGTAGTTCTTTCACTCACCTAAAAAAATTAGTAAGTGTAGGTGTTGGGTGTGGAGCCTGATTATCTTGTTTACTTTGTATCACAACATTGGACCCCTGTACCTTAAAAGGGGCAGCAATGCCATCCGTAATTAATCGCTGCCGTGGGGGGTCCAGGGGGGGTGGCAGCGCTTTTCGAAGCCCCCCCATGGCAGGGGATTTCGGGGGCAGCGCTTTTCGAAGCCCCCCCATGGCAGGGGATTTCGGGGGCAGCGCCCCCGAAGCTAAAAACAGATGTAAAATTGCCTTGTAAAAGTATAGTAATTTCTAGTCAATCTGGGCCGTTCATTAGGCAAATGATCTGACGGTAGAAGTTATGTTTAGATTAGGGTTTTTTGCCCTAGAAGGCAACCCTCGCTTATGAGGGTATTGGTATCGCTATCATGTATTGTATGTGTATTACTCAGACAGAAACAAAGAGAGTGAGACCGTGAGAAAGAATGTGAGGATAATACAAATGATCCGCCGTAGGTTTTGTCTTTTTCATTTTTCTAGATAACAGAAAGGAAGTGATCGGTTTGCATGGACGTAGCCCAAACTGGGTGAACCACGTATATCTGTGTCTCTCTGGTTTTATGTGTTTTGTGTGCTTGTATTTTCCGCATATTTTATGTGTTGCATTGCTCTGTAATATTTAATTTTCTAACAGTAGGAGGGTGCAGGGGAATATGTTAATAGAAATTTATGTGGAGAATGGATTGGTGTTGAGGGTGGCACAATGAGATGTTTTCGCATATGGTGCATGTGGAAAAAAATACTAAGTACAATATCCTTGGGGAAAGGCATATAACATAGAGAGATAGCGGTGGACAACAAAAATATGTCAACATTCAGCTCCAAATGTAAAATAGTGGCCCTTTGTGAGCTACTAAGAACACCAAAATTTGACTAGTTGCCTTCTCCATTAGGTGATGGAGTCAAAATCCCTTGAAAAATACATGAGAAGACACTATTGTAATATAATTCAAATAGTTACAATATATATACTTCTAAAATATAGAGAGATGTTGAAAATTATGTAGCAAAGAAGTGCTTGAGATGTTGTCGATTAACAATCAACCTTAATATTTGATAATTCATTCCCTTCAAAATGTATGAGTTGCAAATGTTGATCTTCTCTATTATGAATTCGACTATGTGATACATTGTTTCCTATAATGTTGTATTAGTGTTCTTGAGTCCAAATAACATTTTATCACTGTGGTTTAGCGAAATCAATATTATGTCTATCATTTTCAACTTCCAAAATCTTATTTTACCTTAAAATCCATCCAGCATGGACATTATTGTGGATCCAATTACTAGTTGAAAAAGTCTCTCCATATTGGGTAGAGATTAATTATCCTTAATTGAGACCTTATTGAGATCATGGAAATCAATACACAATCTTATTTCTCCGTTGTTTTTTTAACCACAACTAGATAGAAAGTCTAGTTTGAATGCCTTATAGGAAAATTAATTCCTACTTTCTCCATCTTCTCGATCTCTAATTTGACTGAAGGTTTTAACTTATGATTAATTACCTGTGTATTTTGTCTTACTAGTTTAGCCTCCTCCTTTAAAGGAATAACATGTTAAATAATTTTTTTATCATATTCCTTTAAATTATGGTAAGTCCATGCAAATATGACTTGAAATTTTTTGAACAGCATCATATACGGTTAACTTCATGCTAAGTACATTCACTTCCAATTCAACCATCTTGTGTCCTTTAGCATTCCAAAATTTATCTTTTCGTATATTGAACTTTTCTAATGCACAATTCTTTTGATAATTGAGAATTTTGAGTTTGGTCATCTTTATTGAAAAGTGACTCAAATCATACTGGCACTTTCTAGTTCTTACCTGATCCATAAACTTCCCCCTGGACATTTCATCACAATAGATCTGATAAAACTAAACTTTAAATATGAAATCTACACTATAATGGTTTATTTCTCCCTAGATTCATGGATACATTAATTATTGTTTATTGTGTATGCATACAAATTTTAATTATGCATAAAATAGAGAACAACAAAATAAAACTCACAAACTTCAACTTAACACAATATATAACCCGGTAAATCATTTTTGGAGATAACCCACCTAGAAGGTGAGACTACCCTTCTCTCTTTATCTGAATGGAAAATGGATGCAAGTACAAATAATTGAGGCTTGTGGCTCATGGGATGCTACAGTGCACAAATACTCTTTGTTGTCTCTCTTTATATCCACTTTTGGCTACTCTGCTCACCTATGGAACAAAATGCACTCGAATATAATGAAATAATTTTTCCTATTAGTGGCCTAGTTATAACATATCCCAACAACCTACTAGTGGTTAAGTTTAACTCAATCAACTCTGAAGTAAAGTTATAATATGGACTCTTCTAAAGTGTTATCTAGCATGATCTCATGGATATCCCCTTTTCCATGAATAATGGGGGATGATGTGGCATCCTCTAGAATTATGGTGGTAAAAATAGGAAGATAAACTTCTGAACGGCATAAATTTTACATAAAAACTCTGATTGACATGATTATTGCACAATTGGAAAGGTCTTCATGTGCAGAATAAGGCAAATAGGTGTGGCACTTAAGCTTTAAAAATTTACCACCAAAAAAATTTGTTTGATGCCTCAAACTACCCCAAAAGGTTTCAGATCCCATTTTTCCAAATTGAGACTCACCGATATAAATGGTCCTGTGAATTGATTCCTCCAATTTTTCCACTCTGAAAGGATTAAGATGGATGAAAATAAAAATCCATCGTGTGCCTTTTTGTAATTTGGCCATGAATAATGAAAGTAAAAATGTTATAAAATGATTACTTATGTAATAGAATGATTGAACATATCAAGGTAAAAAGAATTATAAGTGCAAGATGAAAGAAACTGAAAATCGTCTAACCTTTTTGAAAGACAGTTTTTCTTCTATTAGGATATCTATGTCTTATTCTAATTTTGAATATTGTGTCTCTATTTATTTTCTTATATTTAAATGTTCAACATCCATGATTTGTTTTACATAATTATGTTCATTTTAAATAGATAAAGGTGAAATAGAATCACGATGCTTTTCAAAATGAGAAGGTTCAAGACCTATCACCAAGGGAAAATTAATAGAATAATCATTGATGGAGTTATCAAAAAGTTGCTCTTGAATCTCTTCGATCAAATTAAGAGAATATTTTCTGTGATAAACACAAATTTTAGATCCAATCTCTTAATTTATTCTTGAGGTGGTGGTTATATTTTCTGGAATGTGACAACTTTCTTCATTTGTACTTAAAATTTTTTATTTCCTCTATTCATGGATAATTGAGACCGAGTTGTCTACATAATAGGTTTCTTCCTCATCTAAAGCATTATCAAAAGTTATATGTTCTTTACTTGAATATCATGTTCCCTCTGATCCACATATATTGGAGTGAGTAAAGTTGTCAATGTTTCTTACCTACAAATTCCAAATCCTTAGGGTTTTCATGTAAACCCAAATCAACATATGAATCGTTATTAATACATAATTCTGATTCATTAATGATTAGTTGATATTTCTTATCAAAAAGAGAAAGAATATATTGAAACCATTCACCAATAAAAGGCATATCATTTAAAGGAAATTTATAGAAAAGAAGTATAAGTCTTGCAAAAAAAACATCGAATGATTCATCTAGTTTTATCCTAAGATTATTCAATTCATTGTACAATGCATTACAATCATAATTCTCAAAATAAAATAAAAAATCGTCTATAAATTATTTGAATGTATGAATACAAGTGGCTAGAAATGCCTCGCACTAACTCTTATCTCAACCTTCGAAACAAAAATGAATAACTTGCACTTGACACATTCATCAAAAACATTATGAGAAATATAATTATGAACAAATCAAGAAGCATGTTCAGATAAAAGCTTTTCACTTTCACCATCAAACTTAACTTTCAATAAGAGTTTAACTATATGTAAAGGAGTGTTACATGATACACATTCAGAGACACATCTCCAAATAGGGGTTTGGGAAGGAGCCATTAATAATAATAATAATAATAAAACATTAAAAAGAATAGATCCACGAGGTTCAATTAGGGAAATTTTAAGGTCTAAAATGGGCCTCCTAAGGAAATAATAAAATAATAGCTAAATCAATAAATTAATATTTATGAATTTGCAATTGACTTTTTGCACCACAATCCATGTAACCATGGTTAAATTCAGTTCAAAATTTGTGCCAAACTAAAATTAATAAAAAAATTGTATTGATGTGACTATAAATAAGAATGATTTTTTCAAGAAAAATTCATTATCATTGAACAACTAATGCATTTGTCCTTTGTACTTAAATAACTTAAAATAAAATATAAATATAAATATAAATTCATAAATTCTTAATTATATAATATGTTAGTAAATAACATTTATATTATTTAAATTGTATAATAACATATAATTAATGTACTATATAAAAATAATATAATACATGTAATATATTATTTTAAGTATGAATTTTATTCAAGCAGTGTGAAATGAAATTTATTATGAGTACTTTACTTTGACTTTAAAAGTACTTAGAGCACTACCATGGTTAACCATGAGTTTTTATCCACCATTGAGAATGTGACAGGTAAGTACCTTTAACTCAAGCAATGCCACCTCAACCATTAGGGATGATGTCATCCCCTAAAATATGATTGGTTCTCATAAAGTGAATTTTGATTGTACATTTTCCATAGGAGGCCCATTTTAGACCTCAAAATTCCCCTAATGAACTTGTCATTCATCCATCCTTCTAGTTCCAATTATTTATAGGAAGGAAAATTCCTCGTACAACATCGAATCATCACCTGATCAAGACCCTAGATAGGCCTATACTCATTTGGTTTTACATATGCCCCTGGTCTCCTCTTCTTTCTTTCATTTTTCTTGTGGTATTATAACAAGTTGGTTGGTATTGTTTTGTGTTTTTTGATTCATCCTACAAGTGATCCCAACGCACCTTTTGGCACTCTATTAACATGTAGAGGGGGTACTTGCAGTCACTATTTGTTATTGGTATATTCAGAGAACCCCTACTCAATTGGTTTAGTTGAGTCCTTTATTGAGTTTCTCTCGTGGTTTAATTGAGGTATGTTTTGTTTGATATTTTGATTGGCTCGTCATGTCTAGACATCATGATCATGCTCATCGAGGTGCAAGGTAGCATTCCAGAATAGTAGGCCTTGCTCTGAGAATATGACCTAGGAGGTGGAAGCAGTCTTTCAAGCTACAATTCCCTCGATACTCAAGCAGATATATGTTTTTATGAAACCAGCTCCAAAAATAGAAGAAAAGAGAGATCAATGCCTTAGAAATCAGCCACTTCGAGGGGGAAACCTCCAATACAATACATAAATGAACAATTCTTGGATGATACAAATGACAAAAACCTCCTTCTATATATAGGAGTCCATGGGGTCACAATCTAATCCTAGTCGACCTAACAATAACAATATTGGGGTTACAGGGGTACAACAATAAAAATAAGGGGACAACACTAATAACAATAAGGGACTAAACTAGTAATATAGGGACCTAACATGCCCCTCTCCTTCAAAAAAGTGTTGTCCTCGATGCTTGAGTAGCTCTAGGTGCTTCTGTATAAAATTCTCATCCTCCCATGTAGAATATTTAGTGGGTAAGTTCTTCCACTTGATGAGATACTCTGAAACTGATCAATTTCATAGCTGTCGAGTTCTTGTTTCCATGACCGCTTCAGGTTCCAATATGATTTTTCCTTCCTCATCAAGTTCTGGAAATATTGTTTGAACTGTAATATTTTCACCTATAACCTTCTTCAAGCATGAAACATGGAAAACTGGATGCACTCGCGAAGAAGCAGGAAGCTCCAATTTGTATGCCATAGTACCAATATTTTGCAACACCTTGTAAGGACCATATTACTTTGGCGATAATTTATTATCCTTCTTAGCTTGCTTGAGGGACATTTTTTTGTATGGTTGTAGCCATCAAAACTTCTCTTGCTGTAATGTTGATCTGCATGTTGTTTCATTCGATTTTGTGCCAAATTTAGGTTATCCTTTAAGAGTTGGAGAACTTCTTGTTGATGCTCAATGTGATCTTCCACTGCTTGAACCTTAGAATTTTCTCTTAAAGATGATGTGATGGATGGTGGATGATATCCATAAAGTGCCATAAATGGGGCCATTTTTCTGCAGTATGGAATGAAGTGTTATACCACCATTCAGTGAGAGGTAACCACTTGACCCCTTGTGTTTGTTTATCATATACAAAACAACGAAGATATCCTTCCAAACAATCTCAGTTTGACCATCGGATTGAGCATGATAAGATGAGCTGTGAGATAATTAAGTACCCAAACAGGAAAATAACTCCATCCAAAAATTTCTAGTAAAAATGGGATCTTTGTTGCTCACAATAACCTTTAGGTTTCCATGTAGCTTTTGAATTGTTTCCATAAATGTAATAGCAACTGTATTTGCTTTAAATGGATGAGATAATTCAAAAAAGTGTGCATACTTTTTAATTCTATCAACTACCACCATGATGACACTCTTTCCTTTGGACTTAGGTAAACTTGTGATAAAATCCATTGAAATCTCCTCCCAACGTTGAATTGGAATGGATAAAGGTTGTAGAAGGCTCGGGGTCTTAATTGTATCAACTTTATTTTTTTAGAAAACCAAACATTCCACCACAAACTTTTGAAAGGCCATCCCAAAAAAAAGATTTCTTCACCCTGTGGTAAGTTTTTAAAAATCCTAAGTATCCTCCTAAAGGAGAAGTATGCAGTTCCAAAAGAATCTTTTGTTGTAGTTGGGAATTATTACTAAGATATAAGCGATATTTGTACCATAAGGAATCATTTTTCCAACTAAATGTATCATATGTACTAGGATCTTTCTGCAACTTTTGAATGAGTGTTCACACTTCTTCATCCTTCTTCCATTCATCCCTTGCTTTGGTTATCCAATTTGGTTGGATAATAGAAATGGCACAAAGCAATGCTTGCACCTCTTCATTCTTTCTTGAGAGTGCATCTGCAACAACATTTAGCTTCTCCTTTTTGTAGATTATTTCAAATTCATAACCCAACATCTTTGTGACCCATTTTTTCTGCTCTTCTGAAGATATTCTTTGTTCCAAAAACTGTTTAAGACTATCATGATTAGTTTTTACCTTGAAGTGTCTTCCCATTAGGTAAGGTCGCCATTTCTTTAGTGCATGTAGTATTGCTAACATTCCTTCTCATAAATAGCTTTATGTAAATACTTTCCTTTGATTGGATGACTTTCAAAAGCAATGGATCTTCCTTCTTGCATTAAAACAGCACCAATTCCATTTCGTGAGGCATCACATTCCACAATAAATGTTTTTTTGAAGTCTGGCGTAGCTAAGACCGATGCTAGGCACATTACCTCTTTAAGATGTTCAAAGGCCTTAGTTGCTTCACGAGTCCATGAAAATGCATCTTTCTTCAATAATGTTGTTAGAGGTGCTGCTATTCTCCCATAATTCTTAACAAACTTGCGATAATACCCTGTTAACCTGAGAAATCCTCGCAACTTCTTTTATGTTGTGGGGACTTTCCATTCCTTAATGGCTTTAATTTTTTAGGGTCTACCTTAACACCCTCGTGAGATACAATATGACCCAGATATTCCACCTCTTGTACTCCAAAGAAACATTTGGATGTTTTTGCATATAATTGTTTCTCCTGCAATAGTTTGAGCACCCTGTCAACATGTTGAACATGATCCCTCCAAGACCTGTTGTAGATTAGTATATCATCAAAAAATACTAGCACAAATTTTCTAAGGAAGGGTTTGAAAATGGAATTCATCAACCCTTGAAATGTAGAAGGTGCATTGGTAAGGCCAAAAGGCATGACCAAAAATTCATAATGACCCTCATGAGTTTGAAATGTTGTTTTCGGAATATATTCAATCTTCATTCTAATTTGATGATATCCTGAACGGAGATCCAACTTGGTAAAATAAATTGCTCCATGTAATTCATCCAATAATTCATCAATCACAGGAATGGGAAATTTATCTTTAATGGTGAGCTTATTGAGCTCCCTATAATCCGAACATATGCGCCATGATCCATCCTTCTTGTGCACCAATACTACTGGAGCAGAGAAATAACTTTGACTAGGTTGAATTATACCAGCCTCTAATATTTCTGTTATCATACATTCAATTTCGCTCTTTTGGACATAAGGATATCTATAAGGCCTGATGTTTGGAGGAACACTTCTTGGAATCAAATTAATAGCATGATCATGATCACGAATAGGTGGGAGTCCTTTGGGAGTTTCAAACACCTTGGAATGATTGTCCAAGACTTTTTGGATATCTACAGAAATAGATGATTTTGATGTTGGAACTTCTAGTGAGCATAATTGTGAAATTACGCCTCGTTGTTCTTTCTTCAGAAGCTTTGTCATGACATTAGAGCTTATTATATTTCCCAGCTTCCTTGTGATACCCCATAATTCAACTTCCTTTCCTCTTGAAAAAAAATTCAAGAAAAGTTCTGGAAAATTAAAATCTATCGTCCCCAAAGATTGTAACCATTGTACTCCTAGTACAACATCAGCACCTCCCATAAGAATGGAAAGCATTGGAATATTCAATACATATTCCCCCATGGTTAGCTTGATATTATGGCATTTTCTAGAGCAATTTATAGTTCCTCCATTTGCAACCATCACTTGACATTTTGGTGTTGGGTATAGGAAACAATTAAATTCCTTGGCTACCTTACAATGAATAAAATTATGGGTACTACCTGAATCAATCAACACTATTACCTTTTTCTTCTTGATATGTCCTTCTATCTTGAGAGTTTGAGGAGTGGTAATTCCTGCCAATGCATTACACGATATGGTCGGACTCATTTCTTCCTCTTCTTGGGTTGGTTCCCGGTGTATATCCTCTTCTTGTTCATTTTATTCTTCCTCTTCACAATCTATGTAAAATAATTTCTTCTCAACACACTTATGACCTTAGTGTATTTTAAGTATGAGGGGTTTTCGCAGTGCATTATATTAGATATCATTTTTGGGATTCAATTGCGTTAAGTAAGTCATTCATCTATGACCATTTTCACGAGAGGTAGTCGTAACTGACTAATTTCTCATGATTTTTGAATAATCCACTTAGCACTCATTGCATCGGGCGATGCTCACAGGGGTGAAGAAGTGGGATTGAAACTAGTGAAATGAATCACACAGCATCAATCATCACTTCCGGGGCTTGCACCCGGTAACCAGGACTTCCCGGGAGGTCACCCATCCCAGAACTCCTCTGGCTCAAGCGCGCTTAACTGTGAAGTTTTCCCCACAATCAAGCCCGCTTAGCTTGCTACCCCACTTCTTCACCCCTGTGAGCATCACCCGATGCAATGAGTGCTAAGTGGATTATTCAAAAAATCATGAGAAATTAGTCAGTTACGACTTCCTCTCATGAAAATGGTCATACATGAATGACTTACTTAACCTTTAGTGTATTTTATATCACACTGTAGCAAAGCCCTTTTTCTCTTTTTTCTTCCAATTGTTGTGGTGTCAACCTTGTAGGTTGTGGAAGTCTAGGAGTAGCAACACTTCCATCTTTATATATGTGGGTGGTAGGCTTCCTTGTTGCCATAATTTTATATTCAATTTTTCTTGCCAACCTGAATGTCTTTTCCAATGAATCAGGTTTCAAAATGCAAACTTCATGTTGGATGTTATCCTTTAAATTCCCTATAAAGAGATCAATTCTATGTTCCTCTGGAATATCAGTTACCCTTATATTCAATTTTTGGAAGTACTCAATGTGCTCCACCACCGAACCCTTTTGTTTGAAATTTATCAATTGGCTAAATAAGGTGTTGTTTTTGGTATCCTCATAATGTGCTATCATTTCCTCCGTAAAAATTGACCAAGTGAAAAAAAAATTAATGGAGCAAAGCCATCGATACCATACAAATGTATTTTGTTCTGCATGTAAAGTTGCAATGCGTACCTTTTGTGTGTTTTTCACATTATTGAGATCAAAATATTGCTCCATCTGTAGTATCCATGTTACGGTATCCTTGCCATCAAACTTCCTCATATCCATCTTTGGAATATGGTGGTTCTTTCATCCAACATTAGAGTTTATGAAATCACGATTAACATTTATTTGTTCTCATCATGAGTTTCCTCTACTATATTTTGCCATTAGGAAACATTTCTTGTATCAACTTTTTCAAACCGTCAATGTCTACTTTTAGATCATTATTCATGTTTTCCATGTTGTCTTTCATTTTTTCATTGATCTTAGCTTCCATGTCATCCATCTTAGCTTCCATGCCCACTTCCATGCCATCCATCTTAGCTTCCAAACCATTCATCTTAGCTTCCATGCCTTTCTTCAAACCATCCATCTTAGTTTCCACGCCTTTCTTCAAAACTTCCATTTCATTTTTTGTTCCCCTTTGCGATAGCGAAATTTGGTGCACTTGCTCTTCTAATTTTGATATCTCATGTTGTGTTTCTTCGTCTTCATGAGTCATAGTAGAGCCTTCTGAAGGCTTAATGGGTGTTGAATTATTTTTAGGGAATTTTAGAACCCAATACTGATATCTATTCTTCAATATGCCCTTGGAATAAATTTAAACTAATTTTTTTTCAAACGAGATTTATGTAATTCGAAAAAATACACACCTTTTTCTTTCTTTTGAGGAGCTCAATATTGAAACTGAATTATCTCTATGATTTCGAATCTTCAATATCTAAAATTTGGCCTTGAAGTAGCCCTTCGAATCTTCTTTCGAATTCCATAGGTCTGACCTTATTTGGATTCTTCAGGGCAAAGTTATGCCCAATCTCCCACGATGACCTAATTATGGACTGGTTCAGTAGAGTGAACTTGTATGAATTTCCACGTGTCATTTTTTTCTTCTTTGGCTTTGAAATTGATATACTGAAAACTAAAGGCTGTGTACTTGCGGCCAATTTTTACAGAATCCCAATCCGACACTCAGAAAGAGAGTTATGACTTTTTTCTCACGATCACCTTTCTGAGATGAAATTCAGGAGCCTTAAACAAGCCTAACTTCCACAGATCATATCTCCAAAAATATTATGAACCAATATCTGAAATTTTTACTGGAGGTTCCTCAGGATTTCAGCTTCGCACCATAAATATTTCAGCTTTTGAAACTTCGTATACGAAAATTTATTTTGAAAATTCCATGATGACCTATTTTAGTTGAAATTAGAGAGCCTAAAAAAACCCTAACTTCCCCAGATCATATCTCCTAAAATGTTGCGAACCAAGGTCTGAAATTTTTACAGGAGGTTCCTCATGATTTCAAATTCATGCTGTATTAATTTTATCTTCTGAACCTTCATATGAATAACGTTATTTCGAAAATTCCACGATGAATTGTTTGGAGCAGTGAAACCCTAGAATCCATAGCTCTGATACCAAATGTTATGAAACCAGCTCCAAAAATAGAAGAAAAGAGAGATCAACACCTTAGAAATCAGCCACTTTGAGGAGGAAACCTCCAATAATTTACATAAATGAAAAATTCTTGGATGATACAAATGACCAAACCCTCCTTCTATATATAGGAGTCCATGGGCCCACAATATAATCCTAGCCAACCTAACAATAACAATGTAAGGGCACAATAATAAAAATATTGGGGTTACTGGGGTACAACAATAACAATAAGGGGGCTACACTAATAAAAATAAGGGACTAAACTAGTAATATAGGGACCTAACATATGTTGCCTTAAAAGGTCTATTTGTAGATAAATGAAAACATTTTTTGACTCTAAGCTCATCAATAAAGTCTCTCATTGGCTTATCGACCCTGAGAATACCAAGGAAAGGAGAAATCAATGATAAATTTAGTCACCCTTCGATAGAAGTTGAAGTATGTATTGGGGAAAGTTCTCAAGGAAAAGCATTATGATCAAAATGATATCATCATGTTTAATTTTGCAACTATGTTCATTATTCATAATTAATATATTATCCCTTGAAAGATATAGATATATATCATTTGACCTCCTCCTCTAGGAAAATTTTGGATTAGATAAGATAGAAGACATTTTTTTGGCATCAAAACAAGGAAGAAGAATACAAGAAGGATGTTGAAGAAGGAAAATGATATTTCATGAATTATCTCTCTTGTTTGACCTCATACATGTGAATTTCATAGGATTTTTTGGGAAAATCAGAGTTTCTAGGTAGTAGCAGGACCGCGTTTCTGGGTTGTTATCCCCCCTATGAAATTCTTGACAAGCAAGCTGGGGGGCTATGTCATTTTGGAGACCTTCAAGGAATGCATCTCCCCTGAAGACACATCATCCTTGAGGTCTCTCTATGCTTTGCCTTATACAGGTCCCCCTTGCTGGTCCCTCCCCCTAAGGCCTGCATTTACCCCTTGTACCCCTGCAAAATGTCACCTTTCCCCCTTTCTCTCCCCTTTGTCAAAGATCCTCTGTTCCCTTTTTAATTTCCTTATCAACCCCCTAAATCCCTTCTAAAAATCCCTGCACCCTTTGTTTTCCCAAATTCCTGCTCCATCTCCCTGTCGTTACCCTTCGGGCCTCAAAATACGTTAAAAACGGCTTGAAAACCCACTTTGAACCTTATTTCAGGCTCAGCCCCTTTCCCGTTTAGCCCTGTGGCTTTTCCTCCATGTGATCCCGTGCTGAAACCACCCGCGAAATCCAAAGGGCGCTTACCTTTGTTGTTCCCCGGGCGTGACGGAAGTCGTTGATTTTGGTTGATCGAACGGCGAACGTTAACCCCGATGTGCCCGCGTCTTCCCTGCCCATTTCCCATGTTGGGCCATCGCCGTCAATTTCCATGAAGATCTGACGGTTCGGAACCTCTCCGCCCAGTGGACCCCGCCGCGCACTGTTCCAAAACTGCCTGGTTTATTCCGCACCGCTTACGCGCAGCTGGTGGTTTTCCCCGATAACCCAGCGAATCCACTCATCGTATGCCACCTGTCTCCTGTACGACAACAAAACCGCTTTCTCCCCGCACGTTATCCTTCGGTCCAAGTCACACAGCGAAATTCATGACAGCCGCTGGATTTCGGGTGCCTCATCTGACGGTCATCCATCAGCGAAGTTGCACACGCGGTAACCCATGTTATGGCCCGCCACCCGTCTCCCTCCACCATTGATCTCCATCGCGATCGACGGTCCAGCTTTGTTCCTCCGCCGATTGACTGTTCCACTGTCTCCTGTCCCGCCACGTCATCTCCACGTGTATCCTCCGTACCTTCGCCCATTCCATACGTATAATTGGTTCATTTTCGTGTTCTTTAATGTTTTCATTCGTTTTTCGCTCTGCAGACCACCACCCTCCACCAGAGCATCCTTGCACCATTTCTCTGCGAGTTTTTCCCTCCATATCATCATCGGCACAATCATGTTCATTATCCACATCATTCACCACCCCATCCATTATTTCTTCACTGTTTTCATGTTTTGCAGGGTTTCAAATAAGCAGAAAACCGCCATGATGCACATCTCTGCTACAAGGACAGAGAAATCAAAGAAGATCATTTACAGAGGTAGAATTTATAAAAAGAATGACCCAGGAAGGTGAAGACATGACTTGCATTAAAGAAAGGCAGAAAATCTCCCAGCGCCATTAAAACCCGAGCTAACCTGTCAGACGCAAAATGGAGTGACAAAGTGCTTCAGTACAAGCAGAGGGGGATTAAGGCAAGCTAATGAAGATCTCGAGCCCTCAATCAGTTTTTTAGGAGGCAAAACACTAGTTTGAAGACCCCGAGGATCGATCAAAAGATCCTGAGCGAGTAAAAGGTAATATCGGGGTTTATTCATCAGCAGAATGTTTTTCTTCATCAAGTACAGGGCACCCATACAGTTTTTATTATGCGCAATGTCCCTGAAGGAATTTCCACCCTGACAACAGTTCAAAGCAATTAGAACATTTATGTAGCAGACTTCCCAGTGTTCATTTGCCTTTTGTTTATCCACCACAAGTACAGCTCCGCAGCCGAAAATTTTCAAAGTCGTATTCAGAGAAGATCACTCCTACATAAAGAGATGACAGAAATTAAATATTCAGCATTAAAGTAGAATGGGTTTCGGCCCTCTTTCTCTTCATGAGTTTAATCAACATTTAGTTTTTCATCTACCCCTTCTGCTCCCCTTCAGCTATAAAATCTCAGAAAGAAACATTGTAAAGGTTGTTGATAAGATATCAGAGAAATGCAAGCATTTTCCTCTTGAGACAAGTTCTATGTGTAATATTGTAAGATAGGCTGATATTGGATGTATTCAGACTGAATGTTCAAGCTGTGGGCAATGATGTACCTGATTGGTGTTGCTTTTAATATGGCAAGCATATTTCTTTGGATCCTGATCTAAAGCTGTGGTGATGTTTTTCTATCTCTGTGTTTATTTCCATTTCATCTGGCTCGCATCAGAAATTTGGCATGAGATTCACCCTTGCTAGGTGCCTCATGTTGCTGCTCTCCCAGCCCTTTATGTTTTCTACTTATATGTGTATCTGAATATTGATTTCAATTGATTTAACCAGTGTAGTGGATGTTATTGCCTTCTCTCTGATGTATGAATTAATGAAATCTATGTTTAGATCTTCTTGTGAGGATTTAGTTGGATGTGTTGAGAACACTGGGAGGTCTAGAACCATGTATCTACCTCACTAGGATCTTTCCATCTCAATTAAGCCTTTCAGAGATCCCTTGTATTGCCTCTAATTTTTTCCAAGCAGGTCTGGAGTTAAATGACCTCTGACCTGATCTATAGACAGGATTGGACGGTTCTCCTTCATTCATTTTCAGTCCTTAATGTCCCATTTCACCAATCATCCTTTAAGATCCAAATGCTCTAGATGACTAGCCCAACTGAAAGCTTGGACATTGATTACAAGTAAACCCTTTCTTGACTCCATTGCCCAATGGCCTTGAGGTTCTCTGAGTTATCTACCTTTGCCTAATTTTCCTCTTTTCTCATACTTGTCTCATATTGGACCCTTCTTTCCTAATTCCCAACAACCAAACATAAACAATCAAACAAACAACCCTGAGCCTATAACTAGCCTAAAATCATAACTTAGAGCTTCAAAGACATACACTTTGACAATCATAGAGAGATCCCTCTCTGGACCTAGGAGGGCTAGATCCTAAGGTCTAAAAGTGGTTCTATGTTGTCTCATCTTTTGGTCTTGTCAACCTGGTCAAAACATGGGAACCCCAACATAATGGCGACTCCGCTGGGGACTTCTGAATGATTTCCATCTCACAACATCAAAAACTTCAGAAACCTACATCTCTGGTCAGGTTGGCAGTAAGTCAATCCTTTCTCGAATCGACCTCCATTGTTGAGTGTCCATCATACTCTTAGACAGAGCCTGGAAAGGGCTAGGTAGCCTCCGGATCTCACCCTCTTCGGAGGTGACATATCTGGTAAATTCCCTCCCAGTCAATCTCTGGTTGGAGTTCGCTGTTTTTTAGGAGATTCCTGAAAGGTGATAGTGCCCAAGCACTATGGTGGACAGTGTAACCCCTTAGATATACCCTAAAACCCTCCACCTGGCAACTCCATTGATCCTAAACAAAAAGACTCCACTGGTGATCAGTAGGCCTGCTAATTAACCTAGTTTCACAAGTAGACTCCACTGGGAGACCAGCCTTTCAGACAACATTAACCACAGTAGAAGTAACAAGTATGGTTAAGCTGCTTGGCTAAGAAACAACATTCTGGCTTTTAGAACCATTCACACAAGAGCTTATCCCAATCCTGACCCACCTGAAATAGTTGACAATCCAAAGAGTATCCTCACGGGAGCTCCTACACCTAAAAGATCAACTGTTTCCAGTCACATTCATAGAGCTAACTCTGCACCCGAAGACCTAACAGCTCTATCACATTTTCTCCCTGACCTAGACCTACCGAATAGATTACCAAGAACTAGGTCATTCAATCATCTAGACCAGCCAGACCCTGAGTTTCACAGTTCACCATCTCATAGTGGTCAACACACTAGGGACAGAGGAACCCCTCCATCTACACCACCTGATATCCACTTCATTCAAAACTTGGGGCTCTCCCATCCTAGATCTACTCAACAGATTTCTATTGGTCCTAATATCCCTGCCATCCATATACCAGCTGCCCAAGTCAACCCTTTACTTCATCAGAACATTATCATGGCAGCTTGCTATGCACCTCTGGTTTTACTTCAACCATTGTTACCCTTACCCAATGATTATCAGTCAAAAATCCCACACTTCACTGCTAAAGAATCCGCCACAGCCCAGCAACATGTAGATAAGATGGAGGATTCTTTTGACTATATGGAAATTGATGATGAAACGATCAAAATGAGGATCTTTGCCCAAAGCTTAGGGGGTGATGTAAAGAAATGGTTCAAAAATTTACCCCCTGGCAGTATCCAAGATCTCCCTGCATTATATCAGACCTTCATCAAGAAATGGGAAACTAGGGCAAACCCTCACCAACTCCTAACAGAATACATGAGCCTTAAAAGGAATGTGGGAGAGAGTGTCCATGATTACACCACTAGATTCAACGGAATTTACAACGCTCTTCCTCCACAAGGTATGGCCCTAGCAAAATACCCCGAAGGGTTTGATGTTGACATGGCTTACGAGTTGAGAGATAAAGAGTACACCACATTGGAGGACATGCAGAAAGGCGCAGTGAACATAGAGGCAAACCTGATTGAGAAAAGAGCAAGACTAAGATCTGAAAAGAGGGTAACATATAGGGATGACACTGTAGCCTCCACACCAGACCCAAACTATGACAGACTATCTAAAAATGTGGATAAGCTGCAGCAAATGATGGAAAAAATGGTTGTCACAGTTAGCAATCAGAACAGAAACCAGAACCAGAATCAGAACCATAACTTTAGAAGGAACAAAAATGCTCCCAACAGACAAAGAGAATCAGATCAACAAGTTATTCCCCCATTCCAAAACTTTCTTGATGAATATGAGGAGATCATAGAAGAGTCTGAAGGGAATACAATAAACATGTTTGAAATAGAAGACTCGGTCCTTAACTGTGATTCAGGGGAAGATCGGCCCTCACCTTCATACTGGGATGAGGAACGGTTGGAAACTGAGGATTACAGGTTAGGATTCGAAAATGCCATGATGCAGGTCAGAGAACAATATGAACTTAAGAGCAAAAAGAACCAAGAAAATTCCAAAAATGGGACTCCTGAGGTTACTATCAAGAAAAGACCTGATAAAACTTCAGCAGCTGAAAGTTCTGGGAAGAACAAAGAAAAAGACAACCAAGACACTGAAAGACAAAGCCAACCAACCAGCAACACTAGCACTGCAGTTAGTACTCCTAATACAATTGTTCCCAACCCTGTACATAGTGACAAATCACAAACTGATTCAGCCACTAAGGCAGTGGCTAATAAAATAGAGTCAAGCATTTCCAAGACCCAGTCCACTTTCAATTTAGGGAGTGAAATTGCAAAAATCAAAATATCTGTACCATTAGCTGAGTTGGCCACTCAGGATGTATATAAAGGCCAAATTTTGAAAGCATTAAATCTAGGTGAAAACAGCGACACTGTGAATTTGAGTGATGATCAACCTGCCCTCCTGTTTGGCCCAAAGATTGAGGGAAAGTTTCAGGAAGGTGTAGTTCCACCTTTTTATATCAGTCTTAACATTCATGACAAAATACTCCACAATGCCATGCATGATTCTGGAGCATCACACAATTTAATGCCTAGGGTAGTGATGGAAAAGCTAGGCCTAGAGATAACACGACCTTACAAAGATCTATATTCGTTTGACTCTATCAGAGTAAAATTCCTAGGCCTAATCAAAGACTTATGTGTGAGCTTGACCCAGATCCCAGCTAAATGTATGTTCATGGATGTTGTGGTGGCAGATGTGCCACCCAAGTATGGCATGCTGCTATCTAGATCATGGGGAGCCAAACTGCAAGGGACGATGCAGATGGATGGCTCATATTCCACTATCCCTATATTCGGCCAACTTAGAAGACTGTATAGAGAATCCCAGATGAAATTCCTAGTTAGTAGCCCCGAGAAACCTGAAAATTCACCATTATACTCTGTACACACAGACCTAGATTCTTTCATTCTTTATAACGACCAATCCTTAAGAGAGCCAGAATCTGAGTGCGGAAATACAAGCAAGGACACAAAGCCCGTTGACTTTAGCATAATGGCTACCCTGGAAGAATACGATGAAGAAAATCATTGGCAGGGTACCAAAAACAAAACTCAGGAGGAAATAGAAACACAATGCAGTCAGCCTATTAGTCACACCCCTCAAACTAATATACCACGTGAAGAACAAGATAACCCACAACCTAGTACAGACTCCCCAACGCAACATAATGGCGAGCCCCTGTGGGAAATGAACTTCGATGGGTCCTGTACTAGGAAAAATGTTGGAGCAGGGGTGTGGCTACGTAACACAGAAAATGACCACGCTGAGAGCCACGCTGTGAAACTATATTTCAGGTGCACGAATAATATTGCAAAATATGAGGCTCTTGTCCTGGGCTTAAATCTGTTGAAAAAATGAGGAGCCCGTAGGATAAATGTGAGAGGAGACTTAGAGTTAGTTATCAAACAGGTGAATGGTGAATATACAGCGAAACACCCCAGGTTAAGAGCATACCAGAACAACGTTCTGGATTTATTGAAAACATTTGTTGAATATGAATTGGTATTTTTGCCTAGGAGTCAAAACATCATTGCAAATGGTTTAGCTTACCTAGCTACTTCATATCCTAAGACTCCCCCTGACCAACAAATCATCATTCAAACCAAGTTCAGACCTGCAGTGCCAGACAACGAAAAATACTGGCAGGTCTTTGAAGGTGATAAACAGATTGAGGACTTCCTGACAGGCAGAAATGAGTTTGAATTTTCCAGTTCAGTCTCTAAAAACGAAGACGGCTGCCTTAGTGAGGAACCCTCTGATGAAGAATCCCCACCTTGTAACATATAAATAAACACCTTTTCTGAAGAAACTAGAAATTCAACCATAGGATGTGAAAACGCGGAAAATGAAGAAATGGAGGTGTTGTAGTCCAAAGACAAGAATATACCCAGAGGCCTAGCACCCCTAGAAGACCTTTTTGACTTCGATGATGTAGCAAAAAAGCCCACTATAGAACATGCAGACTCGGATATAGAAGAATGCAACATTGGCACTGAAGATAAACCCAAAATGATCAAACTGGCTAAGTCTATACCTGCAAGCATGAAGAACAAATACATTGACCTGTTTAAGGAATTCATTGATGTGTTTGCATGGAGCTATGAAGATTTAAAGGCCTATGACACCAACATCATACAACATAAGATACCCTTGAAGGGAAATCAGAAGCCTTTCAGACAAAAACTCCGTAGGATCAATCCAAAACAATTGCCTGCAGTAGAGAAAGAGATCAAAAAGATGTATGATGCAAGCATAATAGTCCCCGTAAGGTTCTCTGATTGGGTATCAAACTTAGTAGCTGTGAGAAAGAAAACAGGGGAGATTAGATTATGCATAGACTTCAGAAACCTCAACAGAGCCTCCCTGAAAGACAACTACCCTTTGCCTAGAATGGAACATATCCTACAGAAGGTAGTGGGCTCTAAGAGAATCTCCCTGCTTGATGGTTTTTCCGGATACAATCAAGTTCTTGTACTCCCAGAAGATCAACTCAAAACAGCTTTTACCACTCCATGGGGCACCTTCATGTATGTGAAAATGCCTTTTGGATTGATGAATGCTGGAGCTACCTTCCAAAGAGCGATGGATATAGCTTTCTTAGATGAGATAGGACACTTCATAGTTATCTACTTGGATGACTTGACTATCTTTTCTAAAACCGAAGAAGAACACTTGAAACATCTGAAGAAAGTCTTCGAAAAATGTAGAAGGTACGGTTTGTCCTTAAATCCTAAGAAAAATGTGTTTGGGCTGCAAGAAGGAAAAATTCTTGGTCACATCATCTCCGAGAAAGTGATTAGGATAGACCCATAGCGAGTTGAGGGAATAATCCAAATCTCACACCCCAGAAACATCAAGGAGTTGCAGTCCTTTATGGGGAAGATCAATTTCCTTAGGAGATTCATTCCCAATCTTGCTGAGCACCTTAGGAAAATGACTGACATGTTAAAGAAAGGTGCAGGAATTAAGTGGACTGTCGAAGCTAAGAAATCTTTTGAGTCAGTAAAACTTGCACTCACTCAAGCCCCTGTCCTTATCAGCCTAGACTTCTCAAAGTATTTCCTGATCTTTTCATTTGCCTCCCAGCATACAATAGCTGCAATCTTGCTGCAGAAAAACACGGAAGGAAATGAACAGCCAATTGCCTTTTTCAGTAAGGCTTTAAGAGATGCACCCTTGAAGTACAACATTATGAAAAACCAGGCCTATGCCCTGGTGGCCTTAAAATACTTTAGGGTGTACATTCTGCATTCTCACACCATAGCCCATGTTCCAAATATAGTGGTTAAAGACATCTTGTCCCAAGACCCTGATGGGAAAAGGGGCAAGTGGATTGCTACGATCTTAGAATATGACCTTGAGATAAAGCCCACCAAACTGATCAAAGGTCAAGGCCTGGCCAAATTAATGGCTGAATCTAATCTGCAGGCCCTTGACATTAACATGGTAAATGCCTTAGATGAGCAGGAAGGATTGCCCCACCCAACTATTGAGGAGAAGTTTCAGAACTCTCCTTGGTATTCTGGTATCCTTTACGTGCTCACCAATCTCAATGCCCCTCCAAAACTGTCCAAAAAGAAGGCTAGATTCATAAAGCTAAAAGCCAAAAATTACTGCATCCTGAATGAAAACCTATATTGGAAAAATCCAAATGGCCTATTACTGAAATGTTTGTCTGAAACTGAAGCTGAAAGAATCAAACAATAATTTCATGTTGGGAAGTGTGGAGGCCACCTGAGTTGGAAAGCCACTGCAAACAAGATACTCAGGGCTGGCTATTACTGGCCCACTCTCTTCAATGATATCCATAAAATGGTAACTGCCTATCATAAATGCCAAATCTTTGAGGGCAGAAAAAAGCTCCTCGCCCTCCCTTTACAACCTATCACCGTAGAAGGTCCCTTCATGCAATGGGGCCTAGATTCTATTGGTGAAATTCACCCCTCTTCTTCTGGGCAACACAAATGGATCCTAACTGCTACGGATTACTTCACCAAATGGATAGAGGCCATACCCACTAGGAATGCCATTGATTCTGTCATCATTAGGTTCCTAGAAGATAACATCCTCTTTCGGTTTGGTTGTCCAAGGAAAATAATCACTGACAACGCTACTACTTTCGGATCCAAGAGAATGGTTGATTTCTGTCACAGGTATGGAATAGCCCTTGGTCATTCAACTGCCTACTACCCTCAGGGTAATGGATTAGCTTAATCATCTAATAAAAGCCTGGTCAAAATCATTAAGAAGCTGCTGGAAGAAAATAAAAAGTCATGGCATAAAAATTTGGTACATGCTTTGTGGGCTGATAGGCTCACCACAAAGAAATCTATTGGCATGTCACCATTCTAGCTAGTTTATGGAACAGAAGCAATTTTTCCTACTAGCCTTGGAGTACCAGTGATTAATCTTGTCCAAGATATTCAAATAGAAGAAGACAATATGGTGAGAAGAATCAATGAAACAATCCATCTTCAGCAAACGAGGGAGCAGGTCTATAGTAGAGCTGTTAGAGTTCAGGAAAACATAAAAAGGTAGTTCGACAAAAGAGCCAAAGCTTCAGATTTCAAAATTGGGGACAAAGTCCTGAAATGGGACTCAAGGAGAGAGGAAAAAGGTAAAAATGCCAAGTTTGACAGCTTGTGGCAAGGTCCATATATCATCCAAGCCACTGTGGGTCCTAATGCATTTTTCTTGCAAGAACTTGATGGTGCAGAGCTACTTGGGGGTCCTGTCAATGGCAGGATGCTCAAGCACTACTTCTACTAAATTTAAGTTTCCAGTTTCATTCTCCATTGTATGTATCATTGTAGTTTTATTTCTTTAAAAAAAAAAAAAAAGAGGTTCAGACATGTTCAAAACTTGAACCTCCAAAAGGCAAAAGAGTGGCTCAAACATGATCAAAATCTGAGCCAAAGGAAGTAGAATAGCTGGTCCTAACATTCTCAAAATCTGGACCAACAGTGAAAAGAAGAATCAGCTCTAACATGCCCAAAACCAGAGCTGAAAGGAAGAAAAGGAAGTGACTCTAATATGCTTAAAACCTGAGTCACAGAAAAGAAGGATATTTCAAATTGCAGATTTCCAGCCTTCACAGTTTTGTTTCCAAGTTTTCAGCAATTTGCTATCCAGGAACAAAGGTTTTTGTGCCTTGGATCCGTAGCAAGTCAGACAGTTTAATCCTGGCTTGACTATTTTTCAATTTCCTGTCTTAGAATGTAGGAGAAGAAACCTGTTGGACAGTTTAATCCCAACAGGTAGTAGATTAGGTAGAGAAACAAATGAGACCAACAGTCCAATCTGGTCTCATGGAGCAATAAGGGTAACAGTAGAATAGGTTTATTTTCTGCTTCAAAAATAAATGATGTAAAGGGTCTGCTAGCTCAAATGCACCCAAAGGGAAACGTTAGGACTGTAGTTTGGGTAGGTAGATTGGTTGGGAAAATGTTTCTGCTGATGTGTGTATCTAACATTTTGTGGCAGCTGAAACTTGAAGAAAGAAAGGGATGCGCCAAGCAGCAGGCATCTGACCTACTCCAAAGATCATTTCTGGTTTCTTGACTCCTTCAAGAAGAAGCCATCCCCATGTGGAGCCACTGTTAGCCCCCCTATGAAATTCTTGACAAGCAAGCTGGGGGGCTATGTCATTTTGGAGACCTTCAAGGAATGCATCTCCCCTGAAGACACATCACCCTTGAGGTCTCTTTGTGCTTTTCCTTATACAGGTCCCCCTTGCTGGTCCCTCCCCCTAAGGCTTGCATTTACCCCTTGTACCCCTGCAAAATGTCACCTTTCCCCCTTTCACTCCCATTTGTCAAAGATCCTCTGTTCCCTTTTTAATTTCCTTATCAACCCCCTAAATCCCTTCTAAAAATCCCTGCACCCTTTTTTTTCCCAAATTCCCCCTCCATCTCCCTATCGTCACCCTTCGGGCCTCAAAATACGTTAAAAACGGCTTGAAAACCCACTTTGAACCTTATTTCAGGCTCAACCCCTTTCCCGTTTAGCCCCGCGCCTTTTCCTCCATGTGATCCCGTGCTGCAACCACCCGCAAAATCCAAAGGGCGTTTACCTTTGTTGTTCCCCGGGCGCGATGGCAACCGTTGATTTTGGTTGATCGAACGGCGAACGTTAACCCCGATGCGCCCGCATCTTCCCCGCCCATTTCCCATGCTGGGCCATCGCCGTCCATTTCCATGAAGATCTGATGGTTCAGAACCTCTCCGCCCAGTGGACCCCGTCGCGCACTATTCCAAAACTGCCTAGTTTATTCCGCACAGCTAGTGGTTTTCCCCGATAACCCAACGATTCCACTCATCGTATGCCACTTGTCTCCTGTACGACAACAAAACCGCTTTCTCCCCGCACGTTATCCTTCGGTCCAAGTCACACAGTGAAATTCACGACAGCCGCTGGATTTCGGGTGCCTCATCCGACGGTCATCCATCAGCGAAGTTGCACACGCGGTAACCCATGTTATGGCCTGCCACCCGTCTCCCTCCGCCGTTGATCTCCATCGCGATCGATGGTCCAGCTTTGTTCCTCCACCGATTGACTGTTCCACTGTCTCCCATCCCGCCACGTCATATCCATGTGTATCCTCCGTACCTTCACCCATTCCATACGTATAATTGGTTCATTTTTGTGTTCTTTAATGTTTTCATTCGTTTTTCACTCTGCAGACCACCACCCTCCACCAGAGCATCCTTGCACCATTTCTCTGCAAATTTTTCCCTCCATATCATCATCGGCGCAATCATGTTCATTATCCACATCATTCGCCACCCCATCCATTATTTCTTCACTGTTTTCGTGTTTTGCAGGGTTTCAAAGAAGCAGAAAACTGCCATGATGCACATTTCTACTACAAGGACAGAGAAATCAATGAAGATCATTTACAGAGGCGGAATTTATAAAAAGAACGACCCGGGAAGGTGAAGACAGGACTTGCATTAAAGAAAGGAAAAAAATCTCCCAGCGCCATTAAAACCCGAGCTAACCTATCAGAAGCAAAATGGAGTGACAAAGTGCTTCAGTACAAGCAGAGGGGGATTAAGGCACGCTAATGAAGATCTGGAGCCCTCAATAAATTGTTTAGGAGGAAAAACACCAGTTTGAAGACCCTGAGGATCGATCAAAAGATCCTGAGCGAGTAAAAGGTAATATCGGGGTTTATTCATCAGAAAAAATTTTTTCTTCATCAAGTACAGGGCGCCCATACAGTTTTTATTATGTGCAATGTCCCTGAAGGAATTTCCACCCTGACAACAGTTCAAAGCAATTAGAACATTTATGTAGCAGACTTCCCAGTGTTCATTTGCCTTTTGTTTATCCACCACAAGTACAGCTCCGCAGCCGAAAAATGTCAAAGTCATATTCAGAGAAGATCACTCCTACATAAAGAGATGACAGAAATTAAATATTCAGCATTAAAGCAGAATGGGTTTCAGCCCTCTTTCTCTTCATGAGTTTAATCAGCATTTAGTTTTTCATCTACCCCTTCTACTCCCCTTCAGCTATAAAATATCAGAAAGAAAAATTGTAAAGGTTGTTGATAAGATATCAAAGAAATGCAATAATTTTCCTCTTGAGACAAGTTCTCTGTGTAATATTGTAATATAGGCTGAGATTGGATGTATTCAGACTGAATGTTCAAGCTGTGGGCAATGATGTACCTGATTTGTGTTGCTTTTAATATGGCAAGCATATTTCTTTGGATCCTGATCTAAAGCTGCGGTGATGTTTTTCTATCTCTGTGTTTATTTCCGTTTCATTTCATTTCATCTGGCTCGCATCAGAAATTTGGCATGAGATTCACCCTTGCTAGGTGCCTCATGTTGCTGCTCTCCCAGCCCTTTATGTTTTCTGATTATATGTGTATCTAAATATTGATTTCAATTGATTTAACCAGTGTAGTGGATGTTATTGCCTGCTCTCTTATGTATTAATTAATGAAATCTATGTTTAGATGTTCTTGTGAGGATTTAGTTGGATGTGTTGAGAACACTGGGAGGTCCAGAACCCTGTATCTGCCTCACTAGGATCTTTCCATCTCAATTAAGCCTTTCAGAGATCCCTTGTATTGCCTCTGATTTTTTCCAAGCAGGTCTGGAGTTAAATGACCTCTGACCTGATCTATAGACAGGATTGGACGGTTCTCCTTCATTCATTTTCATTCCTTAATGTCCCATTTCACCAATCATCCTTTAAGATCCAAATGCTCTAGATGACTAGCCCAACTAAAAGCTTGGACATTGATTACAAGTAAACCCTTTCTTGACTCCATTGCCCAATGGCCTTGAGGTTCTCTGAGTTATCTACCTTTGCCTAATTTTCCTCTTTGCTCATCGTTGTCTCATTTTGGACCCTTCTTTCCTGATTCCCAACAACCAAACATAAACAATCAAACAAACAACCCTGAGCCTATAACTAGCCTAAAATCATAACTTAGAGCTTCAAAGACATACACTTTGATAATCATAGAGAGATCCCTCTCTGGACCTAGGAGGGCTAGATCCTAAGGTCTGAAAGTGGTTCTATGTTGTCTCATCTTTTGGTCTTGTCAACCTGGCCAAAACATGGGAACCCCAACATGGGCTATTTTTAGAGGTCAAACTTTAGCATAGATAGATTAGTCTAGACTAAGTTGATGGGAATATATAGATGTATCTCTATTGAACTTGATAATTTCTCTCTAAGGAAAAGGTTGTATTTTTTCCCCATGTGGGTTTTCCCTGGGTAAATCCTTATGTATCTTTTTTTGTTTCCTCTTTATGATCCTACTGGAATTTTTTTTATATTGTTGAGATATTTTGTGTGTTTAATTTATGATTAATATGAATGCAAGAAAATATTAACTTAATAAATCATAAGTAATTATTAGTTAGAATATCCTATGAAAAATCAACATGGTATGAGAGCATGGGTGAAATAAAAGACTTGAAAGAAGCTAGTATATTTCAAGTAACTACATTTTTTTCTAGCCCTAAAAATGTTATTACCATTCAAGATGTAAAAGGGACGAAAAACATTCCAAGATGACTACATCTACCCTGTTGTGACCTATGATCCATAAAAAATAAAAATTGAATTCTATATATGAGTTAAAGGTAGAAGACAATGTCTAAGATCGAATGCCATCAAATCTAATTTCAGATTAATCAAATGACCTCAGGAAATTTGAAGTTCCATATCCCCTCTTAAGAAACCGAAATTCATAACTATGTGATCCATGCTTAAGCTTTGTTAGATCATGACAATATTTAGAGAAGGTAGAAGTCTCTTAGTTGAAGATAGGCCCAACAACCTCATCCTATTTCAGTAGGTCGAGAATGCCTCAAAATATATCACAAAGGGCTGAGTCTAATTAGAAGCTAATCATTGCAGATAATCTATGCTTTTTCCAGGCCAAAACAAGAAGGAGAGTCCATCAAAATATATCTAAAATAGCGAGTTATGTTATGTGAAAAGGGAGAAGGATATTTCCCTAGTAGATACCTAACAAGCCTTAGATTTGACATATTATAGAAGGTCAAAAAGTCCTCAAATGGCTCACTAGAATTCAGTGCCAAGGTCAAACTCTAAAAATTCTGAAATACCTTTGTGGAAATTCCAAAAAGATGTCTCTTAAAAGGTTCGTTGGTAAATACTATACATTTTTTTATCTCAAGGAGCCTCTCTCTAAATTCTTGCATCGCAATGGAATCGTGCAGTTGATAAGATTGAAGTGTTTCATCAAGACATATTGTTTAGTTCCTAGTTTGAAAAGGTTTTCATGCAAATCGCACTATAATGTTGGGATTTTCATATGTTAAATCTAAATTTTGATGCCTCCTTGGAATGTGAGGTATGTATCATCATCATGTTCTCATTCAAAATTCCTTGGAAACATTCTTAGACTTCAATTATCACTTGTAATCATTAAATAGCTTTGTCAATGAAGGCAAAGTACTGGTCTAGTTAGAAAGTCTATTTGATCTCTAGTTTGATAAAGTAAGCGTTGATCTCAATATTCCCTGAAAGATGGAAAATTTGTTTATACAAAATGTATCCTGAAATATTGTGAGCTTCTAAAAGGAATGTATACACCTACAAATTTATATCATGTAAGTCACCTTTGTATTGGAAGATGCAATTACAATGAACCTGATTTGTTTAGTTGATGATATGGACATTTCCTTTGAGTTCAATAGAGTGTTGTCCTTGTACTACAAATATTATGAATATGACTATATGTGATGTAAAAAATTAATCTCTAACTAATTCTTCGATGAAGTTCCTCTATGAGTCAAAGGGAGTTGAGAGAGGACATTGGAATGATCATAGGACTTCCTAAGAAAAGAAGACAAAAGATTACTACTATTACAATGTTTTTGAAGAAGTCGTGGTACTTCACAAGTTGAGTCATTTTTAGAATTGAAGATCATCCTTACTAATGTTTTTGAAGAATCTAAGATACCTAGTTTGAAAAGGGCAGAGATCAATCATCTCTATAAACACATTCTATGGATATATTTTCTTTAACTCTTAAGAAATTTTGGTTCTTGCTAATTCCTCTTGAAGTTTATTATTATTGTAGATGTTAATTGGAATACCATTCCTTGATTCTACTTATTGATATCCAGATGAAACATCATGATGACATGATGGAATTAATTATGGAAAGGAGAACTTGCACACACAAATTTTGTTGAACTTGAAAAAGGTATTTTAATACTAGGGTTGGTAAATCCTAGAAGACTAAAAGTCTTTGATGTGAAAACCCTGGGGTTTGTATATAAAACTCTAGATTTGGACCTAGATTAATGCTTTTGTTGAAAGAAGAAGCCATATCTCATGCAAGAAAGAAATGAAATCATGTTAATAATTAGGACAAGGTTGTTAAATTTGCAATATGGATACAAGAAGGCCAAGATCAAGAGAGAGTTGACACTTTCGTATAATCCTCAAAAGGTAAGTACCTTATATCTCTTTTCCTTGATTATTTTTGTTGATGTTGTTTATACTATTACTTAGCCTCTTGTATCTATTTTTATTTTTTTGAGTTGTAATCATTCTTCCAAGGCAGGTACATATTGAAGGCTAACAAGGCCCTCATAACGTATGGAAGTAGTGGAAGAATGAAGTAAATCTTCTGAAAAGGGGACTTTCCTAGAACCAGTGATTTGTATTGAGGATATATTGTAATAGATGAGATATGAGCTTGGAGGGAGCAGGTAGATCAATAAGTTTGAAGTATACCTTGATCTATCATGTATAATATGGCAACATACACAAGTACAAAGTGATATTTGAAAAATATAAGGTTCTCCTAGAAAGAGGTATTGAGAAATATAGGGCAGATAGATTAGGTGGTTTATCTCACTTTGATAACTGCTTGTGATGTATTTTTACTTAACTTAATTATATTATTCTTTTTCTTGATTATATTTAGTGTTCTTGTCATCAAACAACTACCAATTCATAAACAACAATGAGACAAGAGAACACAAGATGTAAGTGATCAGTCAGGGCCAAAACCTCTCCTCTTGAGAGGAAAACCCACAAGAATTCCTCTCTTCTTATAGAATATTCAAATGATGAATTCTAATACCTAAGACCCTTAATAGAGACCCCTCCAAGACCAAGCCAACCATTCTCCTCGATGAGCTTTATTTCCAGCAATATCAACTCTAGCAACTTCTTCAGCAACTTTGAACCCAACAGTTTCTTTTGCAACTTCGACCCAACAGTTTCTTTTGCAACTTTGACCAAATAGTTTCTTTTGCAACTTCAACCCATCAATTTCTTCTGCAACTTCGACCCAGCAATTTCTTCTACAACTTCAACCCAGTAATTTATTTTGCATCTTTGACCCCAATAACAATATAACACTTCAACTTGCCCAACAACTTTCCAACACTTTGAGTTTCCCTGCAAATTTTAAAAACCTTAACACAAGAAAGAGAGAGAAACCAAAAAACTTTGAACTTTCTTTTCTTCTTCTTTTTCTTCCTTTTCTAGCTTCTTCCTTGATGAGATCGAAATTACTTGATGTATCTCCAAATGAGGTCAAGTTCTTATTATATATTGGATTTCTATGGGTACAAATTGCTTCCTTGAGGCCGACTTGTTCTTTCATGTAGGAGACTTGCTTGAGGTACAATACCTATTGTTAGTGTGAATTCTAATTGCAAGCATACGAAAAAAGCCAAATTTATCTGTGCATAAAAAACAACCCTAACATCAAAGATGACTGTCAATTTATTTAGATCTACAGTTGTTTGACCAAGACAAATGCTACAAAATCCAGATCTATGCAGTCAAAGACATTAAACAGTAAATAAAAGCAAGAGTTTCTCCATGCATCCAATAGACAAGACAATAATATTTTTAAAGAATTTTGTATTTATGACACCTAGGAAGGGAACATAGAAATATGTTACCAGTCCCCCTCAATGGGATGGGTTCTTGTATGTCCTCGGTACTTCAGATCTAAGATCTCTCTCTCTTGATGGTGTAGAAAACCCAAACAAAAATGGAACTCAAGGGGAGTTCACAAGCAAAAAGATAAAATATATATATATATATATATATATATGACAGTGATGGAGGATCAAAGTCAGACCAAAAGTATAGATCCAGAGTGATCTTTAGGCAACAAAAGGTAGTGAGTGAATGGAAAAACCCTACTATTTATAGCAAAATATTGAGTTAGTCTAGATATTGGTGCATAATTAAAATATTATTAACCAAATCTAGATCCAAATTTTATGGAATATTTTATTATTATTTTTGGAGGGAAAATAATTTGAATTCGGTCAAATCCCTTTATTTGTAAATAATAAATAAATAAATGATTTATTTATTATTTTAAGAGTGTGGTTGAGGAATATGTTATCACAAAATTGCACTTGATTGGTTGCTAATCATACAACTTCATGTAACTATTTCAAACCAACTTGTAATTGAAGCTTAGCCTTTTCAATCTGAGAGGGCTCTCTCAAAGGGGTTAATGATATTTGATAATGATGAAACTAGATGGCTAACTCTATTTGAAAAATAACTTGATTGTGATGTGTGTAGGTTGAAAAGAGTATAGGTCTGAAACATTGGTCTTATGGAGTCAAAAAATCAATAGTTTCAGTGGTAAGGTCTCTTGACATGGAAGTTGAGGCAGGTAAGAGTTTTTAGCAAAGGTAAATCACACATGGAACATAAAACAACACAGCCATTTCATCAATATAGGAAGTTAAAGCATACACATATGAATTCTGAGTAATAAGGATGAAATCCACTGCAAGTGGTACACATAAAAATATAGATCAGAAAAGCACTAAAAAATCCACGAGAATCTCAGGAATGTCAAGAAAAAGTCCTCTGTATTACTGATATCAATCAAATTACATAAAGCTGGAGTAGTGAAAAAAATCTCCAACCCTTTACAATTCCAAATATCTACCCTTTAATAGACTTTGTTACATGAGAGATTATCTGCCTCTAGGCTAGATTCATCGAAATTTTCTTATGACACCTTTCATAATAGGAAAACATGTGCTTTAATGAGAAAATGACAGCTACACTATAAAACGGTCCTTTTCCTAATAGGACTCAAACTGCTACTTATTACATCAACTACCTTATCTCTTAAAATAGTTACACATCTGACAACTAATGCTTCACATGTTTGAATAGGCTTTGATAGAACTCATCACTACTTGACATCTTAAGTACCCTCCTCAAAATCTTGAAACAAACCCTATTTTTTAGGAAAACAGAGGTTTATCTTCAACGAAGTCTTCAACTGATATGTTTTCTCCCTTTCATGGTCTTCAAATCATGGATGATTGTTGGCAAGGTCCCTTGACCTATGGAATATGTCCACTTGTCCAAAACATCTCATAAACCTGCTCAGAAACCTTCAAAACAGCTTGTTGTGAAATCATGGCAGTTTCATAGCGTGCTTTCATAGCATACAAAAAATGATCTTTGCAATCAAAATTTCTAATTCTTTGTTATTGCACTGTGTTAATCATAACCTGACACATCCTCACTATCATTTCCTCCCCTTGAAAGCTACCAAAAGTGGTTTTAGGAGAAAAAATACAGCTACAGGTTATTTCGTAGCATTTTCTTGGCTTCAAGCCTAGGAAACGCTACGAAACTGTGGAAAACTATGTAAATTCCAGGTTTTTTCCTTGTTTCAAAAAGGTACCTTCCAACTGTACAAATTGGTTTTCAACATGCCATTGACCTCTCAAAACATAAACCAACTCATCCTAAGAGCCTTTAGGTGTTTCTTCTTTATTGATGATGAGTTGAGATATGGACTCCTCAACTACAGTCATTTTTAGACCCTTCTTCTCCAGCTCCTCATGGATCAATTCTAGTTGTTCTTGGAGGTCTTTAACTTGGTTCTTCAACTTTCTGTTACTATATTTCAAGTGCAGTTTCACTCTTCTGACATGTTTCACTTCTTTCCTTAATGGCATAGTCCATTTGATTAATTGTTGTGTGTTATCTAGGGTCTTTGATACACTGTCAACCTGCTCTTCCCAAACCTCTTTCATCTTCTCAAACTAAACCTTTTGAACATTATGTTTCCTTGCCTCCTTCTTCATGATTGTTATTTCATGATTTTCTAACTTCAATTGTTCCTTTAAAACCTCAATCTCTGTTTTTTCAATTATTTTCTCCTTTCCTTTATTTTGCTTGCTAACTGGATCTTCTGTTGCAGGAGATGAAAGGTCAATAATGCTTTTTGGTGGCTGGATAGTGTCAGTGGCTGGATGAATTTCTTTACTGCTTTCATAGATTTTTTTACCATGTCTTTTCATGGGCTTCCTAGCCTGAAACATAAAACCTGCATCCTCACTCTCAAACTCTAACTTCTTTGTTGATTTGGCTTTCTTGATCTTCTTTCCACCCTCATCTATATCCTCAGCTTGGACTAAAGGAGTATCTTCAATATCAATAGCATGTAATATGTCTTCTAAATTGCCTTTAGTCACTATTTGGCTCCTTGTAATCCTTTTGTTGCCTTGTTTACTCATAGTTGGCTCTTGTTTTGCAGGTTTGCTCATTGTTGACTTTTGTTTTGAAGGTGAAATAGTGGGTGTATCAAATCTCTGCAACTGCTATGTTTCCATCATTACTGGTTCACTTTGCTCTGCCCCTACTGGTTCACTATGTTCTGCCACTAAAGGTGATGATATACCTCTAGGTTTAGGAGTTCTTTTAGGGGTAATGGTATCCATTTCAAAACCACTAACAAACAGATTAGAAGGCCAGTCTCTGCCTAGTCTTTGTAGCTCATCTAATACCAGCAATTTTATTAAACCATGATGAAAAAGTGAGGTTTACTTGCTTTAGATTTAGCTTGAAATTTACCTGCCATTTTTCCTAAGCTTCTATGTAAATAAAAAGGTAGATCAAGAGGTATCTTACCAAAAAAATGTAGAAGAAGCTTGAAGTGGTAAGAATAAACTTTATGATATCTCCCTTCACAAATGAAAAATTTCTAAATGATAAGCAGTAGCTTTATCATTTAGAAATTATCCTTCATGCAGCTCCTTGGAATGGCATTTGTAAAGTCAACCTCACTATTTTCTGGCTTGATAAATTCTTTACATTCTTCCATGTTGAATTTAAATCCTTTGAACCCTCTTTCTTGTCCTCTTGGAATCCATATTGCTGCTGCAATGGTCTATGGTGTTATAGTGAGATTTAGCATTCCCACTTTTGTAGTTGTTCCATTGAATTTTAGGACAAATTCTTTAGAGACCTGTACATGGCATCCTTGCAATATTTGACAAAACTAAAAATACCATGTTCTTCTGAAAACTTCTACAATTATAGGGTCTTCATTTATCAGATTCATGTTTGATGGCTCATATCTAAGACAGTGGCCACCTTTATTGGTCTTCCTCTTTGCAGCCATGGTGCTTTGATGTCTTCTCAGCCTCGCTTGATCAGTGATACTTGCAAACCTTTTAAAATACCAGCCATAGCTTGGCCTCAATGAAATAATTCTACAGAGCTCAATAACACGTAAAGAGGGAATGGAGAATGACAAATGACTCAATTTGGAAAGATTTTGAAGTTCGATGACAACTCATAGCATAATGATGACTCATACATGCTTAAAACGGTGATGATGACTTCAGCCATGATCATTGTACCTTGATCCTAACCCTAACTGACTCGAATGGCATCTACCCTATCCCTTTCAATCATTTACTAACACCTAGCAGTTGTTTTGACAAGACAAACAGGAATCATTACTTTCCTAGCATACTTAGTGTATTTCTGGGCATTTTCGCTACGAAAGTATTAGCAGTTTCGTAGCGAAAAGTGCATTTTTCTGTGTATTTCACTATGAAAGTGTGGTTTCTTGGCTATAATGACTCTTTCAGTGCAATAACCTTGGGAAATAAAAAATGTTAGAAAATTATGACTAATGTGACATGAAAGGTTTTGAATGAGGGTGGGTTTAGACCTTAGGATAGGCTAAATAAGAAAAATTAAAAATTTTCCTTGGCCAAGTAATGAAAAAATGAATTCTATGACCCTACCTCTGACACATGAACCTATAGTACTTTGTCAAATGATACTTCATTTTTTCTGAGTGATAACAGAATAATTAAATAAATAGTGATTTATTCAATTATTTATAAATGTTTTAGTCATAATTAACAAGGAATATTATTTAAATAATGTTTAAATAATTATTCCTAGAAAATAATAAGATAAATAATGATTTATCTAATTAATTTTCCTGTTTTGGGTTAAATATGACCAGGAATATTAATTAAACTGTTGTTTAACTAATTATCCCTTGAGGAAAATCAAACAAATAAGGATTTATTCAATTATTCCTCATGGGGTTTCCTGTTTAGACCATAAACAACTTTATAAATTATGGATTACTAGGTTATTTTTCATAGTGAAAGAAATTTTACTTAGGGTAAAATTGGTCTTACAGGGCATACTTTGGTCCATCTAACAGTAACAGGTTAGATGAAAAAAAATTGTTGTAACAGATTTCCCCCTAGCATGAGAGCGTTAGGAGCTGATCGTATGACCGAAGTACATTGCAAGAACTCAATCACTAGACACCGAAGGGGGACTCAGAGAGAGAGAACTATAAGGTAGAACAAAGCGCGAGATGACAAGACCCTGAGGAGGTGAGACTTATAGGTGCGAAAAGTCTCTTTTATGAGTGATTACTTGTTCTACATGAGGTAGGCGAGGAATACCTATGCCCACCGAGATAACAAAGTACAAAGAATAATGTGTCCAGTAAACAAGGGACTGAACTATATAGTACATGCTGGCGTAAACATGAGCCAGATAAAACATGATAATAGATGCCATATACATATTGTGCCTAGGATAACAGCCAAGACTTATAAAATAATAGCTGAGTACATGAGATATAAGTACAACCAAAGAGGCCCTGTAAAACAAGAAAGGGCTCTGAAAATTTGAATGATACATGCAAACTAAAAGGCGTTGCAAGCGGATGAGGCCGGAACCATTAAATCTATGGAGTTGCATCGAAGGCTTAATGGAGAGGTCATCTGAGCATGTGGGGGGCTACCTGAAGGGCCACCCCCTCATGAGGTCTGAAACATCTCACACACACCCGAGAATCACCGGTACAATCTATTGTGTCACTGAACCATCGAGTATACAGATCTCGATCATGCCATAACGAGTTGGAGCTGAGAAAAAATCAAGTCAAAGGGAAATAAAGGGTCCCTTTTCCTGATCTGAGGCATTGAAGAAGAGTGGAAGCTGGAACCAAGGTACACCACCCTCTAGACCTATCTTCTGGAATGAATGAGCTGATGTCAACAGAAGGAGGTCCACCATAGGTGAGGCAATAAGGGATCCTCAACTAAGGCACAAGAGATAATAGTAAAGTGACTGATAGACTGATATTAGGGATGATGATGGAATGGGGGTACTGAGTAGTGGGCTGACAACTTCCCTTGTTGGAGCATGAAGGGCATGGATGACCTGGCAGCAACTGACACAATAACAAAGAGGATAGGGGACAGTATGACTGAAGGAAAAAATGGGCAACACGAGAGAGGAACAAAGCAATGAAGGATGGAGGACTATAGCGAGATACAAAGGGACTCGAGTTAGACTCCATGGATACAATGATGACTCAACTCGAATGCTTTAAATGAGGGCGACTCGATGATGCTTCCACACATAATAGGTCCAGTGGGGACCATAAAAACATGAGTACAAGATGGTTACTCATGACAAAAATCGACACGAGCGTGGAAAATTATGAAGGCAAAGTGGTGCCCCAAGTACAATTGTTGCAACTGAAGAAATTTGATTTTGAGGAGTGGTGAAGTGACCCTTCTTGGAAAAAATGTGTCCGAGTGAAGTATCAAATCACAAAAAAATAAAAGATACCCATTTGAGAGCTCGTTGAGAGCTTTCCAACGGTCCTGACAGTTTGTCAAACCGAGCTATGGTTTGGTCGCCACCGGCGAAAGAAAAATCTCGGGTTTCTCTTTTAAAAAGGCATTTTCCCTCCAATGAGATTAATTTGCAAGTGTAGCTATTGTTAATATAGAGAGGAGAAAAGGCCCTAAATCTTGCGACGATCGTAGCGAACAAACCGACCATTGGAATCGAGATCCTTCAGTTGCAGGTAAGAGGCTTAACCCTATTCTTTCATTTCAATGGATTGAAAGTTTAGTTTAGGCACCCAGAGCTCAGGAACAGACCAGGTCGCAATTTTTAGGGTCTGTTCTACGACCTGGGTAGCAGGTACTGGGCAGAAAAATGCGACCTGTCCCAGGAAATGACCTAAAAAGTGCAACTTGTCAAAGAAAAGGGGTTCCAGTGCTGTTTTTGGCTGAGAGTTGGGATTTTTATGGTTGAGGGGCATAGGTGCCCCCAAGAATTTTATGGTCATGCCAAAATGTATTTAGAAAAGGGGGATATAAACACATTTTTATGATGTGGTGCGCCATTTTCTTTCGTTATGGTTATGCAATTTGAGAAATGGAATGGAGGATTACCAATATCTTTTGGTACTGCATATTTGAAGCAAATGGACTAAGTTTCTGGGTTGGCATAAATGGTGTCACTATACCAAATAGTGGATTTGGAGATAATGAACTGGTGCTCTCCTAGAAAACCCACAGGTTATTCAACAAAAATGTCTAGGGGATTGGGTTGCTGATGTAAGAGGAAGGAATGATAAGGGAGATCATCCCTAGAGTGATCGGAAGTGATATTGGACTCTAGAGGTTCTTCAAATGGGGAAGAATGATAGTACTATAGTCGACATGACTAGAAGTACTATGAGTTTTGTGGAGAATTTCTTCTCCTGGACTCTCAAATATGGGTTCCCCCTTACCAAAACATTATGTGTCAATGTAATTACAACAAGGTGTATGTGGTTCGAATGTATGGTTTCGATGTAAGGGGGGATAGATAAAGTCAGGGGTGGTGATGGCTTCCGTAATGTCGTCATCATAATAGAAGATGGGGTGACTGGTGGAAGAAAAAACACCTGACGCGACGAAGCTACCTTACTCATCATCATGAGAAGAAAGGTTCACATGTGCATCGTCATGGAGGGTGACTGCAGAACAAGTAGATGAAGGATCCACTGATGTTGAGCCCAAGGTGATCGCTGAAGGGAGGTCAGGAAAAACAGAAGGGGAAGTCCTAGAAGGGACTTCCACCATGGGTCTCATAGATGATGATAAGTAGAAAATGGTGGCCAAAGGCTCCATCATCTCGACATCGAGAGGGGGAATGTCAATGGGAGAATTTGTGTTCTCTAGTTTTATCGAAGAAAAATTCACAAATAAAGGAGAATTGTACTCATTGTATTGAGCCTCGAATTGGCGGACCGCTTCCAAAGAGGTGTGGTAGTCTTCGAGGCGGGGACAGAGGTGAGTATAGTGGCGATGGAAATCACACAAAGCACAAGGATGATTTGTGCACAAATACTTGAGTTTCGGGACTGAATCAGGTATAGTGACATAGACCTCATGGAAGACTCTAGAAACGCTTCATTGACCATGGGCTTGAGGTGAGGAAATTCAGGACAGGTATGGGTGGCATGACCGAAAACATCACACAAATCACACCAAGTGGTATGCTTTGGAGGCTGAGGAGGAGCAGGGTTCATCGGGGCGGCCTTGTCTCTAGGTGCCTTCTTACAATCTTTTCCCCCCTCACCCAAAGCTGTCATAACTAGAGTAGGTTCCTGTTGAGGTGGCTGGGGGACGGAAGCAAAGGGAGGGGTCCTGGGGACCGGTTGAACCGGGGTCAAAGCAATATAAGGTTTGGGTTGACCAGGAAGGATAGTGGCTGGGGGATCAATTGACCAGACTGGGATCCTTAGGGTCATGTTAGGAAGGGATAAGGTAGCCATAACAAGTACTGAATATACTCCAGGAGGGGGAGCTAGAAACGGCATCTAACCAGAGGGGTAATGGCCAGGCGGGACAGCTCCGAGATGGTTAAGGCTAAGAGGAACCATGCCAAGAGGGTAGATAGGCTCATGGATACCAGCTCCAGAAGAGGGCCCTTGAGGAGGGGGTCCTGAAGGCTGAGTCGAGGTGCTAGGAGTAGGTTGCGAGGGGAAAGTTTGTTGACTAGTCGAACCAGTTCGCTTGAGGTCGAACCAAGACAATTGCATCATGCAAACATTCGACGAGCTGGGATCAGAGACAAGAGGAGAAACACTAGGGAATGAACCAATAAAAGAGGAGTCTTTGTAGACTCCGAGTGAAACACTAGTCAAAGGTTCGACTATTTGTTTATTGGCCACCGAAGAGATGATGGACTCAGGGGAGGCCTAAGACTTCGGTTCGTAATATCTCAACTGGTCGATGGTGACAATATTTCCATTATGAGGAAATCACATCTTACGTTGAACCGAAGATGGGACAGCAGACATCGCATAAGTGTAGCTACGACCTAATAGAATGTCGTAATCTAAAGGGGCATCAATGACTTCTACGTCAACACAAACAGTCTTGCCCACAAGAGTAATAGGACAATTTTGGAATAGACCTATGGGCTGGGAAGTGTGGCCATCGCATGCTCGGAGGGTGATAGTGGAACGGGCCAACTCAGGAGATCCAAGTTTCTTCCAAACCAAAGCAGACATCACACAGGTGGATGCCCCCTCATCAATGATACAACGAGAGACGTTGGCATTCTAGATCTTGACAAGGATTTGGAAGGCAACAGAAGCAGGAAGGGGGGGATGTTCTGACCAGTCAACATCGAAGACGATAAAATGATCATCTGAAGGATCCATAGTGGCTATGGCAGTTAGTAGAGCTTTTCGTTGTGAAGGGAACGACTGGAGGAGTTCCAGCATTGAGATGGAAGCAGGGGATTGAGCCAAATCATCTACTATAGTATACGAATGGGCAGCTTTACCAAAAGCAGTGTTTTGGCATACTAGTCCCTTGGGGATCTTGGTATGAACCTCTTCCTTAGGCTGAGTGATCAGTAAAGGACCATTGGTTGTCGAAAGAGGATTTTTGGAACCTGAAGAAGGGGGATGGGGGGTAGATATAGCGGGAGGCTTGTTATACTAACGGGACTAAGTCTGAAGGTTGAGGTCAACAGTAATGAGTTGGTCAGAGTTCATCATGAGAATCTGGTATTCAGAGGTGCCAGATGGAGGAGGTTGAGTGGCCGCCTGACCTTCAGGGGGTTAGGTAGACACGAATCCTTGTTGGGGGAAAGTATTGGTAAACATACTCGGTTGGATAGGTGCAACATGGGGAGGAACCAAAGGGGAGGCTTGTTGTCCTCGGGATGTTGCTTGAGCTTCCCACATCTGCTACATCTGAGGTAAAAGAGGAAAATTGTGGGTATAGTGACCGTAGACACCGCAACAAGAACAAGGTTTGTTCGTGCGAACAAGATTGTCCTGCTTGAGCTAAGTTCCCTGTTTCTGGTTAGCAGTGTTAGGTGTATTCTCTTGGGGATTGGGTTTTGTATTACCTGAGGTAGATTGGTTTTGGTTCCCTTTCCTCTTCTTTTTGGAAGTATGAGGATTATTCACACCCTATTGTGCATACACCTGACCCTGTGGGGGTGGTGGCTGCTATTGCGGGGGTTGAGAAGGAAAGGGACGCTGCAGTGCTAATGTTGGAGGAGCTGGAGCACCAGGCTATGGATATGGATAATAAGGAAGTTGGGAAACATTATGTTAAACAGGTTGGGAAAAAGGAGGAGGCATGCCATATCCTGGATACATGCTACCGGGGGGGGGAAAGTGTTGGAGGATTTGGCCCCTCCCTGAGGGAAACCATAACCCATGGGAGGATGAGTGTATGGATGAGAAAGGGCTCCAACGATACCATCAATGGCATGGGATGCCCCCGGTGCATTGGCACCACTGGGTCTAGGGAGATCAAGTAAGATGGTATAAACATAACCAAAATGTGTGTAGATCACGTCATATTTCAACGCAATCTAGAGGGCAGCTTCTTCAATCTGAGGGAAATGAGATGCAACATATTTTCCAATAGTAGGCAAGAGGGATCTGAGAAAGGAGTCCATGTAGACACAGCCTTCGAAGGTAGGGGCTCAACATAGGCTCTTTCTTCTCCACCATTCGTGGACATGATCGGATAGGCGGGTCACAGATGATTGAGGAAAGAGGTCAAAAGTTTGGTACCAGTGTCATAATGAAGGGGAAGCTGGAAGTAAGACAGAAAAGCCCTGTCAAGATTCATAAAGGTAGTATGAGAGGAGGAGGCCTAGTCAACATACCACTTGGAAGATTCTCCAGTAAGCATACACTAGAACAACCAAATATGGACAGATTCATCGGTGATGGAGTTAGACGAACACCACATGTGGAAAGATCGAACATGGTTTGTAGGATCTTCTCCAACAAGACCTTCAAACTTGGGGATGTCGGAAGGGAGCTTGGTTGGCATAGAAGGCCAACCAGGATCATGGTGTATGGGGTCATTGGTCAACTAGTTAAAATCAAGAAGACTGAGACCTGTCATATAAGGGAGCAAGGGAGCAGTCAGGATAGTTCTTATTGCGGTCCCACTAGTAGTATTCCCAGCATTAGAGTCAGGGCTACCACCAGCATATTTCATACATGACAATGACTCTTATGAATATTTGACTCAAATACAAGCCCTTGATGCAGTCAATGGGTGCTTGACCTAAAAATAAATTTCCCTTGAGCATAAAAACCATGCCTCAAAAATGAGAATAATAAATTTATTTTTCTTTTTACAATAAATACTTAAAATCATGATTAGATATGTCATTATGAAGACCAAACCTAGTTACATATTTCAAAACTCCCTGTTAAATAGGGAGGTATTCATAATCCATACAAGGTACTTGGACATTCTCAAAATGAAGAATTCTTATAAGAAGATTTACATTGGTAAGTCATCTCATAAGTTACTTCCTTGGCTTATACCAGAGCATCTTATCATACCAATCAGCAGTGTAACATAGAAAGGCCTTCAATAAAAACTCTATCTCTCCACAATATTAGAGCACAAATTTGACAAGACCAATGACAGATAGACACCATCATCATTATCTCTCAAGGCACATACCCCTCCCGGGTGTTCACAAGGTATGTCCTTTTAGGACAATTCCTATCTTGGAATAACATATCCTCATGTAATTTCCTCTTCGACTACTCTTATCCTAGATTCCCTTCCTCATCCTCAAAGAGTATCAGAAAGTCTCAGATGCTTACCCAATGCTCCATTCTTTCTTCACAATGTGAAGACAAGAATGATGTGTCTATCCTTCCTCATGCCCTTCACCAAGACTTACGGTTACTAGTCTTGTTCTAGTGCATGATACATGAAGTAGAGAACCATATATGTCACTACATCTTAACCAAGGACCAACTTATTCCTATAAGAGGAATACACCCAAGATCCCTCTTAACTAGGTACTTGTTCAACGGTAGCTCTTTGGTGGATATCATGGTACTATCAGCTACTAGTAGAGATCCTCCTTTCGATGTTATGAACTTCATCTTCTTTATTATGGATCCTTCACCTTATAGTTCTTCTTCGTAGGACATCTACCATCCATCACTTTCCTTCAACTGACCATAGGATTGAACCAATAGTCTTGTCATCCTTATTTTCATCGGAAAATGATGTTCTAGTCTAGATTTGGCTTTTCTTCATGCAACGACTTCTTCCAAGTCATGTTTCCTTCAGGATCTTCCATCCAACCACATGAGTGCTAGTTGGTTGTGTCATCTGCAACTCTCTTTTGGTAGCCTTGTATCAACCCATCCATATGTTTTTCAAAATTAAAAATTAAAAATTAACATCAAATCAAAGTTACCTATTGTGATGGACTTTCATCATGACGTCTGCTTCTTGTGATAGCAACATCTTGCACATTCATAATCACATCTCTAAGACTTTTAATTTCAACGGTATCCTTCGTTTACAAACCTTATCATGGTCCTTATACCTTCTTTATGGAGATGCCATATCCAATTGTTTAAGTCATCAGATGTTGATTTATTTTTCTTACGTGACTATAGTTGCATCTTTCATGATAACTTCTTTATTTCTTCACATATTTCTCCCCAGGAAATTCCATTAATAATTCCTTCATCTTTGTCAACCACCTCATATTCCATATGAGGACATATTATGTTGATTTCATCTTGTCAATATGTGACCCATGCCTTCTAGCATCTTTCCAAAGGAAGAGACCCCTTTTCTTAGATCATGCTCATGAGGTAGAGAATTCACCAATGATATATGAAACTATATGGTGACATGACTTAATCTGTCAAACATATACATACCTCTTTTCTCCTTTTGGTCATCTAGACTTCCTTCGGCAGCTTCATTTCCTTGCTTGAAAGTTCTTCAACCATTTTGACATGATGAAATCCTTTGTCACCATACCATCATCCTTATAAACAATGAATCCCATAAAAGGTGGAATTCTCAGTGAGACCCTTGCTTCTTCCAAGAGAGGTGAACCTTCTAAGGAAGATTCCAGTGGAGGATCTTTATTATCCTCATTATGCAAATGAACCTACCTAACGATGATGATATATGATGATTTATTTTTACCATGCTCGATGACTTTCTTCCTCCATACCACTTATTCCTTCAATGAGGTTACCAAGATCTACTTCCTTTTATGATGACTACTACATCCATATATACTTCTACTTCGGTTATCATTTCAAGCTTATATAATTATGTCATGATCTATTACTTTAAATGTATGCTTCTAACATGATGCATCCTACCATACTTATAGTGCTTTTTACCATGATAGTTATCTTTCACAAAAATTAAAAAGTACAAAGTGAAGGGGATTATCTCGGTCATAATAGAGATCTTTCAGTTTCTCCTTCTTTGGTTTCTTCTTCTCAGGTTCTTCCACTTTTTCGGTGACATGGGCTTCATTCCTTTATTTCCTTTTCTTGTTGTCCTTATTGATTTTTAGACAATCTCTCTTTAAATTCCCATATTCCTGACAGCCATAGCATTGGATCTTTGACATATCGATATTTTTCTTTTTCTAAGGACCAAACTTCCCAAACTTTCCTTTTCTTTGTACACTGATACACCCCACAACTATCGTGTGTATTTTCCAGATAGTCGAAAGACTGTTGTGCGACGGGATATCAAATTTCATGAGGAGAAAGCCATGAAGTGTTCGCTTGAGAGGGAGCCACACTTGCATTCATATGAGGAGCTATTAGTTCCTAAGGATGAGCCTCAGGATGTGGATCAGCCACAAGAGGAGGTTCATGGAGTGGAAGAAACCACTCATGCAGCGCCAACCATCAAAGGGCGGAAGCGCACTACAGAATCTGAGCGATTGAATCACGATGCAACGCAGAATGTAGGAGAACCTACATCACAGCGTAGACAGAGACAGTCACCTGACTGCTTTGCATGTACATGGCTCTGATGAGCAAGTGTATCGTGACAGAACCATCTTCTTTCTAGGAAGATGTGGAGGACCCTGCATGGGTAGATGCCATGGTGGAAGAGTATGATTCGATTGTCAGAAACAGTGCATGGGAGATTGTCCCAAGGCCAGAAGGGAAATTAGTGGTAGGTTTGAGATGGATCTACAAAGTGAAGCAAGTAGCTGATGGGAGTGTGGAGAAGTACAAGGCAATATTTGTTGCCCGAGGCTTTTCACAGATAGAGGGGATCGATTATGAGGAGACCTTTGCACCTTTCGCAAGGTATTCTTCCATACGGACGATTCTTGCTCTCTCAGCGCAGATGGGGTGGCACATTCATCAGATGGATGTGAAGACTGCGTTCCTCAATGGAGTCATTGAGGAGGAGGTGTGCATAGAGCAGCCCGAAGGTTTCGAGATCTTCAGCAGCGAGTCGCATGTGTGCAGGCTCAAAAGAGCGTTGTATGGGTTGAAACAAGCACCTCGTGCTTGGTACACACGGATAGACAGTTATTTCACTGGACTTGGATTCTCCAAGAGTGAGGCGGATCCGAACCTATACCATATTGTGGTGGAGGGTAAGTTGCTGATCATTGTACTTTATGTAGATGATTTGATTTTGACAGGTGATGAACTGTTGATACACTCATGCAAGGCTGATCTTGCAAAGGAGTTTGAGATGAGGGACTTGGGCCTCCTTCATTATTTCCTGGGATTGGAAATTTGGCAGTAAGTGATGGATTGTTTGTGTCTCGGAAAGTATGCCGGGAATCTTTGGAGAGTTCAACAATCAAGGCTGCAAGCCTATATCAACTCCTCTTCCTGGTGATTGGAGGAAAGAGGATGCTACATGGCGGAAGGTAGTGGATACTTGTTTTATACGATTGGTAGGGCCGCTTATGTGTACGAGTCAATACATGACCGACATATGCTATGTTGTTAACCAACTTTCACAAGCTATGGTTAAGCCTACCAAACTCTTTTGGAAGGCAGGCAAGCATGTATTGAGATATCTCAGAGGCACATCGGGATATGGATTATGGTACAGACAGTCGGATGAGGTGAAGATGTGTGGCTTCACGGATGCAGATTGTGCAGGGAGCCCAATGGATAGAAAGAGCACATCTGGAGGTATTTTAAGTATCAGTTTTACAACAGTTTCTTGGTACAACAGGAAGCAGAGATCCGTGGCACTCAGTTCAGCGGAGGCCGATTACATGGCAGCGAGTTTGGCTGCATGCGAGGCTATATGGATGAGGAAGATCCTGGTCGGGTTGTTTGGTTCACACTTAGATCCTACTGTGATATATTGTGATAATCAGAGTTGCATCAAACTCTCAGTTAATCTAGTATTTCATGATAGATCTAAACACATTGACATCTGGTATCATCATATCAGAGATTGTGTGCAGCGAAAGATCATGTTACTTTCATACATTCCCACGAAGGATCAGGATGCTGATATCTTGACGAAGGCGCTCACTAGGAGAAAATTCGAATACCACATAGGAAGGATAGGGGTGGAAGATAGTTCTTATCTTGTTGAGAGGGAGTGTTGAGATTGCAACAAGATGATGAGATTAGTGAAAAGAGTCGCCTTCACTAAGTGGGATTGCAGGCTATTTTTGGCGCAAAGTCTATTTTTAGACATATGGATCATGTTCTATGAGTTGCAGGATGCTATTTGTGGATGGTTCGTCAAGTTGGAAAAAATAGATGGACTTCTATTTTTAGACCTATTTGGCGGAATCTATTTTTAGATTTCCATTCTAAAAATAGATATGTCAAATATTATTAGCTCTTAATAATATTTAGACTCTAAACATTATCTTATTCTCTTTGAGCACTTCAGTTAAGTGCACAGATGTCAGCACGGAGCTGACGGAAAGGAATTACCCATTCACTTAGGGTTAAGTGGAGCTATTGGAGACTTCGGTTAGAACTCATGTGAAAACGGAAGTTTGCGGAGTTGTAGAAGTAGTTGGTGGAGTTGTGTTCAGTTAGACACAGTTGAGCTAGTTGTATCTAGTCTAATTGATTGATACACTAGTGAGAGTGGTGTGAATTAATTATTAATTAATTCACTAAATATTAACTCATTAATAAACTGAAGAATACATCAGTTAAATACAGTGCATGGACAGTTTTAGTGGAGACCAGTGGAGAGATAGGTGAAAGAGCAGGTTAACTATCAGTTGTGACTATAGTGTTGCATTATTTGCAACAACCAGTGATTGGAGATGCCAATGAGGATTGCGTGAGCAAGGATGGACCAATTCGAGTTCATTTAGAGCCATTCTTCAGTGGTGATTGCGCAGTAGAGGCAGGCTAGTAGGTGGCAGAGATCGGTGCATGGTTTTTCTAGATCGGGACCTGATTAGTGTGTAGCGATTGGAGATACTGAGAGCTTGTGATAAGATTTGTTTATGACTGTTACATGATCTCTATGACATATAATATACAGATAGTTGGGGGTTTTCAGCTTTAAGCTTTCCCATAAATTATTGTGTTCATATGTGTGAATGTTTATGGTTTTAATGTGTGCATGCAATTGAATTTATTTCCGCATGTGATGATCAATGGTAGAAGAGATTCTGTATTGTGCATGAAGTTGAAATAGTGTGTGATCAGGAGATGCTTGGTGTATAATTCATTATTTATATGATTTTATACATGGTATCAAAGAGATATTGATCATCGGATCAATTGCAAAGCATTGAAGCAGTTGAGTTTTGTGTTGGTGGAATTCGAATTTGCAGTTGAGTTTTCTTAGTGTCGAAGTTGAGATTCAATTGAAATGTCTTTCAACAGATTGTGATTGGATTATGCCCTTGAGGGCAGCTCGAATTATATTGCATGGAAGGACAGGATGGAGGCGGTGCTGGAGGACAATGGGTTGAAGGAGTTCATAGATGCAGAAATTCCAAAACCTGCTTCTAGCAATGCTGCCGCACTTGACGGATGGCAAAACAAGACTGCAAAGTCGAAGAATTCTATTGGAAGGTGTGAAGGATCACATAGTGTCCAGCCTTCATGGTAAATATTCTCCATTCTTGATGTGGAAAGCGTTGACAGACTTATTCCAAAGCAAGAGAGATCAGAGGAAGTTGGCGCTCAAGGATAAACTCAGGAACATAAAAATGAAGAAAGGCGACAGTATGCCCAAGTACCTCACGAAGTTCATCCAATGCAGGGATGAGTTGGGAAGTGTGGGGGTGACTGTAGATGACAAGGACTTGGTGAGCTTGGCTCTCCTTTGGCTTCCGAAGAGTTGGCATTCCTATCAGGACTCTGTCAATGGTTGGAAAAAATTGCCAGGATGGGAGCAACTTTGGCCGAATCTTGTGCAAGAGGAGATAAGGCGGAGTACCAGGGACGGATCTTCATCAAAGAATGCAGATGAAGAAAATTGCACTTTGGCTGCCAAATCAAGGAAGGGGAAGGGCAAGAATAATGCTTCTCAATCTGGTGCAAAAGGAAAGAAGCATGACATGTCCAAGGTGAAGTGCTTTCACTGTCACCAACACGGACATTACGCCACTAATTGTCCACAAAAGAAGAAAAATAAGCAGGCTGCTGGATCTACAGCTGGAGAGGCCTTAGCCTCGCAGTTTGAGCTGGATTTTTTGTTGATCACATGCTTGGTCTCAAGTGTGATGGGATCAGTGTGGTTTCTTGATAGTGGTGCGTCATTCCACATGATCGGAGACAAAGATTTGTTTACTGATCTGGATGAGAAAGATCTTGGAGTGCACATCGAGATGGGCGAATATGGTAGATACAATGCGACCTGTATCGGTACCATTTCTTTTGAGAGGGATTCTGGTAAACCCTTCATATTGAAGGAAGTCATGCATGTTCTAGGATTCAAGAAGAATCTTATCTCTGTGGCGATGTTGGAAGACAAGGGATATGATGTTGTCTTTAGCGAGGGAAAGGCTTTCCTACACAGTAAGGCAACTAGTGAGACCTAGAGGATAGGGGTTCGAGTTAAGAACCTTTATCAATTATAGGTAGATGGTTGCGCAGCAATGGCAGGCAAGGCAGAAGGAGTGGTGAGCTGGGATGAGGTCGAGTTGTGGCACAGGAGATTGGGCCACCTTCAACATGGAGCTTTGAAAATTTTGCAGTAGATTTCTACTGGGCTTCCTAAGGGTACTCTTGCGCAGTCAGATCAGTGCAAGAGATGTACCTTGGGAAAATTTGTGAAAGCCACCTTTCATGATAAGGATAGTCGCACCACAATGATCCTTGAGAGAATTCACACAGACGTGTGTGGACCTATTGTTGGCGAGAAAACAGGTATCGCAGGCAAGACCCAGGTTTAGGGGTTGGGGCCAACAAAGGAATCTGTTGTAGTCTAGAACCACGCCGGCATTATCACCCTACTCCGGAGAGCAGAGAGTCTCACCTGAGGCGTGCCGCAACCACATGCAAAAGGGGAATAGATCGATAGCAGTGAAAGGATCTGCAACTCATGATTAACATAGAATTGATTGCATGAACATAGTTATATACGCAAGAACATTCTGAGAGCGAACAGGTATTAAGCAAATAAAATTTTAAATCGTCACAACCATCATGCATGCATATAAATCACGTAGTAGGACAACAACCTGCAATTTTATTGATATCTTCAGCCAAATCCATAGTTACATAGCTTCCACAAGGAGAGCTTACAAGTCTGATACAGATGCCTTATAGAACAGAAAGGTAACTAAGAGAAACCTAGGAACTACAGAGATATCATGCCCGATCTCCTTCAGTCGCTCTGCATTCCTTCTCCTATCGCATCCTCCTCTCTTTCGGCCGGGTGACTACTATTTATTCACCCGCTATCGCAACTGTTAGTTCCTCTTTGCGTTCTTCTTCAGCTGCTTCCGGCTTCTCTCATGTTGTCTGTGTGTTCTGCTTTCTATCTTTTGTTGTATATTATCTTCGTCTGTGCTCATGCATCTACTTTCTTTAGCTATCTTGTGCTTCTTCGCCACCTTGATAGGTCTGCGACTTACTGTAGTTGCGACTTGGTCGCAATTTCCATGTGTCATCATGCCACAACCCAAAAATCCATTCTTTATTCTTTATTCAAAATATTCAAAATAAGTTTTCAAAACAAGGGCCCCAACAGGCCCCAACCACAGTTTCTTGACTCATCCCCCAGTCAATCACAAATGACAGTCTCTATCTCCATCGCCCCACTTGATCTCGTGCCCTGTTCGTGCTATGTGCCTTCAGCTTGTTCCTGTTCTCGCTGTGCGCCTTCAGCTTGTTCATGTTCTCACTGTGTGCCTCCAGCCTGTTGTTCAAACAAGGGCCCCAACTCCGGGACTCTGCGGAACGTTGTAGCTCTAGGCTCAGTGAAGGACGACACAGCTTGCTGCCACCCCTGTAGCATGGAATCTGTCTCTTCGGCAATCTTGGTGACAGCAGCCTCTTCTATGTGTGTCGGTACAACCCCGAACACCGTGCTAATCTGGGTTTCGGCCTCGGCGGCTAGCTGTTGCATTTGCCTGGCGCTGAATTGAAGGGGCAGGCGGAGCTCACGAATTACCTGTTTGGCCATTGCGGAGCTGGCCTCTATTTATTGAATCTGTACTTCGAGCTGATCTTCCTGGGCATATAACTGGTCCAACCGCGCGGGGTCCGCGGTCTCTTGAATTTCCCTCGAAATCTGTTGTAGCTGCGCGGAAATGGGTTGCGTTTTGATTGTAAGGGCCAGTGAGCACTCCTGAAGACCCTTCAGGTGGTCGTAAGCCTCACGCACCGCAGAGTTAAGGGTTTCATGCATTTGAGTGGCCTGGCCCTTCTTTGCTGCAACCTGTGTTGAATAGACAACCTTTGGATCGAGCAGCGCTGGCCGTGCGGCTAACGCTGCTTGAAGCTCCTGGTTTTCCCTGTGTAGGCCATTGTATGTGATTTGGAGGTGGAAAGCCTATGCTACGACACTCGTCTCCGTGACATCGGGAGGCAGCCGAGTGTAATGAGCCCTGACATTCGGCCATAGCTCTGAAAACACCTGAGTGACGTTGTTTATCTGTCCTTCCAACTGCTACTGTGTTCTTTTAAGCTGGTCACGTTGTTCAGTAAGCGCGGCAATTTGTAGCTGCTGCTCGTCGCACCGCTGCTGTAGCTCAGAATGGAGCTGTTCGGCTTGCTGGGCTGCCCTCTAGATAAATAGGTACAGCTGAGCTGTACCCCAGGTTTCTAAATTGGCGGTCCTCGAAGTGCCCTGGTTCGGCCTCCTTTCTTGCAAGGGTTTCCCACTGGCAACTAATCGATTAGAATGCTCTGGAGGGGATGGCGACGTGGTCTATGGGGGCGCTGAGTCGGCCATATTCATATTCGGCCATTCCTGCTGATCGGTATGGCCAGTTTGTGGAGGGACAGTAGGCTCAGGCTGAGCCTCGGCTGAGTCAGCAACAATGTGTGCCCTCTAGGTAAATATATCAGTTAGAGAAACTTGGGGTTCTCCCACGGGGTTGACCGGTGGTAGTACTGTTGCAATACTGGAGTCAACTTTGGCCCTGTGGTCCCCACCAAGGAGTTCCCGGATGATTGGGTCAGACACAGTAGCAGATGAACTGGATGGAGCGGATGAAGTGGTAGGCAGATGAACGGTGGATGGAGTGGTGGAGGGATGTGGAAGGCGAATATTGATGAACTCTGATGGGTCAATGAGGGGTTCTTCCTAAATCAGCACCCCTGTGCTCGGTGGCAGTGGTGGATCATCAGCAGTGAGGTCCACCACCAGATTTTCTTCGGTGGTGTGGGCCTGCTTGGCTTGAGGGGCTTCTAATTGATCTGTAGGCTTGCTCTTTTCTCCCATCATGGTCGTGATTGGGCTTGCCGAAGTAAATAAAACAGTAGGTATGGGAGAAGTGAGAGGAGCTGTATGGGGGTGCGAGGTAGAGCGAGAAAGCGGGAACTCAGAAAATAAAGGGATAGGGGCGACACCGCTAGAAATAACCTGGGCTGCCGCATTGAAATTGCGTACCTAAGTGTTCAAGTGGCGGACGATGGGGACGAGCGGCTCAGGGAGTTCCGGTGGTGTCGCCTTCGCATCAGTTTCGGCAGGCTATTTCTGTGGTAGCATTCACTCAAAGTTATACCTGGGCACCCCGTCCCAGATTTCCATCGCAACCCCTGGCCACGAACAGACCTCGTTGTGGAAGGTGGTATCCTCAAGCTGGAATTTCAATGGCTTCATGTGGAAGGTGTCCTCCGGCACACAATTAGGTCGGAGGTAAGTATGCCTGTGACTGACCCCGAACCACACTTGCTCGTTTTACTCATCTAAAAGGTTCCTGGGCACCCGTTATTAGACCGTACCAGGACCGAAATGCCTCTGCATTCACCTATTTGGTGCTAGGATCAGCAGACACCTTCCACAGAGCGAACTTCAGCGCTAGAGGCTAGCCCTCTGGAATGTCCGCGGGGAACCTAACAAGGGGAGTGTGTCATTTCCACATGGCAAAGGCAACGATCAAATATCCATAAATGAAACTAGTAGCGCGCTTGTAGTTCTCCTCGCACGCGTCAAACAGTTCCTTCAACAAGAAGGAGCACCAGTTCAGCTTGGTGCCCTGAACACAGTGCTCTGCAATGGAGATAGTGTCCAGAGTGCATTCGCCCATTTTGTAGTGCCTCATTTTCTTGCTGGCAATGAGGTAGCAGGCGAATTTAATCTCGGGCTTATTGATAAGGTCTATCTTGGCTCCTTTTCCCCCCCGACGGGTGCCATATTTGACATATAGGTCTGCGTCTCCCGACTTACGCGCATGCTTGGAGGTGGTTTGACAGGCAGTCGACACATCTGCGCCATTCTGCGAAAGCCCTGTGAGATGATGGATATCCTCAGCGTGAATGGGAATTTCCTTGTTCAACCACAAGGACCCATTCTAGATGCGGCTAAGGAGGAACCAAGTGCACTGCAAAGTCGGTCCTGTGGTCCTGAAGACCGGAAGATTTCTTAACTTCATCAGAGAATATTGTTGAAGGCCTCGGAACTCTGGTAACATTCTGTTTGCTGAGTTCCTGGCTGTTGTGTAGTAATGTTCCATATACACCTGCCAATGGAGTGTCGGGAATTCGAAAGAGTCTGAAAGGTTAGCATATATAAGGGCCACATTGTCATATTTCCCTACGAGGGACTCTGTCTTGTGAATTCTGTTGTCGAGCTCTGGCTCGAGGATGGCTGGGATGGCCTTCAGCATTTTTTCTCGGCGCTGATAGACCTGCAGAATTCGCCTCGGCGTCCTCTCTTGGTGTTGTGCGTCTGGAGACTTCTGCTGCTCTGGTGCTACTGCAATTGCTAATTCGAATGGTTCTAACATTCTTGTGCTTTTGGTTTTCAGGCAACTTATGTAATTACCTGGCACGAGTGGAGTTGATGAGACCCCCTAACGAGTTAATTCCTGCTGGAATTTTTCTCTTCGATAATCGTGCGATCAATCGCGTGCCAATGTGTATTCTGAAAGTTGCTAACGGTGGCATGGGGAAATGGGCGGACGCGACAGCTAAGGTTACTGCGGATGATGGAAAAATGATTATGGCAAGGTTACGTCCAATTATGGTAATTTATGGTGAAAATCGAGATGATCCTACGGACTGACACAAGTACTGACTGAAATGACCTGGACTGACCTTGACACGTTTATGAATCCTACGGGGATGACACGCTGGACGCGCCCCTCCCCGACCACAATCGGTTGCGGTGCGGTCCCGCAATAGAGTGGTTATTGAAAAACTATGCATGTACTAAAAACGCTACCTATGCTCATCCCGGTTGCGGGAGAGTTATTCAACTACGCTACTCTACGGGTGCTCTCAGTTGCGAGAGTTATTGATGAAGATTGAAATAAACTTACTCTTGGTAGGGTTTCAGGCATGCACCATTCACCCATCCCGGTAAAACAGTACCGTCCAGCTGAGCCAACCGAATGGCTCTGGACTCTCTAATCTCGATGACAAAGTAAGGTCCGAACCAGTGCATCTGCAACTTTCCAGGGAACTTCTGGAACTCGCTGTCATATAAGAGGACCTTACCGCAAACCTGGAACCTTTTTTTCTTTTTGTGGTGGTCGTGCCACGCTTTCTTCCTGTCCTTCTGAACCTTCTGGTGGAATTTGGCTAAGAATCGGGCCTCATCTAGTTCTCATAGTTCATGTAGGCACTCCTGGAGCGAGACTTCTTCCGAGAACTTGAGAGATGTGACAATTAAAAGACTGGGTACAGTGAACTCAGCGGGAATCACAGCTTCCCGACCATACACCAACTGGAACGGTGTCTGATTGGTCAAGTGCTTCACCGTAGTCCGGTAGGCCCAGAGTGCAGCTGGTAGCTGCTCATCCCAGTCATCCCCTTTTCAAGAATTTTATTAAACGCTTCGACAGTAACATTGGCCTGTGGGTGGTACGGGCTGATTTTGTGATGTTGAATCATAAATGTGTCCAACAGCGACTTGACCGTGTCATTAATGAAATGCATACCCTGATCGTTGGTTAAACTTCGCAGGCAGCCAAACCTGCTAATGATGTGTTCAAAGATGAACCGTGCTGCTGTATCCGCCGTGCAATCGCGTACCGCTGCTGCCTCAGCCCACTTGGTGAGGTAGTCGATTGCGTTAATGATGTAGCGGGCCTTTGAGTGCCTGGCGACTAGGGCTATCAGACCTACGAAGTCGACAGCCCACTTCTCGAATGGCCGCAACACATGTACTGGGTGTAGCGGAAGCTCGTCCCTGTGAGAGGGCCTCCCCATTCGCTGACAGGCATCACATCGCTTAACAAACATCTTACAATCTGCATGGACCGTCGGCCACCATAGTCTAGCCTAGAGTACCTTCCTCGCAGTGGGTTTTGCTCCCACATGCCCTCCCGCAACACTGCTATGGCATTCCCACATCACAGCTTCACGCTCGTGATCAAGTACGCATCTGCGCAGAACCTCATTGAGGCCTAGTTTGTATAGCTGCCCCGCGATCAGTTGGTATTCGGCGGCACGGACGACCAAGTGTCACTTCTAGAGCGGGGTGTAGTCCTAAGGGCACTGCCCCGTGGTCAGATAGGTGGCAATGTCGGCCAAGTAATCCGGTATAGCTTCGACTCGGAAAAGGTCAGCATCTGGCAGCTGATCATCGAGAGAGCTGTCGTTCTCCCCCATCTCCAACTTGGATAAATGATCATGCCCGAAGTTCAACCTCCCAGGCTTGACAATCACCTCAAATTTGAATTCTTAGAAGAGTAGAAGCCAGCGACATATCCATCCTTCCAACACAGGCTTATTCACCAAGTACTTCAATGCAGATTGGTCCATAAAGAACTTGAATGTGTCACCTAGCAGGTAGTGGCGAAACTTTTGGAGCAAGTACACCATTGCCAGGGCCTCCCGCTCGGTCATGGTGTAGTTCTTCTCCGCATTAGACAATTTGTGGCTGGCGAAGTAGACTGGATGATCGACTGTCGTCTCTCCAGCTTGCACCAAAACAGCCCCAAGTGCAATACTGGAAGCGTCAATATGCACATGGAACTGCTTATCCCAGTCTGGGTGAATAAGAATAGGCGTCGTCGCCAGATTTTCCTTCAGAGTGTCAAGGGCCATCCGACACTCCTCCGTCCACTGGAATACTTCAGACTTCCGCAGTAGCCTTTCTAAAGGGGCAGTGATCTTCGCGTAATTTCGGATAAACCGACTGTAATATCCAGTGTGCCCAAGCAGTGCCCGCAACTGCTTCACCGTTTCGGGGGCTTCCATGTGGACGATCACCGCTACCTTGGCGAGGTTGACGTAGACCCCTTGCTTGCATACCACGTGTCCAAACAGCGTGCCGAAAGGAACTGCAAAAATACATTTCTTTAAGTTCAAGGAAATCTGCAACTGGCGACACCGATCGAACATGATACGCAATAGGGTGGTGTGTTTCTTCAGGAAACTGTAGACGGTCCAATCGTCCATGTAGACTTCCAGGAACTTGTGGTTATACTCTCGGAAAGCAGCGATGACAATCCGGGAAAACATGGCTGGGGCGTTCTTCAAGCCAAACGGCATTATGTGGTAGGCGAATGATCCCCATTCAGTGGTGAATGTCGTCTTCGGCTTGTCTTCTTCCGCAATGTGCACCTGATGATAACCCGAAAAACCATCAGTGAAGGAGTAAGCTTCATTTCCCGCAACATGATCCAATACTTCGTCCCTGAAAGGAGTGGGAAACGGATCATGGATGTAGGCGTTGTTCAGACTCTAGTAATCGACACAGACGCGTATCTCCACCTTGTCCTTCTTATTTTGAATGACGATAGGACTCACCCACTCTACTTCTTCCACTGGAAAGATGAGACCTGCGGCCAGCATCTTGTCAATCTCCATCTTGACCTTTTCTTTGATCCGTGGGTTCAACCGATAGGGTCAATGCTTTACAGGCCTGGCATCCGGTTTCAGCACAATACGCATTTCTCTAAGGTCTCTTTTGATACCCTTAAAATCTGCAACCGACGAAGGGAATAGGTCTTCGTATTCCTGGAGGAGGCTGAAAATTTCCTTTGTCGTTTCCTCGTCCCAGTAATCCCCAACTGTAGCCATATTTGGTTTTTCCTCCGTACCTATGTTCAACTTCTTTGTCTTTAGTGGCTACAAATGGATGCCTTAGGTGGTCGGTTCTTCGTTGATGTTCCGCTCGCCTTCCTTCTCTTCGAAATATAGGTGCCTGAGGTCCTCCAGAATGTCATCGTCTAGATCGCCGTCAATCCATTGGCAAGCCAACTTGTGTCTGGCCTCAGGATGAGATGAAAACGTGCCCCCATCGGGCTCTGGGTCACGGAGAAACAGTACCCCCTTGATAGCTTGTAATGCTCGGGACACCAGCTTCGTCTCCCCTTCGAATGAGAAGCACCGAACAAATTTGTTCATGACTTCTTTCCAGGAGCTGGTTCCTCTTTTCTGCTCTTCTTCCAAGTACCAGGCCTAGGGAATGGCATCTAAGGAGTGGATCAACCGATGTACCCATAGCTCTTGCAGGTATCCCAGACCTTGCCACTGCTCCTCACAGCTCTTCAGGTGGTCCCGCGGATCGGAAGTCCCTTGGTACCTGTGCCCGCTTCGAGGGCCTTCGTCTTCTTTAAACCGCACCCGCAAAGCCTCTGCCATGCAACTCCACCGCGAAAGGGTGTTGCGGTGGTTCCTCCACCACCTCACTGATGTGCACTGTAGTGCGATGTCCAAAAGAGGTATCCTGCTTCCTTCTGGTACCATGTCCTCCAACTTTGCAATAAAGGCATTGACATCCTGCATGTTCGACAGGGTGGGGTATTCTCTGAACTCAGCGCCAATCCAACGGACTTGGGCAATGGCAGCACATCTCCGCATACTGGTCTCGTACCCACCCTACTGCCAATCTTCCCAAGCAATTTCTGATCCCAACTCCGAGCTCTGGACACTGCGCCGCTGACGGAGTCGGTTGCGGTCAGGTTGATATAGTCCTCCCGCTTCCCGGTAGTCATCCGATAAAGGTGGTCCATCATCTGAGCATCCTCCGAGTTGTCCACAGTTTCGGTATATCGTGGGCCTTGATATGGGTCAAGGGGCTGAGTGACCTGGACTTCTCCATCCTCGAAGATCATCTGCTCCTTTTTTAGGTCGATGATGGCGTAATTCTCAAAAGCCCAATTGATGCCTAGCAGGGCGGGGTAAGGATCCTTATCTCCCATAATATCAATAACCTCAAAATCCGTGTAAGTCTTCACCCCCGCAATTTCGACCTCGACACCTTCGAGGCAGCCGATCGGCACAATGTAGTACTGGTTCGCCATTTTGAGTTGGATGGGCGAGTAGGTCATCTGTGTCCTACCAAGAGCCTCCCACGTCTTTCGCGATAGGATGTTGACGTCAGACCCTAAATCAACCATGGTATCGCTGATTTGGAATCCCACAACCTGCGTGTTAAGCCGAAACTCTTTTCCTGTTCGGCGCTTGTTCCGCTTGACCCGCTGCACGTACTGGGGTGCTGTGTCCATAGTTTCCCTCGGCCCTGTATTCCCCTGCAGTGCGTCCTGCAGAGTACGCTTGAGTTGGTCCCGCATCGAGGCATTATCAACAATCTTGAGGAACATCTGAAGCCATTCCTTAATCAAGGTCCCCGTAGCGCTCTGTTCTCCGGAGCTAGTCGTCGGAGGTACCTCGAGGCCCCCGGTTTCCCTCAGCTGAGCAAAAGCCTCCACCGCCTCCTGGAAGTACCTCTTCTGCGCGTCTGGCTGGATCAGTTGTTTCGAGGAGGCGGGTCGAATAGCCCGGATCGACTCCTTTCCATGAGCATCCTCTCTCATCTTCTTGCCACCCCGCATGACGATCGCTACATTCTGCATGGCCGGAGTCGCGGTTCCTTGCGGCTCAGAGTTTACCAAATTCGTGCCCCTCTGCGGTGCTCGTTCCTCCCACTTCTTGATGAGTTCGGGACAGTCCTCTGTTGCATGGGCATTCACGTGGACCCCGTCATAGTTGTAACATTTCACCGGACCTCGTCCCCCTGTGCGACCGCCGCGCATACCGCCGCCTCTTCCCCTGGAAGCCTCGTTCACCCTATAGGAAGGAAGGTCCAACCGGTCCGCAAGTGCGTCGAGAGCTCTACACTGCTCAGTGTTGTGAGTTGTGGAAGAAAAAAACTCACATTATACATTATTTGGGACGTTGGAGTACTTCTATAGTATCGGGCACATCCGAGGTGGATGCCCCATCATCCGGAAAATCTTGCAGTACTCCGTGGAGGTTGGGTTTGGTTGAGATGGGAACCCCGCATAAGGTTGTTGCAGTGGGTATACCCCCTGCAAATTCATCGCCGCGCCACCCCCCGTGGGTGGACCCCCCTGGATTTCCGTGACAGAGGGTCCCACACCCGTGCCATTCAGCCGAGGAGATTCAGTTGCGACGTGGCCGTCAACTAGGCAGTGAGTGCACCAAAATTTCGGCCTGGCTGGTCTTATAGGTTGCATCTCCTTGATATTTTCAGTCAGACTAGCAATCTGATGCTGCAATCCCACTAAGGAAGGATCCTGCAGGGCCGGCCCTCCCCGATATTCCTGAGGGTAGCCTCCCATGGCCTCTATCTTCATGGCCTATTCCAAAGCATCCTGCAAATTGTCAATCTTCTACTGGGTGAGGGGGGTTCGCGTCAAGGGAAGCAGAGCCTTGATGAACCAGTCCCTCTGATGGTTTGGATCGATCAAGTAGTTGAGTTTCCCGATCGCGTCCTTGAATCGCCGTATCATCTCCCACGCAGTCTCTCCTTCTTTTTTCTTAATCTCCCAGAGCTCGGACAGACCCTGCTGGTCCGTCTGGGGAAGTTTAAATTCTCAGAAAAAATCCCGCTTTACATCTGCAATTACTGGATTAGGATGGGCCTTGGACCACTTGATAAACCATCATAGAGCCCTCTCTCTAAGCGTGTTTTGGAACTCTATTAGCTTCTCGGCGTCTGGCATCTGCCGAGCCCTCCATATGGCTTCGCAGAGGTACCAGTGCTACTCTACATCATCGTTGCCCCGGCTAGAGAATTCTGGATACCGGGTGAATGACCCAGCCATATTTACTAGCGGAGGGTTGACCAGGATGAATCCTTTGAGTCCTGGTTGCGTGATTGTTCCACTGGGGAATGCAATACTACCATTGACGCTGCTATTAACACATGTCGCTTTCGACAATGAACTACTGTGCAATTGACTCAATGCTTGTAACTTAACGAAAATATTACTTAAAGGTTGATAAAGTACCAGGGGAAGGTAGGGATCCTTGCCATGCAAATTTTTGGAAGTAGGGCTGCCTGGAGAGATGAATGTCATCCGCTCTTGAAACAACCGCTGCATCATGACGTACCATTCCCCATCGGAACTTTTTTTGGGCTGCCCACCTGCATCGTCTTCGTCAGTCGTCGTCTCCCCTTTTCTCATAGCCAGGCTCCCATGCACCTGCCTACTCCCACAACGGTCCCTTCCCTTTCCAGGGTATCTGCCTGAGTTTCCATAATTCCTATCCTCTGAGGCGCCTCCTCTTGATTCTTCCTGTCGTTTTCCTGTCGTCTTAACTCCCGCATCACCCTTTCTCGCCACCTGTCGGCGATCTACACCCGCCGATGCACACGTCGCTCCCTCAATCTCCTCGCGGCCTTAGCATCCATCCCCCACTCCCCTCTTCACACTTCACGTAGCATCTATCCCTTCAGCCCTTCCCCCAGCACAAGAGGTTTACGCTTCCATGCTCGACTTTTGAAATTCCATCAGCCCTTCGTCCACCATCAGGGCCTTAATCCACAGCGGAATCCCCTTAAGCAGCTTCCCTCTTAACCTGGAATGGAAGATAGCTTCAGCCTTCAAGAAGGATTGGTACCACTCTGTCGCAAACTCCACAATATATCCGTCCAAAGTGGTCTCTACCCAGAAATCCACCGCGCGGGTCAATTCAGTGTCCAACCAATGCAGAGCCACTAGATCCCCATGCACCCACTTTCAGTTTATCTTCTGCGGGCTATCCCTAGGCACCTTCGTCTGTAACCTCCACAACCAATTATAGAGGTCGCTAGGGAATTTTCCCCAGAGGATCTCGTAAGTATCACTAGCGGAATCTAAGAAAAGGACGAGATCCTTAAGCACCCTTTCCTTTTGATTCGTCAACTTCGCTTGCTGAGCAACGAACTGGTCCAGATGGTTATCCCACCATCTATGTACTTCACCTTTGAAGATCCTCGATACCATGATCTAGGACCCCTCATAACATGCAGGTCCCGGCAACGGAACCATTTGTTGGCGAGAAAATAGGTATCGCAGGCAAGACCCAGGTTCAGGGGTTGGGGTGAACAAAGGAATCTGCTGTAGTCTAGAACCACGCCGGCATTATCACCCTACTCCGGAGAGCAGAGAGTCTCACTCGAGGCGTGCCGCAACCACATGCAGAAAGGGAATAGATCGATAGCAGTGAAAGGATCCGAAACTCATGATTAACATCGAATTGATTGCATGAACATAGTTATATACGCAAGAACATTCGGAGAGCGAACAGGTATTAAGAAAATAAAATTTTAAATCATCACAACCATCATGAATGCATATAAATCACGTAGTAGGACAACAACCTGCAATTGTATTGATATCTTCAACCAAATCCATAGTTACATAGCTTCCGCAAGGAGAGCTTACAAGTCTAATACAGAGAAAATTCGAATACCACAGAGACAGGATCGGGGTGGCAGATAATCCCTATCTTTTTGAGAGGGAGTGTTGAGAATGCAACAAGATGATGAGCTTAGTGAAAAGAGTCGCCTTCACTAAGTGGGCCCGCAAGCTATTTTTGGTGCAAGTCTATTTTTAGACATGTCGATCATATTCTATGAGTTGCAGGATGTTATTTGTGGATGGTTGGTCAAGTCAGAAAAAATAGATGGACTTCTATTTTTAAACATATTGGGTGGAATCTATTTTTGGATTACCAGTCTAAAAATAGATATGTCGAATATTATTAGCGCTTAATAATATTTGGACTATAAACATTATCTTATTCTCTTGGAGCACTTCATTTAAGTGCACAGATGTGGCACAGCAGTTGACAGAAGGAATTACGCTATTCCTGAGGGTTAAGTGGAGCTATTGCATGGAGACTTCAGTTATAACTCATGTGACATATTTTGATGGACTTGGAGAAGTAGTTGGTGGAGTTGTGTTCAGTTAGACACAGTTGAGCTAGTTGTATCTAGTCTAACTGATTGATACACTAGTGAGAGTGGTGTGAATTAATTATTAATTAATTCACTAAATATTGACTCCTTAATCAACTGAAGAATACATCAGTTAACTACAGTGCATGGAAAGTTTCAGTGGAGACCAGTGGAGAGATAGGTGAAAGAGCAGGTTAAATACTAGGTTTGACTATAGTGTTGCATGATTTGTAACAACCAGTGATTGGAGATGCCAATGAGGATTTTGTGAGCAAGGATGGACCAATTCGAGTTCATTCAGAGCCATTCTTCAGCAGTGATTGCGCAGTAGAGGCAGGATAGCAGGTGGCAGAGATAGGTGCATGGTTTTGCTAGATCGGGACCTAATTAGTGTGTAGCGATTGGAGATACTGAGAGCTTGTGATAAGCTTTGTATTATGATTGTTACATGATCTCTATGACATATAATATACAGATAGTTGGGGGTTTTCACCTTTAAGCTTTCCCATAAATTACTGTGTTCATATGTGTGAATGTTTATGGTTTTAATGTGTGCATGCAATTGAATTTATTTCCACATGTGATGATTAATGGTAGAAGAGATTTTGTATTGTGAATGAAGTTGAAATAGTGTGTGATTAGGAGAATCTTGGTGTATAACGCATTAGTTATATGATTTTCTACACATAAGACATAAATTTACTCGCAATTTTTTTAATAAACCTTCAAGTTTTTTAAAGCTCGGATCATTCACAATAGGACTTGTTTTTCTCTTTACTTTTTTTTAATCCTATTCTACTTGAAACATAAAATCTCTTTCAATTATAGGAATACTTCGAGTAGAACCATGTGTGTAACATGATGATAGATAAATGCATATGCAAGTTTGAAAGATATGCTTTGAAATGTACCAGTATATGAGAGACCAACTGCCTTGGTTGAGATGGTGTCATAAAATACTGAAGAATTGAGTACTCGGATCCGATGAATGTCTTGAACCAAGGTTCACTGTAATCTTGTTTTCCTTGGCTTCTTGCTCTCATTCCATGCAAGTCTTCAGAGATTTGATACATTCATAGAATTTGGTGATAGGAATGCAAGAAAATTTTCAATCCCAGGTTCCAACGACTGCTCTTCTTCAATGGACATCAATGACTCTTGGACCTTATATGAATCGTCTTCTTATAGTTTTTTTTCTTCAATTATAGGTGGAGGATCATTTTGAAATACCTCAACATCGTAAGTGGATTGAGGTGTTTTATTATTGGGGATCTGAAATGGGTGTGTAGGTAGTTGAGTGTGAATGGATCTATGGGGTCCTTGTGTGGTTGGTAATGAGAAAGGTTGAATTAAGGTCAACTGAGGGTGAAATTGATGTTGTGGTGGAGATAAATGGTATGGATAACATTGATGTTGGTATTGAGGATATTGAGGAAAATATTAAGGATATGGTGGATTTCCTCTGCAAGGCCCTTGCAAATTTGTTTCCAAGATTGGTTTTGAGGCTGGGATTGAGATGGCCAAGGTTTCCAAGGTTGGTTTTAAGGTTTGGATTGAGATGTACAAGGTTTCCAAGGCAAGATTTTTTGCTAATTACTTTGAGATTGTTGTACTATTGGTCGGCTTAATTGTCGTATTAAACCTATCAATATTAATTGTCAATCCAGGAGTCGTAAATGCGAGTTGTCCTCCATCTTGGCTCAGCTTAATAGTCAGAGTATATATATTCCTTTGTAATGATAAACTAGGTATTGGAATGAAACACACATTTGCTGGCAGATAAACAGTCTTGAAAAGGGGACCTACTTAACCAATTTTATTAAGCCATCATATTCAAGCAACCTGCAATCTTGATAGTTAAATTCAATTTTCTAAAATAGAAAGCAGTCTCACTGGTTGACGAGGCAAAATCAATAATCATATTCAATTTCTAAAATTAATTTAAGATTCCTATTTAGTCAATCAGTTCCATACTTAAGAAGGATTTGTACTTTAAACTATATCTAGCATTCACTACAAACTCCAAACTGCAATGAAACTATAATGAAATAAAAAGCAATCCTTAATCATATAACATTCTCGCACTGTAGCTGGATAACCTCAAAATTCTACTTTTTAAATCTCTATGATATCTTGAAAACCCTAATCTATTTTCTCCTCTCATTAACTTGAAACTAAAACTTAAGATAACCAAAAGGACACACATTATTCTAATAATAACTTCACACCTTAAACTAACTAGAAATACTCTTGATAACAAATTTAAGATTCAAACTAACAAAGGAAATTTCTAATTATTACTAGAAGAAAACCACTCACTTCATATAAAATAACACCTAAAAGACCCTATTAAAAATAGCATTGCAAATAATCTATGAGAAACCTTCAATTCAAAGATTTTATTCTAGATGAAATGAGTTATTTAAAAACAAGCTTACTCTTCAAAATCATGTAACTCAATAATGAAAACTAAATCACATTGCATTAGACTTGATATCTCTACCTGCATAATCAAATCTGCACTCAGACTTGCTCTTATAAAGAAATTATTATACTATAACAAATAAGAGGAATTCTAATTAAAAGAAATCTAATCACTAAGCGAAGTCATGGGATGCATAAACAAATCAAATGAGCATTAAATCCTGCAAACGTTCAAATAAATTACGTAATGCAAACCTTGAATTAATATTCTAAATGGGCAGTGTCAACATATTCAAATTAAAAGCATTAAAATCTGTTCTAATTACGACCACACTCAGAAATCGTTGTATTCCATGAATGCTCCCATTACATTCGATTTTACCAAAAGGAATAGAGTATAAATCTATATTAAAACTCAAGCATAAATTATGTAATGAATCCAAGTTTAAGATAATTCTTCAGCCCATTGATTTGCACAATAAAGAAATGACTAAAAAGCTTTTAAATTGAACCATACCTACCACAAATTCACACATTCACACAGAAACAAGAAACTTACACTATGAAATCTTGCACATATCTAATTATCTTATGTTGATTGATAAATCTTAGCTCTAGATGTGGTGGGCCCTCCCACGCCTGGAGTAAGCCAGCTTACTACAATGGAGGAAATCTTTAAAACATCAAAGACAGGAATGCGCAGTTAACCATGGCACAAATGCTTCTACTCGTGAATTGAAGGCGATGATGTATATTTAAAACAGCATCTGGAAATCGATTTAAACCAATCACAGAAAACATCAATCCTACTTCTTTACACATCAATCCCTATCTCTATTACACACCTCCCTACGAATGCGCAATGCTCTGCTTTATAGTAGCAACGATGCTCTAACTAAATGGGTCAATTGTTACGTACAATACAAATTTAGGATTAAGGTTAATAAAATAAAAACATTGAGATTTGATTTCCAATTCAGGTTTGAGCTGGTGCGATCCAGCTTTTGGAAGTGTAGAAAACCATATAACTAATGCGTTATACAACAAGATTCTCCTGATCACACACTATTTCAACTTCATGCACAATAGAGAATTGTTGGCGAAAAGTCAGGTCTCGCGGGCAAGACCCAGGTTCAAGGGTTGTGGCCAACAAGGGGTCCGGTGTAGTCTAGGAACACGCCGGCATTTTCACCCCGCTCTTGGAGAGCAGTGCGTCTCACCCAAGGCATGCCGCGACCACATGCGTAAGGGGATGAGATCACTGGTAAGGAATAAACCCGCAACCAAAGAAAGAAAGTGCATCCATTACATATACCAAGTTACACATGCATGATCACTAATCAAGTATTCAGACAGTCGCAACTTAAAATTTTTAAAGCAGTGTAAACACATCAGAACGCATGAACAACACATTAAGATAGCAATCCTTCCTTATATTATTCTTCTGGCCGAATACATGGTTACATAGCTTTCTTCTCTGATAACTCACAAGTCAGATACAGATGGGTTTGAGAACAGAAAGGAAGAACACAGAAAGTAAGAACCCATAGGAAGAACCGGTCTGATTCTTCGCGGGCGCTCTCGCATCCATTCAACCCTCAACAATAACGACAACGGCAACCAACCAACCAACCAACCAACCAACCAACCCCCTTCTTCGAGTGGGTGATCGCCTTTTATTCACAGCTCCTCGTGACGGCGGCTACGTAATCTTCGCTGCGGCTTTTCCCGACTTCTCTTCGATACCCCGATATTCCTTTACGTTTCTGTTGTGTTTCTTTCATCTGCACTTATCTCTGTTCGATCTCCAGTTATCAAATGCTTCTGCGCCACCTTGGTAGCTCCGCAACTCCTGGTCGTTGCGGCGCGGTCGCGGTTGCTATGTGCATTTATTCCGCAACTCAAAAAGAGTCAAAGTTCAAAATGTCTTGGCCAAAAGTTCAAAACTTAAACAAAAACAAGGGCCCCAACAGGCCCCGACCACAATCCTTTGACTCGTCCGCGAGTCAATCGCAAATGACAGTTTCTACTTCCATTCCCCCGCTGGCTTCCGTGCCCTGCTCTGCTGTTCCTTCTTCCGCCACCCTTTCCTGCTGTACTCCGCCACCTGCTGGTTCAAACAAGGGTCCCAACTCCGGGACCCGGCGGAGTGCTGAATCTCGAAGCTCTGTGAAGGTTGCCACTGCTTGCTGCCATTCCTGCATAAGCAAGTCGGCGTCTTGAGAGATTCGGTTAGCGGCGGCTTCGTCTATTGGCGTCGGAGAAGCCCCGAACAGCGTGGCGAGCTGGGACTCAGCCTTGGCATCCAGCTGGTGCATCGCGTCAGCATGGGTGCGAAGGGGCGGCCGCATCTCCCGGAGGACGTGCTTAGCCGCTGCTGATTCGGCCTCAGTCATCTGCATGTGAAGTTCCAGCTCGTCCGACTGGGCGTAGAGCTGATCTAGCCTTGCAGGGTTCGTGGTCACCCGAATTTCGTTGGAGATTTGTTGCAGCTGGGCAGCAATGGGCTGCGTCTTGACCGTTAGCGCGAGAGAGCATTCCTGTAGACTTCTCAGAAGGGCAGAAGCTGCGGCTGTAGTGGAATGTAGAGTGGCTTGCATAATAACTGCCTGCGTCTGCTTGGCAGTTACCTGTCCTGAATGGTCAGTGGGTGGATCTGGAAGGGTAGGCCGTGCGGCTAACGCCGCTTGTAACTCCTGGTTCTCCCTGCAAACAGTAGTGAAAACTTCCCTGAGCTGGCGAGCCTGTAAAGCGATACTGTCCTCCTCTATGCGAGCAGGGAGTGGGGCATGGTGAGCCCGTGCCTCCGGCCATACGCTGGAGAGCGCCTGATTAACAATGTTGGCCTGCTCCTGGAGGTAGGTCTTCTCCTGCAGCAGCTGATTGCGCTGTTCAGTAAGCGTCGTGATCTGATTCCGCTGCTCGGTGCACCGCCGCTGTAGCTCAGTGTGAATCTGCTCGGCCTTGATGGCCGCCCGCTGAATGAGCAGATACAGCTGTGCTGGACTCGGTTGTTCTACATTTGTTGTGCTAGGTGCACCCTGCTCGGGCATCTGTTCCTGCAAAGATTGGCCCATGGCCGCTGCTCTGCCTGAAGTCTCTGGAAGATGGACCGGCGTCTGCTGTTGCACCGAAGTGGCCATATCAGGCTCTAGCCGGTCCTGCTGCGTGGTTTGCTCTGTGGAAGGGGCGGCTGAATCAACCCCAACTGTGGCTGGCTGGACAGATATAGTGGCAAGGGGATCTCGGGATGTGGCCATGGGGTCAACAGGTGGTACCGCGGCTGCAGTACTGGAGGTGACCTCTGCCCCGTGGTCACCGCCGAAGAGTTCCCGGATCAAAGAATCGGACACAGTGGCTGATGAAGTGGATAGATTGGGGGAAGTGGCATGTGGTCTGCTGGTGGAGGGGGCGGTGGATGGAGTGAACGAGGTGGGAGGGAGACGAATGTTGAGGAAATCTGCTGGATCAATCAGCGGTTCCTCCGGAATCAGAGTAGCTGTGGGCGGCGTGACTGGTGGATCATCCTCCGTAAGGTCCACTACGGGATCTGTGGCCGTAGTGCGGGCCCTCTTGGATGGAGGTGGCTCGGTGGAATCGGGTTCGGGGCCCGGTTCACCCATTGTCGTGATGATGGGGGGGGCAGAAGTGAACAGGGAAGTGGGAATGGGGGAAGTGAGGGGGGCGGTGTTGGAGAGACCAAGGGACCGATTAATACGAAATTCATTAAAAGAAGGAAATATAGGGGCGCCACTAGAAACGACCTGGGTGACCACGTTGAGTCTCTGGGCCTGGTCGTTGAAATGCTCGACGATGGGGACCAGCGATTCGGGCAGGGTCGCTGCGGTCCCCGCTACATCTGTGGCCGTCTCCACCGCAAATTGGGAAGATCCCCCGGCACTGGTCGCGGCAGGCTGCTGTGCAGCTCGCATCCCATCAAAATTGTAGCGGAGGACTCCATCGCTAACGTGCTGGAAAACCCCCGGCCATGTAGAAACCTCTCTGTGGAAGACATTATCATTCAGCTGGAAACGCAAGGGCGCCATATGGAACGTGTGGTGCGGTACACAAGTTGGCCGGATGAAAGTGTGGTTATGGCTGACGCCAAACCACACTTGTTCACTGTATTCATCCAACAGGTTCCAGGGAACCCGTTGCTGGGAAGCGACCACATCGATCATCATCCCATACCATTCTCGGAACGCCTCTGCGTTCACCTGCCTGCTGCTGGGGGCCGTGGACACCTGCCAGGGGAAATATCGCATCGCGAACGGTTGGCTCACGGTGAGCTCCGCCGGTGTCCGTATCGGGGGAACATGCCATTTCCACATGGCGAATGCTAAGAGCAAGTACCCATAGATAAAACTGGTAGTCCGCCTGTAATTGTCTTCGCAAGCCACGAAGAGTTCCTTCAACACAAACGCGCTCCAATTCAATCGGGCCCCCTTGACGCAGTCCTCTGCAATGGAAATTGTGTCCAAAGTGCACTCTCCCTTTGTGTAATGGCGCATGGTCTTGCTAGCTATCAGGTAGCAAGCAAACCGGATTGCTGGTACATTTATCAGATCTATCTTGGCACCTTTGCCACCCCGGCGAGTACCATACTTGGTGTAGAGGTCCGCATCAGTCGACTTCTGGGCGCGCTTGGAGGCTGTCTACCCCGCAGAGGAGACATCTGCACCAGTTTGGCATAGCCCCGTAAGCCGACTAATGTCTGCTGCATGTATTGGAATTTCTTCGTTCAACCACAGGGACCCGTTCTGCACCCGATTGAGGAGGAACCGGGTACATTGCAGAACTGGTCCGGTGGTGCCGAAGACGGGCAGACTCCTCAAATTCATCAAAGTCGACTGCTGGAGGCCCCGGAATTCTTCCTTCATTCGACTGTTAGAGCTGCTCCCCGGCGTATAATGGTGTTCCATGAACGTCTGCCAATGGAGGTGGGGAAACTCAGCCGGGTCGGACAAGTTGGCGTCCATACAGGGTGCATTGTCGTACTTGCCGACCAGTGACTCAAGTCGGTGAATTCTGTGATCTATCGTTGGTTCAGGAACTGAGAGAACAGCTCTCGGCATCTTGGCGCGTCTCTGATAGACCTGGACGATTCGTCTGTAACTTCCTGCTAAATGCTGAGTGCTCTGATACTGCGAATGCTCCGGAGTCGCTGAAACTTCCAAACTGAATTGGTCCGTCATCCCTGTGCTGATAGCCTTCATGCAAATTGGGCCATCTGCTGGCACGCGCGGGGTTGATGAGACTCCATAACGACAATTAATTCTTGCTATCTTTCTTGCCTGCGATAATCGTGCGATCAATCGCAGGCCTGTGTGTAATCTGACAGTTGCTGACGGCGTCATTGGGAGATGGGCGGACCCGACGGCGGAGAGAACTGCGGCTGATGGTAAATGATTACGGTATGATTACTGTCCATTAAGGGAATTTATGACCAAATCTGAGCTATCCTACGGACTGACGAAAGGACTGACGGATATGACCTGGACTGACACTAGCACGAGGATGCATCCTTCGTGCATGACACGCTGGACTGGAGCGGTGACATGCTGGACTGGCGCGCCGACACGCTGGACTGGCGTTGCGACACGCTGGGCTGGCCCGCCCTGACCACAGTCGATTGCGGTATGGATACCGCAACTGACGGTTTATTTGACTGACTGCAAAGGAACGGAAAAGACTAACTACGCTCATCCCGGTTGCGGGAGAGTTATTCAACTACGCTACTCTACGGGTTCTCTCGGTTGCGAGAGTTATTAATGAAAAGTGAGAAGTACCTACTCCTGGTAGGGCTTCAGGCGTGCGCCATTCACCCATCCTGGAAGAACTGTGCCGTCCAATTGTGCCAATCGAACGGCTCCTGAGTCACGGATTTCGATGACAAAGTACGGTCCCAGCCAATGCATCTGGAGCTTGCCTGGAAACTTCTGGAACCGGCTGTCGTATAAGAGAACTTTGCCGCCAACTTGGAAGGCTTTGGTTTTGATGTGGCGGTCGTGCCATGCTTTCTGTCTGGCCTTCTGAACCTTCTGGTGGAATTCCGCAAGAAATCGAGCCTCATCCAGCTCCTGCAGCTCCTGGAGTCGTTCCTTCAGTGACGCCTCTTCTGAGAAGTGAAGGGATGTTGCGATCAAAAGGCTGGGTACGGTGAACTCGGCGGGAATCACAGCTTCCCGGCCATACACCAGCTGGAATGGCGTCTGGTTGGTCAAACGTTTTACCGTGGTCCGGTAAGCCCATAATGTCGCTGGTAGCCGCTCATCCCAATCATCCCGCTGAGCGTTGCAAATTTTTGTCAAGCCCTTTTCAAGAATCTTATTGAAGGCTTCCACCGTACCATTGGCCTGCAAGTGGTATGGGCTGCTTTTATGATGCTGAATCATAAATGTGTCTAGTAGTGACTTGACCGTGGCATTAATGAAATGCGTGCCCTGATCGCTGGTCAAGCTTCGTGGGCAGCCAAAGCGGCTGATGATGTGTTCAAAGATGAACCGAGCAGCGGTCTCTGCCGAGCAATCGCGTACCGTTGCTGCTTCAGCCCACCGTGTGAGATAATCCGTCGCGGTAATGATGTACCGGGCTTTGGAATGGCGAGCGATTGGTGCAATGGGCCCTACAAAATCAACAGCCCACTTCTCAAATGGCCGCAACACATGCACCGGGTGTAGCGGAAGCTCATCCCTGTGCGAAGGCCGTCCCGTCCTCTGACAGATATCGCAACGTTTCACATAGGCCTTACAGTCTGCATACACCGTCGGCCACCATAGGCCAGCTTGAAGCACCTTCCTTGCGGTGGGTTTGGCACCCACATGTCCTCCCGCAACACCGCTGTGACATTCCCACATCACTAATTCCCGCTCATGGTCAAGAACGCACCTGCGCAATACCTCATCCAGGCCTAGTTTGTACAGCTGCCCTGCGATCAATTGATAATCGGCCGCCTGGACAACCAAGTGGCGTTTTTGAATCGGGGTGTAATCCTCAGGGCACTGTCCCGTTGTCAGATACGTGGCAATGTCAGCCAGGTAATCTGGTACTGCCTCAACTCGGAATAGGTCAGCATCTGGGAGTTGATCGTCCAACGGTCCTTCGTTCTCTCCTGTCTCCAGCCTGGATAAGTGATCGGGACCCACGTTCAACCTCCCAGGCTTGACGATCACATCGAACGTGAACTCCTGAAAAAGTAGAAGCCATCGGCAGATTCTTCCTTCCAACACAGGCTTATTGACCAGATATTTTAAGGCCGAGTGGTCCGTGAAAAATGTAAATTTACCGCCCAGAAGGTAGTGGCGGAACTTCTGGAGAGAGTACACCATCGCCAACGCCTCCCGCTCGGTCGTGGTGTAATTCTTCTCCGCATTAGACAACCGTCGGCTTGCGAAGTATACCGGGTGGTCAACTGTCGTTTCCCCGGGTTGCGCTAATACGGCGCCAAGTGCAATCCCGGACGCATCAATGTGCACATGGAACTACTTATCCCAGTTTGGATGGACCAGTATGGGTGTCGTCGCCAATTTCTCCTTCAATGTGTCGAGTGCCTTCCTGCACTCTGCCGTCCACTCAAATGCTTCTGACTTTCGCAACAGTTTCTCCAGAGGGCAGTGATTTTGGCGTAGTTGCGGATAAACCGCCTGTAGTATCCTGTGTGCCCGAGCAGTGCCCGCAACTGCTTCACGTTCTCGGGGGCCTCCATGTGGACAATAACCGCGACCTTGGCGGGATCAACACAGACCCCTTGCTTACACACCACGTGACCCAAGAGTGTGCCGAATGGTACTGCAAAAATACATTTCTTCAAGTTCAGGGAAATCTGCAGCTGGCGACACCGATCGAACATAACACGCAACAAGGAGGCGTGTTTCTTCAGCAGGCTGTAAACGGTCCAATCATCCATATAGACTTCCAGGAACTTGTGAATGTACTCCCGGAAAGCAGCAATGACAATCCGGGAAAACACAGCCGGTGCGTTCTTCAGACCAAACGGCATAACGTGGTATGCGAATGATCCCCACTCAGTTGTGAATGTTGTCTTCGCCTTGTCTTCCTCGGCGATGCGCACCTGATGGTAGCCTGAAAACCCATCAGTGAAGGAATAAGCTTCGTTTCCCGCGACATGATCTAGAACTTCGTCGCTAAAGGGAGTGGGAAACGGATCGTGAATACAAGCATTATTCAAACTCCGATAATCTACGCAGACACGGATTTCCGCTTTGTCCTTCTTGTTCTGGATGACAATGGGACTTACCCACTCGGCTTCTTCTACTGGAAAGATGAGACCCGCAGCCAGCATCTTGTCGATCTCCATCTTGACCTTCTCTTTGATACGTGGATTCAACCGGTAGGGTCGGTGCTTCACCGGCCTGGCTCCCGGTTTCAGTGTGATGCGCATCTCGCCCAAATCCCCTTTGATCCCCTTCAGGTCCACAACTGATGACGGAAATAAATCTTCATACTCCCGGAGGAGGCTGAAAATTTCTCTTGTCGTCTCCTCATCCCAGTAATCTCCCACCGTTGCGAGCTTAGGTTTCTCCTCCGTTCCAATGTTCAGCTTCTTTGTCTTTAGGGGCTGCAAATGGACTCCTTCTGTCGTCGGCTCGTCACGGACGCTCCGCTCGCCCTCCTTTTCGTCAAAATAGAGATGCCTCAGGTCCTTCAAACTATCGTCCCCCGGTTCGCCGTCAATCCGTTGGCAAACCAATTCGCTCTTGACCCCGGAGCGTGACGCCACTGGCCTCATCGGGCTCGGGATGGCGGAAAAACAGAACCTCCTTGGCAGCTTGTAGGGCCTGAGATTCCTGCGCCGTCTCCCCTTCGAACGAGAAGCTCTGGACGAAATTTTCCGCGACTACTTGCTAGGAGCGGGTTCCCCGTTTCCGCTCTTCCTCCAGGTACCAGGCCTGGGGAATTGTACCCAGGGAGTGGACAAACCTGTGGACCCACAACTCCTCGGGGTAGCTGGCGCTACGCCATTGTTCCTCGCACGCACGCAAGTGCTGTCGCGGGTCGGAAGCTCCATGATGTTTAAGTGTAAGGCGGGGCCCTTCATCCTCTTTGAAGCGTGCCCATAGTGCATCCACCACACACTCCCATCGCGACAGAGTGTTGCGGTGATTGTTCCACCATCGTCCCGATGTGGACTTCAAGGCCACATCCAAAAGTGGTATCCGGCATTCTTCTGGGACCCGGTCTTCCACCTTGGCAATAAAAGTATTCACTGCTTGCATGTTTGATAATGTGGGATATCCGCGGATCTAAGTCCCAACCCACCAGACCTGAGCGATAGAGGCACATCTCCGTGTAGTGGTCTCATACCCCCCTTGCTGCCAGTCTTGCCACGTAAGCTCGGATCCGAGCTCCGAGCTCTGCACGCTCTGCCAACTGATAGAGCCTGTTGCGGTCGGGTTGATATAATCGTCCCGCTTCCCTGCAGTCATCTGGTAGAGATGGTCCAGCATCTGAGCATCCTCCCGACTGTCCACCGGTTCTGTGTATTGCGGACCCTGATACGGGTCGAGAGGCTGAGTGACCCTTACCTCCCCATCCTCAAAAATCATCAGCTCCTTCTTGAGGTCGATGATCGCATAATTCTCAAAAGCCCAATCAATGCCAAGTAAAGCAGGATAGGGGTCCTTATCGCCCATGATATCAATAACCTCGAAGTCGGTGTATGTCTTCACCCCCGCAACGTCAACCTCGACACCCTCAAGTCGGCCGATTGGAAAAATACAGTACTGGTTCGCCATCTTGAGTTGGATTGGGGAATAGGCGAGCCGTGGCTTTCCAAGAGCCTCCCACGTCTTTCGTGGCAATATGTTGACGTCGGACCCCAAGTCCAACATGGTGTCGCTGATTTGGAATCCTGCGACCTGCGTGTTAAGCCGGAATTCTTTGCCTGTTCGTTGCTTGTTCCGCTTGACACGTTGCACGTATTGAGGCCTAGTGTCCACCAGATTTCTGGGTTCTGCGCGCCCCTGCAGCGCTCCGTCTAACACATGCTTGAGCTGCTGCCGCAGCACAGCGTCATCGACAATCCTGAGAAATAGCCGGAGCCAATCCGCGACCACAGCATCTGCGGCGTTCTAAACACCGGTTTCCAGCCGCGGGGGCTCCTTCAGCCCTCCCTCGTTCCGCAACTGGGCGAATGCCTCAACCGCCTCCTGAAAGTACTTCTTCTGGACTTCGGGCCCGATCAACTTCTTTGGGGATACCGGCCGCACCACTCGTGCTGGCTCCTTCTCGTGGGCATCCTCTCCAGTCTTCTTTCCGCCTCTTGTTATGTGCGCATTCGCATGTCAGGAGTTGCGACCCCTGTGACTCTGCAGGCCACTGTCGGATCCAGTGCCCTCTTTCGCCCGCTCTTCCCACTTCTTGATGAGTTCCGGACAGTCCTCAGTGGCGTGGGCGTTGACCCGGCACTGGGAACACCAGGGTCGTCGCGGAAGGGGACATTCTCGAGCCACATGACCCTCCTGGTCACAGTTGTAACATTTTACCGGCCCGCGTCCTCCTGTTCGGCCTTCCCGCATGCCGCCACCTCTTCCCCTTGTAGCCTCGTTCACCCTGTACGAGGGACGATCCAGTCGATCCGCGAGTGCGTCAAGCGCCCTGCACTGCTCAGTGTTGTGAGTCGTGGACACAAAAAATTCACAGTATACATTATTCGAGACCGTGGAATGCTTCTGTAATATCGGGCACATCCGAGGCGGATGCCCCAGCGTTCGTCAGATCTCGCAGTACTCTGTGGTGGAGGAACCCGGTTGCGGTGGGAACCCCGCGTCCCATAAGGGGCCGGTAGACTCCCCCGCGGTTCATCGCCGCGCCACCCCGGGTGGTGGTCCCCCCCGAATTGCCGCAACCGAGGGTCCAATTCCCAAGGCCGCGCAATCGAGGACATTCGGCCATACGTGTCCCTCGACCTCAGCAATGAGTACACCAAACATCTTGGCCGCGCCGGTCTCGCCGGGCCGACCCCTCTCGAGCTTTTCGGTCAAGCTGGCGATCTGGTGTTGCAACCCTACCAAAGAAGGGTCTTGCGGGGCCACCCCCCCCGATATTCCTGGGGGTAGCCCGCCATGGCTTCAATCTTCATGGCCTGCTCCAAAGCATCCTGCAGATTATCAATCTTCTTCTGAGTAAGAGGGGTTCGTGTCAAGGGGAGCAGAGCCTTGATGAACCAGTCCCTCTGGTGGTTTGGATCGATCGGGTAGCTGAGTTTCTCGATCGCGTCCTTGAATCGCCGCATCAACTCCCACGCGGTCTCACCTTCCTTCTGCTTAATTTCCCACAGTTCGGACAGTCCCTGCTGGTTTGTCTGGGGAAGCTTGAATTCGCAGACAAAATCCCGCTTCACATCCGCAATTACAGGGTTAGGGTGCGCCTCAGACCACTTGATGAACCAACGCAGAGCTCTCTCTCTGAGCATGGTTTGGAATTCTATTAACTTCCCTGCATCCGGCATCTGTCGAGCCCTCTAGATGGCTTCGCATAGATACCAGTGTTGTTCTACGTCATCATTGCCCCAGCCAGAGAACTCTGGATACCAGGTGAAATATCCAGCCATGTGTACTTGTAGAGAATTAACCAGGATAAAATCTCCCGGTCCTGGTTGCGTAACGGTCCCTCTAGGGAAAATACTACTACTAGTAACGCTGCTGTTACTGGGCATTACCGACGCCGCCGAACTACTGTATGACCGACTTAATGCTTGTAACTGAATAAAAATATTTCTTAAAGGTTGATAAAGTACCAGGGGAAGGTCGGGATCCTGGCCATGCGGAAGGTGGGAAGTAGGGCTGCCTGGAGGGGTGGGTGCCGTCTGATCCTGGAACATCTGCTGCATCACGCCGTGCCACTCATCATCGGAACTTTCTTTGGGCTGCATCTTTCCATTATCTTCGCTAGTCGTTACTTCTCTTTCTCATGTCGTTGGGCTCCCATGCACCCACTTCACTTCTATTGTTGTCCCGTCTTCTTTCCGGGTATCTAAACCCATAACTCCCATCTTCTGAGGCGCCTCCTTCTGATTCTTCCTCTCGATCTCTCTTCTCTTCAAATCTCTCATTACCCTTCCTCACCACCTATCGGCTATCTGTGCCCACCGATGCGCACGTAGCTCCCGCAACTTGCATGCGGCCTCAACGTCCATCCCCCGCTCCCCACTCTCACAGTCTACACAGCATAGGTCCCCTCAATCCTTCCCCCAGTATGGGTGGTTTACGCTTCCATACTCGTTTTGTGGAATTCAATCAACCCTTCGTCCACCATCAGGGCTTTGATCTACAGCGGAATCTCCTTCAACAACTTCCCCCTCAGCCCTGAGTGAAAAAAAGCCTCGGCCTTCGAGAAGGATTGGTAGCACTTGGCAGTAAACTCCATAGCGTACCCTTCCAACGTGGTCCTTACCCAGAAATCCACTGCGCGGGTTAGTTCAGTATCTACTCGATGCAGTGTCACGAGGTCGTCGTGCGTCCACCTACAGTTTATCTTCCGCAAGCCTTCTTGGGGCAGCGTCGCTCGTAACCTCCGCAACCAATTGTAAAGGTCCATAGGGAACCTTCCCCAGAAAATTCCGTACGTATCACTGGCTGAATCAGAGAAAAGAACGAGCTCCTTGATCGCCGCCTTCCCTTTTCTTGATCATCTCCGTCGAGTAATGAAATGGTCAAGATGATCATCCTCCACCATCGCCGTATTGCTCCTTCAAAATCCTCGAGACCACGATCTAGATCCCCGTAACATGCGTGTCCCCGCAATGCAACCATTTGTTGGCGAAAATTCAGGTCTCGCGGGCAAGACCCAGGTTCAAGAGTTGTGGCCAACAAGGGGTCCGGTGTAGTCTAGGAACACACTGGCATTTTCACCTTGCTCTGGGAGAGCAGTGCGTCTCACCCGAGGCGTGCCGCGACCACATGCATAAGGGGATGAGATCACTGGTAAGGAATAAACCCGCAACCAAAGAAAGAAAGTGCATCCATTACATATAGCAAATTACACATGCAAGATCACTAATTAAGTATTCAGACAGTCGCAACTTAAAATTTTTAAATCAGTGTAAACACATTAGAACGCATGAACAACGTATTGAGACGACAATCCTTCCTTATATTATTCTTCTGGCCGAATACATGATTACATAGCTTTCTTCTCTGATAACTCACAAGTCGGATACAGATGGGTTCGAGAACAGAAGGGAAGAACATAGAAAGTAGGAACCCATAGAAAGAACAGGTCTGATCCTTCTGCGGCTGCTCTGCACTTCCATTCAACCTTTTACAATAACAATGACCTCTCCTCCCTTTCTTCAGCCGGGTGATCGCCCTTTTATTCACCCGCTCGTCGCGACTGGCGGCTTCTCTGTGTCTTCACTCTGGCTTTTCCCGACTTCTCTTCTGATGTCTGCATGTTCCTCTTTCTGTTTTCTGCTGTATTTCTTTTCTCTATCTTACTTACCTCCGTTCAATTCTGGCCACGAACTCCTTTCCGCGCTACCTTGCAGCCTCACAAACTTCCGGGCCGCGGCGCAATGTTGCTAGCTATGTGTATTTCTTCCGCAACTCAAAAAGAGTCCAAGTTCAAAATGTCTTGGCCAAAAGTTCAAAACTTAAACAAAAACAAGGGCCCCAACAAGAATCTCTTCTACCATTGATCATCACATGCGGAAATAAATTCAATTTCATGCACACATTAAAACCATAAACATTCACACATATGAAAAAAGTAATTTATGGGAAATCTTAAAGCTGAAAACCCCCAATTATCTGTATATTATATGTCATAGAGATCATGTAACAATCATAATACAAAGCTTATCACAAGCTCTCAGTATCTCCAATCGCTACACACTAATCAGGTCCTGATCTAGCAAAACAATGCTCCAATCTCTACCACCTGCTAGCCTGCCTCTACTGCGCAATCACTGCTGAAGAATTGCTCTGAATGAACTCGAATTGGTCCAGCCTTGCTCACGCAATCCTCATTGGAATCTCCAATCACTGGTTGTTGCAATTCATGCAACACTATAGTCACAACTGATATTTAACCTGCTCTTTCACCTATCTTGATCTGAAAATGGAATGTACTTGAATAAAAGGTGCAAGGTATCCATTTCCAATAATTCTAAATGTGCAAACAACTCCAAGGTTAACTCTTAAAATAATCATGCTTGAAGCTTGATGTCTTGCAGAATAAAACAAATAAGTTTGAGCAGTTGTTTAGGTGTTTATGTGTGAAGGCAAGTTAATTAAATTTGTTTTTTAACACATTAGATCATATTTTTTTAACATAATATCTTCATAAAATAATGACACAGAGATGATGAAGCAGTTCACCCCTCCTCGGCTACATCTGCTGGACCAAGCCTCCCAAAATGGGCTTGTCCTCTTGTATTAAGAATTGTGCAAAGGCTAATACAATTAAATAAGTGCCTCTAAAGGAAAATATGACTGTAAAAATAGAATCAGAAGATAGGAAACAGCTAAGAATGCTCTTCCCCAAGCATTAAACAGTGAAATTGTACCTTAAACAGTACTTTCTTCAAATGGCCCTGGTGGCCCTTTAAACTTATATGAAGAAATTTGAGGTGAAGATGACCTCAAATTGTTCTGAAACCTCTTCCAATGGACTCAGAAAGTTGAATATAGCATAAGTAGGCTTTTGACTCACCAAAAACAAATGAATACAGCCCCCAAACAGCTCAAGCACTGGAATGGCCCTAATGGCCTTGAAAGCTTCCCTGAAGAAATTCGAGGTGAAGAATGCCTCAACAGGAAAAAAGAGCTGTAAAAATGGACTCGGAACACTGAATAAATTCAGAAATGACCTTCGTTTCACATTCAATGGCTGCACACATCCCAATGCATCTCCCAAACTGATAAGGCCCTGGTGGCTCCTAGAACTTCCCCGAAGCAAAAACACCTGCAAATGACCTCCGTTGGCTGTGAAACCTGTGCCAATGAGTTCAGAAGGTCGAATAGACCCAAAATAAATAAATCAAATTTGCCTCCAAAGGATCTCCCATGTGAAAGATATCACCAAAACAACATTTTGCCCAATGTTAGGCAAAAATCCCACTAATTGTGGGCCAACTGTAGTTAACTGCAGTTAAGTTGGTGGAATCTGCCTTAATTGGTGGGATGGCGCTAAAATTGGCGGACGGTTAGAGATAACATTTAATTTGATGTTATCGTGGCCACATTTCGGCGTAAAATTTGGGTCGACTGTTTTGAAAAAATCGTAACAACTCTGCCGTTCAAATATTGTTTGCGCCCGTTTCATAACAAGAATTAAGCGCGTGGTGTATTGATAAAGCGTTGCACTTGTGGACCACAAGTCGCGGGTTCGATTCACAGGTTTGTCAAAAATTTTAAACGATCACCATTTCACCGACCAGGGTGCCACATGGCGCCCTCTGGGCCTGCCACATGGCAGCCCGTAATTGGTCAAAATTATGAAAAGTCAAACCTGTATCAAATGACAGATTGCCACTTGTCGCAATACAATTGGTCCAATTGGAATATTCCAAGGATTATTTCAGGGAATATTTTGAGGAATATTCCAAGAATATTCCTTGGAATATTCCTTTTTTAACTTTTTAAAATTGGAAAGTCAAAGGTAGTCAAACTAATTTTTTACCTGAAATTGAGAAATTTCAAACTTGAATATCTTCCTCATACAGTATCAGTTTTCAGTTCCGTTCACGGCGTTGGGATCATATCACCAAGGCCTATCCGGTTGCTCAGGTTCCAAATCAATTTGAGCACTTTCATTTTTTAGCTTTTTCCCAAGCTCAGATTTGAGCTCCTAATCACACCTCCCAAATGAGAGGCTTTTGGTCCCCAAAAGCTTACTGAAATGAAGAACTGAACTGTAGTACAGAAAATGAGAATAAAAATCATCTTCTCTTCAGCCCTTCAAAAAAAATTTCCTTACAAAGCAAGTGAATTTGAACCACAAATGAAAAGAAATCAACATTTCCCTTCATGAATGCGCTTGTCCACAATTGTCCACAACTGACCTTCTTGAACTCACATAGAAATTTTTGGTGAGAAATTTACAGAATGAAACTGTACAACGTTGCCTTGATCAATGATCTAAGGTGGCTCAAAAAAAACAAGATATTACAGCAAAAAATACATGCATACATCCGAAATTTGCATATGTACAAAAGGAGTACGTCTTACTGTGTCAAGAAGTCCATCCACTTCTCACCAAGCCACTTCCATGGGGATTTTTGCTGCTGCAAATTTTCCTCATGTGAGACTTCCTTTTCCACATCAATAATGGAATCCATGATTCCACCTTCGCCAATCTTTTTGTCCTCTTGCTGCATGTGCGTGGGACGACGAGTTGGATGCAAAGTCCAACATTGAGAGACAACATGTCCCTTCTTTTGAAAAAAAGTGAAAATCATATGCACCTTCTTTGAAGGTAGTCTTTGCTTCATCTGCTTCCTGTGTGCTTTCTTCCTCATCCAACATCTCGAAACATGATGGTTAAATCGACCACAATATGTACAAGAATTCTTTCTTCCATTAAAGCAAGTAAAATTATCATGCCTTACAGAAACACAATCAAATTGATCATGAGAATATTTATACCTCTTATGATGCTTTGCATGTTCATCCTTTTGGCCTCCATGAGGAGATGAACTAGTAGAGGCTCTAGCTTTCAATTGTAGACTAACATCATCGTTCTTGTCTTGAAAACTGCCTAAAATTGCATGCTTTCCATAAGCTGCATGTCTACTATCTTCTTGTTGCAACAAAGGCTTAAAGCAATGGCATTCATCTTTGAAACAAATTTGACATATTTGCTTCATGGAACTTGGAACAAAAGTTCTCTTTGCATTCGCCTCACATGCCTTCATGGCTTTGGAGTCTTCGCCATTAGATTGTACATAACCAAGACCAAGGTTCTTGGGTCGTTCCTCAATAGAAAGGGGTTCAACAATGCCTTGTGCATGCTTCCCTAATCCTTTGCCTTCATGATAGCCCATTTTCATCATCAATTTGGACCCTATACCTCTTGTATGCCTTTCAAAAGAACCAACACACTTTTCAATAAAGGAAACTGAAGACAAATCAAAACGATTTACCTCATGATTTACATCCTGAAGATGTGGTATTTTCTTGGACAAAGCTTCTTGAGCTTGAAGAAGCTGCAACTCCATATCATGCAGTGTTTGAAGAATGGCTTCTTTCTCTTCCTGCATAGCTAGCAATTGTGCACGAAGTTGAACACTTTCCCTTTGATCCTCAAGGATAATCTGTACCATGTCCTTCACCTTAATGAACTCTTCTTTCATGTCATCACTGAAGAGTTTCGTGAAGGAGGAAACTTCACTTGCATAAGAAATTGACATTATGTAAATGGTCAAATAACAAAAGGAACTTCAAACAAAGTTCTCAAAGCTTTCAATAATGACAAGCTGTTGACCAAATGCCTTCAACTCTTGGAGAGGTTTAACACCAACTATCCCAAAATGAGCTCAATCAAACTCATGCACACAATAAAACAGTCAAGGTTGATTGCACAAATGCTCAAAATATAAACTAAACCAGATATTGACTGAAGTAGCATTTATCTACTACGCAATTGTATAACAAAAGCAGTTCAAAGGCTTCTTGGCTTGCTTCAGGCTCTATCTATAGTTTATATAACTTTTCCTAGAGAATATAAACAGCAAAAACCCCCTCTAATACCATCTGATCTGAAAATGGAATGTAATTGAATAAAGGGTGCAAGGTATCCATTTCCAATAATTCTAAATGTGCAAACAACTCCAAGGTTAACTCTTAAAATACTCATGCTTGAAGCTTGATGTCTTGCGGAATAAAACAAATAAGTTTGAGCAGTTGTTTAGGTGTTTATGTGTGAAGGCAAGTTACATAAATTTTTTGTTTAACACATTATATCAGATTTTTTTAACATAATATTTTCAGTAAATAATGACACAACAACGATGATGAAAAAGTTCACCCCTCCTGGGCTACATCTGCTGGACCAAGCCTCCCAAAATGAGCTTGTCCTCTTGTATTAAGAATGCCGCAAAGGCTAATACAAGTAAATAAGTGTCTCTAAAGGCAAATCAGACTGTAAAAATAGAATCAGAAGATAGTAAACAGCTAAGAATGCTCTTCCCCAAGCACTAAATAGTGAAATTGTACCTTAAACAGCTCTTTCTTCAAATGGCCCTAGTGGCCCTTTAAACTTCTATGAATAAATTAGAGGTGAATATGACCTCCAATGGTTCTTAAACCTCTGCCAATGGACTCATAATGTCGAAGATAGAAAAAATAGGCTTTTGAATCACCAAAAACAGATGAATACAGCCCCCAAACAGCTCAAGCACTGGAATGGCCCTGATGGCCTTGAAAGCTTCCCTGAAAAAATTCAAGGTGAAGAATGCCTCAACAAGAAAAAAGAGTTGTAAAAATGGACTCATGACATTGAATAAATTCATAAATTACCTTCGTTTCACATTCAATGGCTGCACACATCCCAACGCAGCTCCCAAACTGATAAGGCCCTAGTGGCTCCTGGAACTTCCCCGAAGAAAAAACACTTGAAAATGACCTCTGTTGGTTGTAAAACCTATGCCAATGAGCGCAGAAGGTCGAAGAGACCCAAAATAAATAAAAAATTCGCCTCCAAAGGATCTCCCATATGAAAGATATCACCAAAACAGCAGTTTGCCCAATGTTAAGCAAAAATCCCACTAATTGTGGGCCAACTGTAGTTAACTGCAGTTAAGTTGGTGGAATCCGCCTTAATTGGTGGGATGGCGCTAAAATTGGCAGAAGGCTAGAGATAACATTTAATGTGATGTTATCATGGCCACATGTCGGCATAAAATGTGGGTCGACCGTTTTGAAAAAACCGTAACAACTCCGTTGTTCAAATATTGTTTGCGCCCCTTTCATAACAAGAAGTAAGCGTGTGGTGTATTGGTAAAGCGTTGCACTTGTTTGATTCACAGATTTTTCAAAAATTTTAAACAACAACCATTTCACCAACCAAGGTACCACGTGGCGCCCTCCGGGCTTGCCACGTGGCAGCTCATAATTGGTCAAAATTTTGAAAAGTCAAATTTGTATCAAATGACAGATTGCCACTTTTCGCAATACAATTGCCCCAATTAGAATATTTCGAGGATTATTCCAAGGAATATTCCTTTTTTTATTTTTTAAAATTGGAAAGTCAAAGGTAGTCAAACTGATTTTTTACCTGAAATTGAGAAATTTCAAACTTGAATATATTTCTCATACAGTATCAGTTTTCAGTGTCGTTCGCGGTGTTGGGATCATATCACAGAGGCCTATCTGGTCGCTCAGGTTCCAAATCAATTTGAGCACTTTCATTTTTGAGCTTTTTCCCAAGCTCAGATTTGAGCTCTTGATCATATCTCTCCACTGGTCTCCACTGAAACTGTCCATGCACTGTAGTTAACTGATGTATTCTTCAGTTGATTAATGAGTTAATAATTAGTGAATTAATTAATAATTAATTCACACCACTCTTACTAGTGTATCAATCAGTTAGACTAGATACAACTAGCTCAACTGTGTCTAACTGAGTTAAACTAAACACAACTCCACCAACTACTTCTCCAACTCCACCAAACTCTGTCACATGAGTTCTAACTGAAGTCTCCATGCAATAGCTCCACTTAACCCTCAGGAATAGTGTAATTTCTTCTGTCACCTCCTGTGCCACATATGTGCACTTCACTGAAGTGCTCCAACATAATAAGATAATGTTTAAAGTCCAAATATTACTAAGAGCTAATAATATTCGACATATCTATTTTTAGACTGGCAATCTAAAAATAGATTCCGCCCAATATGTCTAAAAATAGAAGTCCATCTATTTTTTCCGACTTGACCAACCATCCACAAATAGTATCCTGCAACTCATAGAATATGATCGACATGTCTAAAAATAGACTTGCGCCAAAAATAGCTTGCGTGCCCACTTAGTGAAGGAAACTCTTTTCACTAAGCTCATCATCTTGTTGCATTCTCAACAGGAAGAATGTGATCCTCACGCACTGCTGGCTGAGGCATCGCACAACAGGTTGGGGCATCGCACAGCTGGAATTGGTGCCTTAATGCACAATGCGATCAGGTGCTGACCCTTTAAATGATGGGTGTTGAACATCGTGAATCTTGCGATTCTAATATCAATCTACCCATGCAGATGAGAAGACAAACCAAAAGGTGGATTGTGTCTGAGATGGAGATTTTGATTGCAGATTCTTTGTAAATAAGTATTGCCATAATTGATTTGCAGGTTGTGTTGGAGGTGGTTTGATTTGATGTGCAGAACCTTGGTTGATGTCCATTGGAACAGATGCAATGGAGTCAACTTTTTTACTGCTACCAGCCTGACCTGTGGAGCTCGGACCTCATGCAGCATGGCAGAGAGCTTCCAAAAGAGATTAATGCTACCTCGACTTTCCTTAAATGGCAGCCATGTGGATTTACTGATACAAACAATGTTACGCGGGAATTTACATGAGCGACCCTCCACCGTAATAACTATAATTTACCGACATATGGGAAAATATTTTGTTGATATTTTGTGTATTTGGGGTAACATCAGTTGTGCTCTAGGTCCTAAATTTTTTGGAGGGACTAGAGTACACTAGATCTACAAGACCCATAAATGGATTTGGGAAATTTCATCTGGTTTAGGAGATATTAAATTAATTAATTATTTTAATGTATTTCCTAAGTTAAAACTTAGGAAAATAAAATAATTAAAGTAAATTTAATTAAACATGTGATGAACTTATCTTAAGTCACACGGATCAAGCTTTCTTTTAATCTTAGCCATTGATTAAAGATTTAATCTTGGTCGTTGATTTGTCAACAAGAAAAGTACAAAGGAAAGGCTTGGGGTCAATTGTAAGACACACAGAGGCAAAGCACTGAAGCTAAGCTGAGATTCTAGGGCGACGTTGCTAAGAATTCTCAAGTGTTTCATTTGTAGAGAGGGGAATTTAGACCAAGGGGATGATCTGATCCTGGGGTCTAGAATACACAAGAAGCAGAGAAGAGATCAAGAAACACAGCGCAGAGGAAGGCAGCAGCAGACGGCAGCAGCAGGCGGCAGCAAAAGCAGCAGCAGACGACAACAACAACAACAACAGATAGCAGCAGTAAGGACAGCGTGATTTTCAGGAAACCCTTCAGGGGTTACGCAGAGACCCTTAGGGGTAGCGTAGTGATTGTGTCACCCAGTCTGGGGTAACGCAGTCCCTTCCAGTGACAGCGTTGAGCATTTGGAGGCCTTCAGAGGCTGACGCGGTGTCTTTCAGGGGTAGATCTGGGGTTTCTAGGCCTAGATCTAGCTGAGTTCTGCAAATCCCATTTGAGGGTGTGGATCAGTCAGTATTGTTGGTCTTAGATCAGCCAGGTGTTGTAAATATAGAGTTTTATTTGTAGGGTTTTCCAGATCTGGAACCCAATGTTGTGTATTCATAAATATTATTGATATTAGAGCCCTCCAGTAGCCAGAGACCAGTTTTCCCACATTGGGTTTTTTCGGGGACAGTTTTTCCATAAATAACTGTGTCACTTTGTCTATGTGTGCATGTGCTTATTCTATATATGAATTGGTAGAGATATGTTATGTGTTTTTCTTTGATGTTATCTTGAATTTATTCAGTTGATAACTTGTATAAGTAGGAGAAGCTTAACCGGATTAACAGAAATAATTTCTACATAAGAATTAAGATTTAGAAATTTCTACATGGTATCAGAGCAATTGCAGATCTAGAAGGGTCACAAGTTGAAGCATCTGAAGGATCTAGCTGCAGAAAGCAGCTGGAAATATAGCAAAAAATCATATCTGAAGGGACAGGATAGTTTTCAGGAGGAGATTCACGCAGAGGGAAGGGTGACGTTGTCCAGCGCTGTGTCCTAGCAAGCCCACGCAATTACTACATAGAGGCAGCTCAAAAACAGTGATGGTTTGGTCTGAAGCTAGCGAGTATGATTCAGATCTGAATCTATCAGATCAAAAAACATTCTGCAGAAAACTTGTAGAAATTCAAAAGAGCTAGTGGGGTTAAACATCTAAAGTTTTCAAATTTTTAAGCTTAGCACAAGTGACAAAGTTTGGGAAGAGATCAGCTTCTCATAGAGTTTATTTCCAAAGGAAACTTACAGTTTTGTCAGAGGATCAAAGAAGAAGCTGAATCATAGTTGATTTGGTAGATTTCCAAGGAGGGAAATTAAGTGTCAGAGGGAGCAGAGGGTTCCCAGTTCGAAAAGGACCCTAGATCCAAGATCTCTAGCATAGAGAAGAGGAGCTCTGACAGATTCTGAGTAGATGGCTCGTCATGGACTGCGTGATCAGGATAGGCTAGAGCGCCTCTCAAAATTTTCAGTATGGAAAGCTAGGATCCTGATTTTCCTAGAGGCATATGGTCTAAGAGATCATGCAGAGTAGACCCTAGCCACACCGACAGATGCGGATCTTTTATGGACGCATAGAGAAGCTGCTAGGCATGCCAAGCGGCTGATAATGGACAGTATCAAGGACCATATTGTACCACACATAGTTGAGAAGAGGACAACTAATGAGATGTGGAAGGCCTTGACTTCCCTATATGAGGGAAAATCAGTCCAAAGAAACATGTTGTTGGAGGCCCAAATAATGTCATTCATGATGATGCATTTCCTCTTCATAGTGCAGTCAATCAGGGATCAGTTAACTACAATGGATGCAACTGTAGATGATGCAGTGATAGTCAGGACTGCCCTCAATGCAATCACGGATGAGTGGGAAACCTTTGTCCAAAGTATGTTGGGCAAAGTGGACCTCCCAGATTGGGACATCTTGTGGTCAATCCTGTGGCAATAAGAACATCGAAGGATCACCAAGAAGCAGCACAGCCCTGCATTGAGCAAGGTTAAGAAGGAATAGGAGGAAGATGTAGCCTTGGCATCGAAGAAGCAGCTAAAGAAGAAGAAGGATCATTCAAAGATCAAGTGCTTCCAGAGTGGCGAAATGGGACATTTTTCCAACCATTCTCCAGAAAAAGAAGAAGGACAAGGAAGCATCTTCTTCCAAAGCAGTGGTGGCAGATGATGGGTCTAGAGATGATGTATCCATGAGTGCTCATGAAACACGGAAATGGGGTGACATGGACATGTAGAGGAGCTACATGGAAATGAGGTGAGATCCTTGAGCAGCTCGTCTCTTGGATCACAAGCGAGCTATGGCAACCTTAAGACAGTAGTGAGACAAGTGGAGTAGTGGGTGCATAGATCACAGATGAGGCAGAGGCAGAGGCAGATCTGGAGGCTGGGAGAAGCAGCGCAGAGCATAGCAACAACAGCATAGAAGCAGTAGCGGCGCAGACGCTGATGTGACTTCAGCAGTGCAGAGTAGTGTTTCTTATGCAGTGTAGAGTTGTAGCAGCGCAGAGAGCTTCAGAGGGACAGCTCAATGCAGCAGCAGTGTCACATATTTCATCACAAGGAGTTGATGTGACTTCAGTAGTGCAGAGGGAGTCTGATTACGCAGGAAAAGTTGTAGTTGTGCATCATTCTTTAGATGCTAGCACAAATTTGTAGCCTATGGAGCTTCAGTGATGAGGATGCAACCCATCTAACTTTTTTATCAAATATTGGGTAGGAGATTCAGTTGTTTCTCTTAACAACTAAAGCTGCAGTCAGCATATCAGTAGTGGCAGTGCTATGAGCAGCACAGATGCAGCATATTGAGAGGGATCTGCAGTATGGTGGTTGTAGTGGTAGTGGCAAAGTCATGGGTAGCAGTACAGAATGGCAGCAGCAGTGCAGAGTTGAGTGGCAGGAAGCCAAGCTTCAGCAGCACAGAACCAGTGCCCAAAATCATGCAATGCATAAGTGTGATGTATTGCTAGAGCACACCATTGATGATAATAGGGAGTGTTGAGGTTTTGTGTATTTGGGGTAGCATCAGTTGTGCTCTAGGTCCCAAATTTTGTGGAGGGACTAAAGTACACTGGATACAAGACCCATAAATGGATTTGGGAAATTTCATCTGGTTTATGAGATATTAAATTAATTAATTATTTTAATGTATTTCATAAGTTAAAACTTAGGAAAATAAAATAATTAAAGAGGATTTCATTAAACATGTGATGAGCTTGTCTTAAGTCATAGAGATCAAGATTTCTTTTAATATTAGCCATTAATTAAATATTTAATCTTGTTCGTTGATTTTTCAATGAGAAAAGTATAAAGGAAAGGCTTGGGGTCATTTGTAAGACACACAGAGCCAGAGCACTGAAGCAAAGCTGAGATTCTACCGCAGGGTTGCTAAGAATTCTCAAGTGTTTCAGTTGTAGAGAGGGGAATTTAGACCAAGGTGATGATTTGATCTCGAGGTATAGAATACACAAGACGCAGAGAAGAGAACAGGAAAGACAGTGCATAGGAAGGCAGCAGCAACAACAGCAGTAGCATACGGCAGCAACAACAGCAACAGACGGCAGCAGTAGCAGCAAGGACAGCGTGATTTTCAGGAAACCCTTCAGGGGTTACGCAAAGACCCTTAGGGGTAGCATAGTGACTGTGTCACCCAGTCTAGGGTAATGCAATCCCTTCTAGTGACAGCGCTGAGCATTTGGAGGCCTTCAAAGGCTGACACAATGTCTTTCAGGGGCAGATCTGGGGTTTCTAGGCCTAGATCTGGCTGAGTTCTGTAAATCCCATTTGAGGGTGTGGTTCAATCAGTATTGTAGGTCTTCGATTAGCCAGGTGCTACAGATCTAGAGTTTTCTCTGTAGGGTTTTCCAGATCTAGAACCCAGAGTTATGTATTCAGAAATATTCTTAATATTAGAGCCCTCCAGCAGCCAGAGACCGGTTTTCCCACATTGGGTTTTTTCGGGGACAGTTTGTCCAGAAATAACTGTCTCACTTTATCGATGTGTGCATGTGCTTATTCTATATCTAAATTCTGTTATGTGTTTTGCTTTGATGTTAACTTGAATTTATTCAGTTGATAACTTGTATAAGTAGGAGAAGCTTAACCGGATTAACAAAAATAATTTCTGCATAAGAATTAAGATTCAAAAATTTCTACATCTCTGATGTTTTACCACTGCCTGTTTGACCATAAGAAAATCACATCCCTTTTTATATAGCGAAAGATAGACGGAACAATGGGTTTCACGATAAACTTTTTTCGAAAAGGAATGTGGATGTGATCCTTGTCGAGAGCTCAAATGTGTTCCTTCAAAGCTTGAGATTTGAAACCATGCTGCAAGAGCATTCTCAACAAACATTCTTGTGACAGCGGAGGTGCGACGAATCGAACTCATGACATATTTAAACATTCTCAACATCGAACTCATGACATATTTAAACATTCTCAACAAAAGATCATTCATCATTCCTTAGGTCAAATTGAGGTTCTTCGAGGAGCATAATTGGTGTTTCCTTTGTCCTTCCCAAAGAAAATAAGCCACAAGCGGAATCCCAGAAATCCACGGTGCCCTTCAACAAGTTTTGCCATGTTCCCATCATAACTAAGAATAAAGACATCACTTGCAATTGTCACAAAATAATCAAAGGCTTCAAATTGTTTGGATTCAAAAGCATCTCGTTTGGATACAATGCACGCAAGGCTGCCAATTCACCACCATAGCTTTGACCAGCCACAATACAAATTTGAATATTCCTATTAAAGCCTAAATCCTTCAAAACCAGTGCAGTCTCCTCCAGGTATACGTTGCCACCAAATGCAGCTCCTAAGGTACTAATGAATGGCCCAATATTGCATATTGGCATTTTTTTGTGATCTTAGTCATTAAATCTGAGTTGTTGCCCTCAAAGAGTTCTTCATAAAATAAAAATAGTTATATATACATGTATTGCACAGCACTTTCAAGATTTATTCATCTGGAGAAAAGGGTTGTGGCGATGGTTTGATGCCATTAGGGGAATTTTGAGGTCTAAAATGGGCCTCCTAAGGAAAATGTACAATCAAAATTCACTTTATGAGAACCAATCACATTTTATGGGATGACATCATCCCTAATGGTTGAGGTGGCATTGTTTGAGTTAAAGCTACTTACTTGTCACATTCTCAATGGTGGATAAAAACTCATGGTTAACTATGGTAGTGCTCTAAGTACTTTTAAAGTCAAAGTAAAGTACTCATAATAAATGTCATTTCACACTTTTTGAATAAAAATATATTATTGTCATTTCCTATTTCTTGAAAGAAACAATGCATATCCCTATACATTTATTATATTATATTATATTATATTATTTTTATATAATATATTAATACATGTTATTGCCCACAGGGCTTTGGTTCGATGGTGAAGGGTGCAATTTTAAGGCACTCCATGCGATAGGTCACCGGTTCCAATCCCCCCGTGGGTGCTGACTTACAAAAAAAAAAAAAATACATGATATTATACAATTTAAATAATATAAATTTTAATTAATAGCATATAATATAATTAAGAATTTATAAGTTTATATTTATATTTTATTTTAAGTTATTTAATTACAAAGGACAAATGCATTAGTTGTTCAATGATAATGATTTTTTCTTGAAAAGTTCATTCTTATTTATAATCACATCAATAAAAAAAAATTATTAATTTTATTTTGGTACTTTTGCAGTTGTTTCTATGATTAAGATGAATCTGTACACAAGTATGTTTCTGCTTCTATGCATGAATCTGAATTCCTGCTTGGATTTATACACCTGCCACCAAGAAGGCATTTATTAATGAAACTATTACACAAAACACCCTTCAAATTAATTAATAACAATAATTTATAATTTAATAATCAATGTTTCAAAATGCCTCTAATCATCAACTTAATAAGATAAAAAGGATTAAAATTCTAGGTACGAGCACAAAATTATCTGATGAAAATCGTAAAACTTTGGACAAAACGGCAGCTCAACATCCCCCCACGCTGAACCTCTTGCAAGTCCTCGTGCAAGCCAAAACTATAATATTATGAAATAAGGCAGGGAAAATGTCAGCAAAGATTTTAGCAAGTAAGGATGAAGATGCCTGATATTGTAATGCATTCATTAGCCCGCAACATTACTATTACAATACCAGCTAAAACCATGTGAAATGACAAAACAAGATCAGGTACCGAAAGTAGACATGATGGAGAAAAGAGTGTTGCACATACATGTTACCTTGTTCCAAATTAAGTCCCTATTTTGTTTCTGCCCAAATTCTTATAATGAGAATCAAATTTCACTAAAGAGGTGCAATTTTAAAAATACTAACACAAGATTCCTGCACCTAGTATAATAATTTTGAACCTAGGTTATGCAACACATATTTAGAGGCAACTACAATCAATACACATTGTTGGAAACCAACACCTTGTGAGTAGTCATCATTGAGTATTTCATCACTTCAAATACCATTAAAGTTATGATACCAGAAAAGGAAAATAAGAGTAAAGTAATATGACACTTTCTTGGACCAATAAGCAACATTTTTATTGAATACTCTAATTCCGTTGTCATCTACATGAAAACTTGAATTTCTTCTTAATCAATACAAAGAATTACCTCCACTAAGGGTACCACTTCATTAAAGATTCATGATTTTTGAAAGATAAAACTCAAAGCATCCTATTCAAATCGTCTTTAAACCATTGTTCAAGAAAAAGGATGATTTTTAGGGAAAGAGAAGGATAACCAAGAAAATCATAGTATGAAATTAACTTTTAATACCACGGAGATGGCCCTACTGCCCGCAAGTGTCCATAACCTCAGCAGGGATGTCTTTTAACCCCGCGAAATGTTTGTGTCCCACTTACTAGGCATGGATTTAGAGTTAGATTATTTGACTTTTTAGATGAAGGCCATTGTCCTAGCTTGGTAACCAGCTGATGGCAGTGCCACTCACAAGAAGTAACATGGATGAATAGGCCGACTCATGATGAGACCTCCTATCTTCAAGCTTTTTGGCTGAAATCCATTACTCTGGTTTGGTGACCAGTAGCAGTAATTTCATGCATGTTAGGTCTCATGATCGTGGTAGTTAGGCTCATCACGAGACCTCCTATCCTTCCCTAAAACTTTGTAAGCTCTGATTATGAATAACTTTAAAGGTTACTTAATAAGTGGGGAGACAGATCTACTCCTTAAGAGTAAAGGATGGCATGAAAATTTTTTAATGACTAATCATTACTGACTAGTTCCTCTACCCTAGAAACTTCTTTAAAATATCCCAGATAATGACTGAAAGACTCTTTGAGTTAAGAATGCTAGTGTTCTCTCGAATAGCTCATTATGATCTTTACAAGAGTGGTCCACCATAGGGGGTTTTCCAATAGTACCTTTTAAGGGAAACTGAAAATATATATCCGATATGACAACTTATTAGAGTGATTAAGCATGGTTAATTTTGCAACATCATAAGGTATTAGAGTGAATCGTACTCAACAAGATGCGTCATAGATGTGTGTGTTAACAACTAATGTGGATCAAAAGTAGTTTTAATAGCCATGATTTAAAATTCAAAACCCTAATAGCATTATAAAAACTTTATTTATTTATTCTCCTACCCTATTGTACCCTAAGAGGCGAAAGACTCCTTTTTAAGTATAGGAGTACTTCCAATGAAGCCATGTGCATAACAAAGTGTTGATTATACTCACACTTAGTTTTAAAGAATAGACCTCAAGACATACCAAAGCATGAGAAACCAGTTGCTTCAATTGATATGGTACCAACACTTTCCAAATATTGAGGAAATAAGATGGCTTGATGACTGCTCGAAACCAGGATTCAATGGAATCCACATATTTATGATTCTCCAACTGATGCAAATCTTCCACAGTTTGATATTCACTCTCATGGAGACACAAAGGATCTAGTGAAAGAAAATAAATAAATCCCTCAAGTTCGGGCTCAAGTATTTGATTTTCAATTTGACAAGAATGTTTGAGAGAGATTCTAGAATTTCGAGTTTCGAAAACATTTCCAGAACAAGTTCCAATAAAATATTGCTCCTCTGGTGTTCTTTGAATTATATCTTTCCGAGGTGAATGCTCTGTAGTAATGGGGGGAGTTTCTGAATTCATTCCTTTTCCAAACATGGAAGATGTAGCATTTTGTTCAACATGGGAATCAACAGGAAGAATAGGTGTTTGAAACTGTTGTGCAACCTAATGGTTTAGATTAGGGTTTAGGATGTGGTTTGGGCTAAGTTTTTGGTGAATGCTTGGACTAAGATTTGGATTGGGATTAGGATTAGGCTTTGGACTAGGGTTAGGTCTAGGTTTTAAATTAGAATTGGGGTTCGGTCTAGGGTGTGGATTAGGGTTAGGTCTAGGATATGGATTACAGTTAGGTCTAGGGTATGAACTAGGGTTAGGGTATGGATTAGGGTTAGGGTAACATTGCACTTGTGGTTGTGACCATGGAGGAGGATAACTTAATGGTGCATTGGAAAGAAATTGTGGTTGTTGTTGGTGCTCATATGATTGAATTTGCATAGGATATTTCCCTAGAGAGAAGCATCCAAATGATTCTTAAGGCCATGGAGATATATGGCTCAAGGATGAGGGCCAAGGAGAGGGGCACTGTGGCCATGAAGTAGGATATTCAATTGGAGGAGGATTAAAGGTTTTCCATGAAATTCCAGGATTATAAACATGTTGAGGAACCTGCTCAGGAAAATAAACATTATTCCAAGTATCAAATGATAGTGGGTTTTAAGTTATACTCGGTTGTTGATTCGAGTCCTTAATTGATTCCCAGAGTTCCTTACGTAATCGTGGAAGTGATGGGCAATGTTTGGTTGCATGACCATCCTCGCAAATTTCACAAACTTTTAAACCACTAGGTGGACACTTTCCTAGGAAGTGTTTCTTTTGATAGTTGGCACAAAGGATAAGCATTGGTTCTTCATCCGTCTCTTGCTCCTGCAAATCATACAATCTCAAAATAAAAGATTTATAATATTGAATTTATTTTCAAGCAAGGTGTTTAATTCTCCTCTTGTTAATTCCTCATTGGATGAGTTGTTTGTCTCTGTGGCAGCATAAAACCTCCTCATTGAATGATTCCTCAAAATACCATTTTCTTATTCTCAACAAGCCAACTGGTACATTCTATCATCACATGGATTAGTACACAAGGGTTCTTACAGCACCCCAAAAATGATATAACGTTGAAGATTAGATTCTAAAGATAAATGAATTTTAAAAGCTTATTAGCTAAAATAAAGCTCACCACACTTGCATAAAAATAAATTTGCATAAAAGGAAGGGAACGACATATTGGGAAAAATGTTGAATCAAAGAAATATTTAATCTACTGAAAGCAAAACAATTCAGAAATTAAATGTCTCACAAAATATTTCGAACTATTCTAAGGCCTACTTCTACTTTTACGCATAAAGAAAAGGAGAATAAAGTTCAAATATATGCAACAACGGCATCCTACAATACCCTTGAAACTCTGTAAGAGAATTTTACCTGAGCCAAAATACAACTCCCTAGAAACGGCACCAAAATGTTGGGCGGTTTGATTGTCAGATTAAACCTCTCAATATTAATTGTCAATCCGAGAGTCGTAAACGCGAGTTGTATTGAGCCTTGGCTCAACTTAATGGTCAAAGTATATATATTCCTTTGTAATGATAAACTAGGTATTGTAATGAAACACGCATTTGCTGGCAGATAAACAATCTTGAAAAGGGGACCTACTTAACCAATTTTATTAAGCCATCATATTCAAGCAACCTGCAATCTTGATAGTTAAATTCAATTTTATGAAATAGAAAGCAGTCTCACTGGTTGACGAGGCAAAATCAATAATCATATTCAATTTCTAAAATTAATTTAAGATTCCTATTTAGTCAATCAGTTCCATACTTAAGAAGGATTTGTACTTTAAACTATATCTAGCATTCACTACAAACTCCAAACTGCAATGAAACTATAATGAAATAAAAAGCAATCCTTAATCATATAACATTCTCGCACTGTAGCTGGATAACCTCAAAATTCTACTTTTTAAATCTCTATGATATCTTGAAAACCCTAATCTATTTTCTCCTCTCATTAACTTGAAACTAAAACTTAAGATAACCAAAAGGACACACATTATTCTAATAATAACTTCACACCTTAAACTAACTAGAAATACTCTTGATAACAAATTTAAGATTCAAACTAACAAAGGAAATTTCTAATTATTACTAGAAGAAAACCACTCACTTCATATAAAATAACACCTAAAAGACCCTATTAAAAATAGCATTGCAAATAATCTATGAGAAACCTTCAATTCAAAGATTTTATTCTAGATGAAATGAGTTATTTAAAAACAAGCTTACTCTTCAAAATCATGTAACTCAATAATGAAAACTAAATCACATTGCATTAGACTTGATATCTCTACCTGCATAATCAAATCTGCACTCAGACTTGCTCTTATAAAGAAATTATTATACTATAACAAATAAGAGGAATTCTAATTAAAAGAAATCTAATCACTAAGCGAAGTCATGGGATGCATAAACAAATCAAATGAGCATTAAATCCTGCAAACGTTCAAATAAATTACGTAATGCAAACCTTGAATTAATATTCTAAATGGGCAGTGTCAACATATTCAAATTAAAAGCATTAAAATCTGTTCTAATTACGACCACACTCAGAAATCGTTGTATTCCATGAATGCTCCCATTACATTCGATTTTACCAAAAGGAATAGAGTATAAATCTATATTAAAACTCAAGCATAAATTATGTAATGAATCCAAGTTTAAGATAATTCTTCAGCCCATTGATTTGCACAATAAAGAAATGACTAAAAAGCTTTTAAATTGAACCATACCTACCACAAATTCACACATTCACACAGAAACAAGAAACTTACACTATGAAATCTTGCACATATCTAATTATCTTATGTTGATTGATAAATCTTAGCTCTAGATGTGGTGGGCCCTCCCACGCCTGGAGTAAGCCAGCTTACTACAATGGAGGAAATCTTTAAAACATCAAAGACAGGAATGCGCAGTTAACCATGGCACAAATGCTTCTACTCGTGAATTGAAGGCGATGATGTATATTTAAAACAGCATCTGGAAATCGATTTAAACCAATCACAGAAAACATCAATCCTACTTCTTTACACATCAATCCCTATCTCTATTACACACCTCCCTACGAATGCGCAATGCTCTACTTTATAGCATAATGCTCTAACTAAATGGGTCGATTGTTACGTAGAATAAAAATTTAGGATTCAGGTTAATAAAATCAAAACAACGAGATTTGATTTCTAATTCAGGTTGAGCTGGTTCGATCCGGCTTCTGGAAGAATGTGATCCTCACGCACCGCTGGCAAAGGCATCACATAGTTGGTTGGGGCATAACACAGCTAGAATTGGTGCCTTAACGCACAACATGATGAGGTGATGGCCCTTTGTTGAACCTCAGAATTGTCCTTTCTCTGAAATCCTTTCTCAACCTTTTTCCTTACTTTCTCATAAGTCCATACACTCCAATCAATGATAAATGTCATGTTTTATCTCAGGGAATGCATTTAAATGATTTCTATGTTATATTATGATGTTCTTGTTATTTAAATGGATTTTTGTAATTTGGTTACAGAACGCAGCCTATTCTGCAACTAATCGTTGGTTTAGTAGCTACTTTCATGGTTTGAAAGGTTCCAAGGAGAAAATATAGAAACGAGCCACATGAGCATCTCCAGAATGATTCACACGTGGATTTCATCCTATATACTTGATTGAAATCGACATAAAAGTAGGCATGAGATCGTGGTCCAAGTCCGATCGAAGGACGTAAGACGAGAGCGGAAAAACTCTTGATTTTCTCTAACATAGAAAATCAAAATTTAACCAGTCAAAATTCAATTCTATGTTTCGGTTAATATAACCACCTATAGGTGTAATTAGCTCATCACATTTATGTTTTGTTTTATTTAAATACCAGTTATGCAGAAACCGAAAGGTAGTGGTAATTTCTAAACACTATGTATTGTTTTAAAACTCTTTTATTTTCACAATACAAGGATCATGTTCATGGTTCCAGTATCTTCTTAATGTGTATATAGTCAGCTAGGATCTCGGCCGAATCTGTTGTAGATGGCTCCTGCACAGGAGGAGGTTTTTCGTTAATTGTTTTAGTTTAATTCTTTACTCTGTTTTGTCAATTTCCTGAGTAGATTAATATTGTGTTGCAGCTTTTAAATCAGTATCATAGAATTAAGTCATGAATTTTTTCTTAGCATCAATGATAGAATGACTGTGTACTATTTACTTTCCTAAAACATCTCAAGAAGGTAGATTCATCTATTTTCCAGTTGGATTAAGTTTGAGGCAATAGAGCTCATAGTTGTTTAGGTTCCTTTCATATTCTATCATTTACTTTCCTAGATCAAATTCTCAGTTTATTGTATAATTGGATGTTCCTAAGGATCAGGCCAAGAAGGTGACTTGTCATACTTCACAATTGGGTGCTCGAATGTGCAATCATTGAGCTTTTCTTTTACATGCTTTTACATTTTTTTCTAGATTAAGATCCTCAGTCAATTGTATAATCGGGTGTTCCTAAAGATCAGGCCAAGAAGGTAACTTGTCATACTTCACAATTGGGTGCTTGAATGTCTAACCTATGCAATTATTAATTTTTCCCTTTACATGCTTTAATTTCTTTCCTAGACTTAAATTTTCAAAAACTAAAGTATAATCGGTTGTTTGTATATCATTTCAAGAGGGCGATTCTATCATACTTCCATATTGAATGCTGGAGTGATTAAACATACATTTGTTGTTTTCCTTTGAATCTACTTTCATCTAGAGTAGCATTTCAATTTCAAATTTCAGTTATAAGATTCATATCCATGGAATAGGACTGATGTTAAATTAGTAGTCATTCAAATAGACACTCTGTTTTCAGATCAGATTCTAACCAGTCAATAATTTGTTTTCATTTCTATGAAAATTAGTTTAACTTAAGAACACTCCCTTTTCTTCCTTCTTTAAAAATTAGTTTTACACATTTAAATTTCATAGATTCATTTGATTCCTTTCATAGTTCTAGATTAACATTTATACATAGAGAACAAAACCCCCAAAACAACATAAAAATACATACAACGAAGTAAGAAGAAGGTTAACTAAGCACATACAGTGCACCACACTTCATCAGTTTACAAACATCGATTGATAATTTATGTAAGCAATTTAAGACATTAAATTTCCTAATCATTTTGGTGGCATTGTCGAAGAAGTGTAATTAGGTAGGTTCAATTCTTACATCTAAAAAAAATGATATGCGTAGGGAAAGAGATTCTAAGGGTATATTCATAGCTAGAGGTAGGAGTTTAATTCCTACAACACCACCCACTCCACCTAGACCACGTAGTGATACACCACCATCTCAAAATCATATTCCATACTTCACTAGACATAGACTTCTTGAAGTCTTAAGGTCAGAAATCCAATTAGGAGGATCTCCTACTTCATCCACTGAGGCAGTCTTAGAGGAAGAAGATCCTAGATCTCCAACAGAAGGAGTAACATTTTTCACCTCTACACGGGAACATATTTTAGCTGAAGAATTAGAAATTCCTAATGGAGAAGAAGAAGAAGAACCTTTCTTCAACATTCCATTAATAGAAGAATCAGAGGAAGAGTAATTAACCTTATAGATTGAACCTTATATTAGCTCTGAAGGTAGGAAGAGGAGAAGGAGGAGAAGGAGAAGGAGAAGTTCTAAATGGAGAAAATCTATTGTTTGGAGGAAGAGGTGGAGGACAAGGTAGAGGAAATGCAGGAGGAGGTAGAAGAGGTGAAGAAAATAGAAGAAATAGGTAAATTTATAGTTCTTTTGGATTTCCTATAATTGATGGAGAGACAAATGCCACAATGAAAATTATCTCACCTTCTGTCCTTCCAAATTTCCATGGATTAAAAAGTGAAGATCCTGAAACCTTTTTGTTTAAATTTGAAGTTTTGTGTAGAACTTGTGATTATTTACGAGACTCTTAAAAACTTAAGCTATTTCCTTCAACACTGAAAGGAGCAGCTTTAAAATGGTCCATGGGTTTAATCACACAGTCTATTAGGACATGGAATGACATGAAGAAATCATTTTTAAAAAGATATTTGGATTATTGCATACCCATTAATCATAAGGATGAAGTATTCAAAATGATGCAAAAAGAGGATGAGAATTTGGAGGATTTAATATAAATATTCAATTATAACTTAAAAAGAGCTCAAATGGATAATTTAGATCAAGACACTTTAAAATCTCTTTTATTAAATCCATTAGAGATGAGTGGATAGATATCCTTAAAATGATGGGGAAGGGAGATATCTATAAACTCCCATTACTTGACATTGTTGAATTATGTATTCATCTCTCAAGGGGAAAAGCAAAAACTGGGAAAATTCCAAGAGATCCTTCTCTTGCTAGAGTGAATAGATCTGCAACTGGAACAGTAAGTAGAGAAAAAATTGGAAATATGCTTGATGAATTTAAAACATATATCTTAGGGAGCCTTAGTGTACAGATAGACACCCTTAAATTAAAAAACAAGAAGAAAGTCGAAACTAAAGCTTAAGCTATTTTATGTCCTAAATGCATAAAGAAACATGCTTTAAGAGAATGTCGTCTTGATGCAAAAGTCATAAAGACCTATATGATTTGTTCAGAAAATCATGAAACTAAGAATCATCCTTCAATTCCAGGTCTTAAGGCTATTTTTCAAGAAGAAACAACTTCAAATCCAACAGAATCTCTTTGTTTTGTCTCTGGAATACCATGGCAGGGGCCACAAACTCAAGGCTTTAACAATCAAATGCATACTCATCCCCCACCAAATAATTGGAATTCTTGGCAACAACCTTGGCCTAAATCTCAATCTTGGGCACAAGGAATGAAAAATCCCTATGGTAAATACTCTCAATGCTACCAATATCCTCCATCATATCCAAACTATCATCCCCAACAAATTCCTCAACAAAATCAACAACCCCAACTCCAAAACCAAAATCCACAACTTTCATTACCATTTCCACAAAGACCAAATCAACTACCTACCCAACCATTACCAAACTCCAATAATAAAAATCCTCAAAATGCTTACATGATAGAAGGACAACAATTTCCAACCTACATTATTACTCCACTAGATCTGAATGATGCCCAACTTAGATCTGGTAGGATACTAGAAAATAAAAAATCCTTCTGTAGTTATTCAAGAACAAGATAATTTTGAGGAATATTCTCTACAGCCAAGTAAAAGTTTCGAGGAAGGAACATCTCTTCAAACCAGAATTCTGAAAATGAAAATAAAAAAGAACAAATAAATTCAACTCTTATCATAAAGAAACCATCAGTACTTACTTCTAACCCTCCTCTTCCTAAAAGAGTAAGTTTATAGAGGGGTAGAAAAGCATATTATGTTGCCCAATTAGGATTTTCTAGATGAATTGAAAAATGAATGTATAAAAATTCCTCTGTTAAAGGCCATTAAAGAGATTCCAATTCTAGCCAAAACAATAAAAGAGTTGAGCATGAAGAAACCAGGAAGAAAAAAAAAAGTAACAAAACGAATTCAACTGGTAGGAAAAATTGCAGACATAATGATGGGAAAAATTTTCATACAAAAATATTTAGATCCAGGAAGTCCAGTTGTAAAAACACATATCAATGGTGTTGAAATTCCAAATACATTGATTGATTTAGGAGAAGTTATAAACATAATGATCAAGCAAACCATGGAATAGCTCAAACTTCCTAACATTTTGTATACACCTACATTGTTGCAATTAGCAGACAGATCTATAATCAAGCTAGATGGTGTGTTAGAAGATATTTCAATATCCTTAGACTCTTGGGAGTATCCTGTCTATTTTATGATCTTAACTCCTAAGAACAATCTAGGAGGACATACACTAATATTAGGAAGACCTTGGTTGGCTACAGCTGATGTTTTCATTAACTATAGATCTGGTGACATGTACATCTCTGATAGTAACTCAACAAAGAAATTCACTCTATATCCTCCAGCAAAAATAATCACAGCGTTAGATGATGAAGAATGGATTGATGATGACAATGATATATAGCCTCTCTTTATTATTTCAAGCATTAGTGAAGATAGTCAAATCTTAAATTCAATAGAAAATTTTGAAACATCTTCAGAATATGAACATGAGCAATTTCAAGAACAATGAAATATTGAATATTTGTCATCCAGGCAGATGTCTCTATACTCTATGGAAGAATTTGGTAGCTCTACATTTGAAATCTTTCTAGGGAAAACTTTTAACATAAACAAAAACTTGGAAAGATTACAACAGGAAAAGTTAATCAAAACATTACAACAACATTCTTCTGCATATGCATTGGAATACACTGACATGAAAGGAATTAGTCCTAATAATTGTATACATCACATCTACATTGAGGAAAATTGTAAACCTATCATTCAACCTCAAAGAAGGATGAATCCAAATCTTAGGGATTGTGAAAGAAGAATTGCAAAAATTGTTGAATGTGAACTTCATTTACCCAATTTCAGATAGTTAGTGGGTTTCCCCTTTAGTGATTGTACCTAAAAAGAATGGTAAGTGGAGGGTATGCATTTACTATCGAGATTTGAATAAAGCCACTCTAAAAGATCATTTTCCTTTACCTTTTATAGATAAAATATTGGATACATTAGCAAGTAAGAAGTATTTCTCATTATTGGATGGTTTTAGTGGTTACAATCAGATTCGGGTAGCACCTCAAGACCAAGACAAAACCACATTCACTTTTCCATGGGGAACTTGTGCCTACCGAGTACTTCCTTTTGGATTGTGCAATGCACTTGCACCATTCCAAAGGGCAGTACTAGGATTTTTTTTTATATATAATACATGATTGTGTAGAGGTATATATGGATGACTTTACAGTTTATGGGAATTCATTTGAAGAAGCTTTAGAGAATTTGAAAAAAGTTCTTAAAAGATGTAAAGAAGAAAATCTTTCACTAAGTCATGAAAAATGCTTCATGATGTTTACTGAAGGGATTGTTTTAGGACATCACATTTCAGGAGATGGAATTAAAGTTGACACATCTAAAGTTTAAGTAATCTCCAAGTTGTCAAAAGGATGTTAGAATATTTCTAGGATTCATAGGATATTATAGAAGATTTATAGAAAATTTTACTAAAATAGCATCCCCACTCTTCAAGTTACTTACCAAAGATTGTGAATTCAGTTGGAATCTTGATTGCTAATTGGCATTTGAAACTTTAAAAACAGAAATTTCTAAAGCACCCATCTTAAGAGATCCAAATTTGAAATTACCTTTTCATATTTCAACAGATGCTTCATATACATCTTTGGGAGTTGTATTAGGACAAAAAAATTTGATCCCCTATGTCATCTATTACACAAGAAAGAATTTGACTCCCACTGAGTTAAATTACACTGTAACTGAAAATGAATTCTTAGATGTTGTTCATGCAATCAGAAAAATTTAGACATTATATTATAAGCTATGAAACCTTTGTTCATACATATCACTCTGCAATTGGATACTTAATGAATAAATCTATTACTAATGGCATAGTCACAAGATGGTTATTACTCCTGCAAGAATTCAATATCACCATTCTAAACTGACCTGGAAAACAAAACACAGTTACTGATTTCTTATCTAGAATTCAAAATGTCAAAAATGATACTCCAATTGAGGATAAGTTTCCTGATGAATACCTTTTTGAAATAACTACTATTATTCCTTGGTTTGCATATATTACTAATTACTTAGTCACTGGAAATTTACCTTCACACTTGTTTCCTAGAGAGAAAAGAAGAATTATTCAAATAAGTGCAAATCACTCATGGATTAATGATGAACTGTATAAAACAGGTCCAGATTTCATTATCAGAAGGTGTATTGGAGAAGATGAAATGCCTGAGATTCTTAAATCCTGTCATGATGAACCCTATGGTGGACACTTTGCTGATAAAAGGACAACCTATAAAATCCTCCATTTAGGATATTATTGGCCATCCATCTTAAAGGATATCAAATAATATGTCAAAAGGTGTGATAGCTATCAAATAATGGGGAAACCTGTTCCTTCAGATGAAATGCCATGACAACCTCGGGTACTCATCAAACCACTTGAAAAATGGGCCTTGGATTTTTTTGGACCAATTAATCCACCTTCTAATCAAAATAAATACATTCTGGTATGTACTGATTATGTCACTAAATGGGTAGAAGCTAAAGCACTTCCTTTAGCTAATGAACATTCTATAGTTAAATTTCTTTTTGAGGATATATTCAGTCATTTTGGTGTTCCAAGAGAAATTATGACAAATCAGGGATCTCATTTTACATAAAAGTCAGTGGAAAAGCTTATGGAAACCTACAATATCAAGCACAGAAAATCCACTCATTATCATCCACAAGAAAATGGTCAAGCAAAGTCTACTAATAAAGTAATTAAAGGAATTCTCACTAAGACTGTACATCTACACATAAGAGATTGGGAATAAAGGCTTCTTGGAACCTTATGGGCCTACAGAACTACATGGAGGAATACAACAGGACATACTCCCTATGAACTTGTTTATGGGAAGCAAGTCCTGCTCCCTATATAATTTCAGATTCAAACCTTCAAGATGGCAGTCCAATTGGGACTTGATTTATCAGAAGCACAGAAGCATAGATTGGAGCAACTTAATGAGCTTAATGAAATCAGGCAAGATGCAGTTCAAAGAACTAGTATAGTCCAGTAGCAAAGGTCCAAATGGAATGATAAATATATCAAGGAGAAGAAGTTTCAAGCAGGGGATTGGGCACTTTTGTTTGATTCAAAGATAAAATACTTTCAAGGAAAGTTTCAGACTCATTGGCTTGGGCCTTATGAGATTGAAAAAGTCTTTGACAATGGAGCAGTCAGGATAAGGACAATTGATGAAGAAAAGATACCTCTTCTTTTGAATGGACATTGACTAATAAGCCAATTTCAAGAGAAGAGTTTATCAATTTTTTCCAACATAATACTGATATGAAGTTAGTGAAGAAGAATTCTTCTTCTTCCCTAACTTAGTTGTTATTTTTCCTATATATATATATATATAATAAAATAAAAAAATTTATAAATATGAAAACCAATCAATTATTGGCATCCTTATACAGAAAATACAGGATGAAAATCAGAAATTCTAACATTCTATATTTTCTCTTTCTTTTCTACAATAAGAAGTAGTACAAAACTGCATTCAATATTGCATTTACATTCCATTTTGCAGCTACACTCCATTCCACAGTCATATACCATTTAGAAACTACATTCCATTCCACAAGCATATTTCATTCTACAGTTACATTCCATTCTGCGATTGATTCCATATTTTGCAGCCACATTCCATTTCTACAAGTACATTCCATTCTGCAGCTCTGACACATTTGTACAACCTACTGAAAAAATGATGAATACAGTAAGTTGAAGGACTACATTTGAAGACCACATGCTAAAAGGCGTCTGAAGAATCAACACCAAAGAAACGACAACGAAAGGTTAGTTCTAAAAGTAAAATCGCAAAAATTTATTTTAATAGCAAGGTCAAAACATTAGCATGTATAATGTAGACAATCATATGCTACCTTAACATGTCATCATTTGATTTGATTGGGACTTCCATCATATCATAGATCGACCACATCATCCGCATTATGTTTCATAACAGTCCACAATGGACTCTCCCATTTATGATTAACGGTTATGACATGTTGACGTGACATATCCATCTACATTTCTTCAAAACCCTAATCCATCTCACTCATTTCTACAAACCCTTGATGTCCTTCATCATAAATGTAATCCAATTCACTTCATAACAGAGAAGGATAATTCTGAAGGCTGGATTCTTCATAATAGAAGACATGGGTCTAATAGTCAGGTCAGAATTGGTGGGAAAAAAATATATCGAAGGATATCCTCGGATCAGGGAGATGTTGCAAAAGGCTAAATGGGCCAAGTTTATAGAAAAATTTGATGGATTCCACAGAGAAATCACTAAACCTTTTGCAAGATCTTTTAATGGAACAGAAGTTGAGATATGAGACATCAAGTTCTCAGTAACTGAAGCATTCATAGCTAAAGCCACATAACTACCAAGGGTTAGAGAAAGTTGGTTCAAAAACAAAGAATTTCACAGTGAATCATGGAAGGTTATCCTCAAAAATGCAGGTATGAATACTTATGTTTTCAGAAAGGGTATTCATAGCTTAGCACTTAAGAAAAAATGGAGGAACATGCTTTTAATTCTGCAAAAATTTACCACCTGTGAAGGAAGATTTGACTGCATGTATGTATATTATATTTGATTGTTGATGAATTTCTTAGAGGATGGTGAAATAAATCTTCCCTTACTTTTAATGAATAGCTTAAAAATAATGTATACAAACGTGCAGAAGAGAATCCAGTTTATAGATAATACAATGCACCATCATGGGTTGGTAAAAATATTTCTTGAATTTCATTTGAAAAGTATAGGAGATTCTTGGGAAAACTTTCTTATCAGAAACCATCTCCAGATGAACCAGAGCAGCCTAAAGAAGACAAGACTAGAAAGAGTAGAAGAAAGAAGATTGACACAAACATGGAAGACAGACCTACATCTCCACTTCAGAGAAATGATGAAAAGCTCATATCTGCAGAGCTGACAAAGAACAAGAAACAAGGTAAAGTTAAGACAGGAGGTTATAAAAAAAAAAAAGGAGCAAGGTTACAATTGGAGAAAACGTAAATCCTCCACAACTGAGAAGGAGCTCTAGACTCTGAGGTTCAATGAATAAAACACTACCATAAGAGATAGATTTCATAAGTTTAGAGGAAGAACCTCCAATACCATCTCCTATCAATATTTCTGCTCTACATAGCCTTGAAAATTCTCCTATACATCATTTTGAAGGTAGTCCCAGCAGAAGATCTCCAGGCATAGACCCTGTACATCAAGAGATATATGATTACATAGAGTCATTGGAGAAGACAAATGCAGCAATAAATCCAGATCCTCCTATCAATCCACAAGAACCTCTAGTTGATACTATTAAACAGGAAATCTATGAACTAGAGATATTGAATAGCCTCGTATTAAACAGGAGAATGAAGCTTTGAAGCAGCAGAACAAATTGGAGAAAGTGATTAGTGATAATACCATCCTACACTTAGGACTATGGTACAAAAATAACAGGAAGTTAAAAAGGAAGAACAAATCACTAAACAAGGCAGTCATCAATCTCAAATGCAAGCTCCTTATGAGAAAGCCCGAATGGAAATCACTTCAAAGAAAACGAAAAGGAGAAAACTAGATGTATTAGCAGAAGTGTCTAAAAAAATGCAGTAGGAGAGGAAAGTTCACATTTTTGGTAAATTGCATGAGGACATGCAATGACTTCTTAGTGGGGGTATGTTGAACCTCAAAATTTTCCTTTCTCTGACTTCCTTTCTCACCCTTTTTCCTTACTTTCTCATAATTCCATACATTCCAATCAATGATAAATGTCATGTTTTATCTCAAGGAATGCATTTAAATTATTTCTATATTATATTTTGATGTTCTTGTTATTTGAACGGATTTTTGTAATTTGGCTACAGAACACAGCCTATTCTGCAGCTAATCGTTGGTTCCACAGCTAATTTCATGGTTTGACAAGTTCCAAGGAGAAAATAGAGAAACGAGCCACATGGGCATCTCCAAAATTATTCACACTTGGATTTTGTCCGATCGACTCGCTCGAAATCGACAGAAAAGGATGCCTGAGATCGTGGTCAAATTCCGGTCAATGGACATAAGCTGAGAGTGAAAGAACTCTTGATTTGCTCTGACATAGAAAATCAAGGGTTAACCGGTGAAAATTCAATTCTATATTTTGGTTAAGATAGTCACCTATAGGCGTAATTAGCTCATCACAGTTATGTTTTGTTTTATTTAAATACTGGTTATGCAGAAACCGAACGGTAGTGGTAATTTCTAAAACATTGTGTATTGTTTTAAAACTCTGTTCTTCTCATAATACAAGGATCATGTTCATGGTTCCAGTATCTTCTTAATGCGTATATAGTCAGCTAGGATCTTGACCGAATCTGTTGCAGAGGGACCCTGCACAGGAGGAGGTTTTTCGTTAATTTTTTTAGTTTAATTCTTTACTCTGATTTGTAAATTTCCTGAGTAGATTAATATTGTGTTGTAGCTTTTAAATCAGTATCATAGAATTAAGTCATGAATGTTTTCTTATCATCAATGATAGAATGACTGTGTAATATTTGCTCTCCTAAAACATGTCAAGAAGGTAGATTCATCTATTTTCCAATTAGATTAATTTTAAGGCAATAGAGCTCACAGTTGTTTAGGTTCCTTTCATGTTCTGTCATTTACTTTCCTAGATCAAATTCTCAGTTTATTGTATAATTGGATGTTCCTAAAGAACATGCCAAGAAGGTGACTTGTCATACTTCACAATTGGGTGCTCGAATTTCTAAACTATGCAATCATTGAGTTTTGCTTTTACATGCTTTTACATTGTTTTCTAGATTAAGATCCTCAGTCAATTGTATAATTGGGTGTTCCTAACGATCAGGCCAAGAAGGTGACTTTTCATACTTCACAATTGGGTGCTCGAATTTCTAACCTTTGCAATTATTGAGTTTTCCCTTTACATCTTTTAATTGCTTTCCTAGACTTAAATTTTCAAAAACTAAAGTATAATCAGTTGCATGTACATCATTTAAAGAGGGTGATTCCATCATACTTCCATATTGAATGCTGGAGTGATTAAAAATACATTAGTTGTTTTCCTTTGAATCTGCTTTCATCTAGAGTAGCATTGTAATTTCAAATTTCAGTTATAAGATTCATATCCATGGAATAGGACTGATGTTAAATTAGAATTCATTAGAACAGACACTCTGTTTTTAGATTAGATTCTAACCATTCAATAATTTTTTATTCATTTTCATGCAAAATAGTTTAACTTAAGAACACTTCCTTTTCTTCCTTCTTTGAAAATTAGTTTTACACATTTAAATTTCACTAGATTCAATTGATTCCTTTCATAGTTCTAGATTAACATTTATACATAAAGAAAAAAACCACCAAAACAACATAAAAATACATACAACGAAGTAAGAAGAAGGTTAACTAAGCACATACAGTGCACCACACTTCATCAATTTACAAACTTCAGTTGATAATTTATGTAAGCAATTTAAGACATTAAATTTCCTAAACACCCTTTCAATGTTGGGCGTTGAACATCGTGGAGCTTGTGATTCTAATATCAATCTACCCATGTAGATGAGAAGACAAACCAAAAGGCGGATTGTGTCTGAGATAGAGATTTTGGTTGCATATCGTCTGTAAATAAAGATTGCCTGAATGGATTTGCAGGTTGTGTTGGAGGTGGTTTGATTTGATGTGCAGAACTTGTGGAGCTCAGACCTCATGTAGCGTGGCAAAGAGCTTCCAAAAGAGAGTAATGTCACCTTGACTTTTCCTAAATGGTAGCCATGTGGATTTACTGATACAAACAACGTTACACAGGAATTTACATGAGCGACCGTGCACCGTAATAATTATAATTTACCGACATATGGGAAAATCTATGATGTTTTACCACTGCCTGTTCGACCATAAGCAAAGCACGTCCCTTCTTCTATAGCGAAAGATAGATAGAACAATGGGTTTCACAATAAACTTCTTCGAAAATTAATGTTGATGTGATCCTTGTCGAGAGCTCAAATGTGTTCCTTCAAAGCTCGAGATTTGCAACCATGCTGCAAGAGCATTCTCAACAAACATTTTTGTGACAGCGGAGGTGCGATGAATCGAACTCATGACATATTTAGACATTCTCAACATCGAACTCATGACATATTTAAACATTCTCAACAAAATATCATTCATCATTCCTTGGGTCAGATTGAGGTTCTTCAAGGAGCATAATTGGTGTTTCTTTTGTCCTTCCAAAAGAAAATAGGCCACAAGCAGAATCCCAGAAATCCGCGACATCGTTCAACAAGTTTTGCCATGTTTCCATCATAACTAAGAATAAATACATCACTTGCAATTGTCACCAAATAATCAAAGGCTTCAAATTGATTGGATTCAAAAGAATCTTGTTTGGATACAATGCACGCAAGTCTACCAATTCACCACCATAGCTTTGACCAACCGCAATACGAATTTGAGTATTCTTATTAAATCCTAAAGCCTTCAAAACCAGTGCAATCTCCTCCAGGTATATGTTGCCACCAAATGCAACTCCTAAGGTACTAATGAATGGCCCAATATTTCATATTGGCATTTTTTTGTGATCTTTGTCATTAAATTTGAATTTCTGCCCTCAAAGTGTTCTTCATCAAATAAAAAGAGTTATATATACATGTGTTGAAAAACGCTTTCAAGATTTTTTCCTCTGGAGAAAAGGGGCTTGTGGCGATGGCCTGATGCTCTTATTAATTTTTTAAGGTCCCGTAGATGATATCCATGCAGTTGTTTCTATGATTAAGATGAATCTGTACTCAAGTATGTTTCTGCTTCTATGCATGAATCTGAATTCCTGCTTGGATTTATACACCTGCCACCAAGAAGGCATTTATTAATCAAACTATTACACAAACACCCTTCAATTTAATTAAGAACAAGAATTTATAATTTAATAATTAATGTTTCGAAATGCCTTTAATCATCAACTTAATAAGATAAAAAGGATTAAAATACTAGGTACGAGCACAAAATTAGCTGATAAAAATCGTAAAAAATTGGACAAAATGACAGCTCAACATGTACATAACCCAAAAATTGAGAATTAAGATCTTGCATCATAACAAGTTGATGAACCTTCCATGGTCTTCTTGGAGATACATAACAGGATTGTTCCAATGTTTGATTTTCTAACAATATGGGGGTTACAGGGGTACAATAATAACAATAAGGGGGTTACACTAACAACAATAAGGGACTATACTAGTAATATAGGGACCTAACATGCCCCTCTCCTCAAAAAAATGTTGTCCTCAATGCTTGAGTAGCTCTGGGTGCTTCTGTATAAAATTCTCATCCTCCCATGTAGAATCTTCAGTGGGTAAGTTCTTCCGCTTGATAAGATATTCTAAAATTGATCGATTCTGTAGCTGTCGAGTTCTTATTTCCGTGACCGCTTCAGGTTCCAATATGATTTTTCCTTCCTCATCAAGTTCTGGAAATATTGTTTGAACTGGAAGATCTTCACCTATAAGCTTCTTTAAGCATGAAACATGGAGAACTGGATGCACTCGTGAAGAAGCAAGAAGCTCCAATTTGTATGCCGTAGTACCAATCTTTTGCAACTCCTTGTAAGAACCATAGTACTTTGGCGATAATTTATTATCATTCTTAGCTTGCTTGAGGGAAATTTATTTGTTTGGTTGTAGCCGTAAAAATACCCAATCTCCTACATCAAAACTTATTTCGCTGCGATGTTGATCTGCCTGTTGTTTCATTCGATTTTGTGCCAAATTCAGGTTATCCTTTAAGAGTTGGAGAACTTCTTGTTGATTCTCAGTGTGATCTTCCACTGCATGAACCTTTGAATTTTCTCTTAAAGATAATGTGATGGATGGTGGATGATATCCATAAAGTGCCATAAATGGGGTCATTTTTGTTGTAGTATGGAAGGAAGTGTTATACCACCATTCAGTGAGAGGTAACCACTTGACCCATTACATTTGTTTATCAGATACAAAACAACGAAGATATCCTTCCAAACATTTATTTACTATCTCAGTTTGACCATCAGATTGAGGATGATAAGATGAGCTATGAGCTAATTGAGTACCCAAACAAGAAAATAACTCCGTCCAAAAATTTCCAGTAAAAATGGGATCTCTGTCGCTCACAATAACCCCTGGGTTTCCATGTAGCTTTTGAATTGTGTCCATAAATGTAGTAGCAACTGTACGTGCTTTAAATGGATGAGGCAATGCACAAAAGTGTGCATACTTGGTAAGTCTATCAGATACCACCATGATGACACTCTTTCCTTCAGACTTAGGTAAACCCGTGATAAAATCCATTGAAATCTCCTCCTAATGTTGACTTGGAATGGATAAAGGTTGTAGAAGTCCCGGGGTCTTAATTGTTTCCACTTTATTCTGCTGGCAAACCAAACATTCCGCCACAAACTTTTGAATATCAGATTTAAGGCCATCCTAAAAAAATTCTTTCTTCACCCTGTGGTAAGTTTTTAAAAATCCTGAGTGTCCTCCTAAAGGAGAAGTGTGCAATTCCAAAAGAATATTTTGTTTTAGTTGGGAATTATTACAAAGATATAAGCGATCTTTGTACCATAAGGAATAATTTTTCCAAATAAATGTATCAGATGTACTAGGATCTTGCTGCAACTTTTGAATGAGTGTCCATACATCTTTGTCCTTCTTCCATTCATCTCTTGCTTCTGTTATCCAATCTGGTTGGATAATAGAAATGGCACAAAGCAATGCTTCCACCTCTTCATTATTTCTTGAGAGTGCATCTGCAACAACATTTAGCTTCCCTTTTTTGTAGATTATTTCAAAGTCATAAACCAACATCTTTGTGACCCATTTTTGCTGCTCTTATGAAGATAGTCTTTGTTCCAAAAATTGTTTAAGACTACCATGATCATTTTTTAGCTTGAAGTGTCTTCCCATTAGGTAAGTTCTCCATTTCTTTAGTGCATGTAGTATTGCTAACATTTCCTTCTCATAAATAGGTTTCTGTAAATACTTTCCTTTGATTGGACGACTTTCAAAAGCAATGGGTCTTCCTTCTTGTATTAAAACAACACCAATTCCATTTCCTGAGGCATCACATTCCACAATAAAGGTTTTTGTGAAGTCCGGCGTAGCTAAGACCGGTGCTAGGCACATTGCCTCTTTAAGACATTCAAAGGCCTTAGTTGCTTCAGGAGTCCATGAAAATGCATCTTTCTTCAATAATGTTGTTAGAGGTGCTGCTATTCTCCCATAATTCTTAACAAACTTGTGATAATACCTTGTTAACCCGAGAAATCCTTGCAACTTCTTTATGGTTGTGGGGACTTTCCATTCCTTAATGGCTTTAATTTTTTTAGGGTCTACCTTAACACCCTCGTGAGATACAATATGACCCGGATATTCCACCTCTTTGTTGGAAATGTTATCATTGATGGCAAAGGAGTTGGCAAAGGAGGAGCTAGCAAAGGAAATGAAAAAGGAGGAGCACCTGACACAACAACAAGGCAGCAGAGAGGTAGCAGAGGCAACAAAAAGAGAAGCAAGGAGAAGTGAAGCAGTGAATTGAAGCAGATACAAGCAGTAAATTGAAGCAGAGTTGTCCAGAGACAGAGTAGGAGAAAACGGCCATCGAATAGAAAATCTGGCCAATTAAGAAGAATAAGTGAATGTTCTTGTAAATGGTTACATTTTTATATAATGTTGAGGGATTTCTTCTAAATTCTCTGTGAATTATATGTATATTCTTGATTGAATTCAGTAGGAAGGATTGTTACTGACAGATGGGATTATCCTATGTAGACTGCTTGAATTTATTGTGAAAGCGTGAATTTGTTACTCATGGTCTGTAAACATCATAAGCTCTGTGGAAGGGGTAGATTTGTGAATCTGTATAAGATATCGGGTTGCCACGATACAGTAAGCAATGGGGAATGTATAACCTGATGAAGCAGTGCGGTATAATATGCAAAGGAGTCGTGTTAAAACATTGATGAATCAAAGGGTTAGAATATAAATTGATGGAACCTTGAGCCGAGTCATATGGTGGTAGCCTAGAAGAATCGAAGCATTTGTTGTGTATGGACAGAAGCGAGTTTCATTGAAGGCGAAGAGCGGAATTCATATATATAAGCGAGACAGAACCCTGACCCAAAAGGAAGACGGAACCCGGTAGTGGAATGCGAAGTTGGGTAGAACCACGAAGAGTGAACAGTAAAGGTGGTTTATGGTTTTCATCGCACCACCTTCGACGGGCAAGCGGTATTCAAGATTTTGGAAGCAATTCCATAGAACGAGCGACACGCGTCCCTGAACGAATCTGCAAAACTGCCATCATTGCGTGCCATCGCACGTTAATGTTCGACCAAGGAAGCCACGCGATATTGTTGAGCGTCGTCAATCTAGAGGGAAGCCATCGGACGGTGGCTGTATGAGGAAGGTGCGCGAAAGATAACCACGGTACGGTGCGAGTATGTGATTGGGTCGTTGATTATATATGTGGGCCCCAGTTTAAATTATATTGATTGGGACTTTTCAAATTAATGTTTGTGGGTTTTAACCAAGGTTTGTTAATATAAATTATGACGAAGAGCGATTGGGCCATCACTTTGAATGTTATTCCAAAGTTGGTGATATTTTCCATGGTCAAGCTCAGAAATTGTAACCAGAGTGCGAACTAAAAGAAGTGTTGAGCAAAAAAATCACCATATATGTGATGTGTGGAAACCTGGTTGTTTAACCAATGTTAAATTGATTGGTCCGAGTTGATTCAACTATGGTTTAAGCCATAGATTCTTCAAGGAGGTAAACTTCGGCATAAATTCGAAATAGTATAAGTCAGGTTTTTTTATTATGGTTAACCACAGTTTTGAAGATGCCGAGAGTTGATTAAACCAAATATTATATTGTTGATGGTTCATGATAAAGGTGGTGAGTACTAATATATTCGGGTTGTTAAAAAGGTTTTAATAAAAACGCCGAGAGTTATTTTTGTTTGATTAAAAGGCAATTGTACATACAGCAATTATATAACTGCAATGAACAGGGAACTGAATAAAAGTGAAAACGAAAAAGAGAGTGAGGTTGGATGTATGAGGAAGAAAAAGAGGAAGAGAAGAGTGCTATTTGAAATATACATTGTAATTGAATGAAAGGTTTTAACTGTTTATATTGTTTGTGATGTAATTGGCAAGTCTCGAGAGAAAGATAAAATCCCACTGTAAAGTTGAAATGGTACATTTTCTCTGAGTAAATTGATAAAAGAGAAGAGAATGCAGAATTGAAGAAAAAGAAATAATCAAGCAGATATGAAGATTGGAGTGCAGTAAAAGAAATCAAAGGTACAGAACAAAGCTGATATCCAAGGTAAATCAGCAAATGTTTCTTTATGAAAAAGAGGGAGTTGAAGCTTCCTTGCAAGTTGTAGCTTGCATAATTTGAGGTTGGAGCCTCCTGTAGGTTGGTGCTTACGGAAAACCAGTGGTGAGAGGGAGTTGGAGCTTGCCTTTACATCACAGCAATAATAAGATGTGTTTTTCTCCCTTTATGGGTTTCCACGTATATCTGGTGTCTCTGTGCATGATGTTTATGTGTTGATCTGGTTTATCTAATCTGCTTAATACTTGATGCTGTCATATTAAGTCTGTTGTTACATTATATTAATACTTGCTGCTCACATTCTAAGACTACTCATATATTAAGTTGAATATGAAATGAAGGTGTAAATAAATTTTATGGAAAAAGTTTAAAAGTCCATGAATATGTTAAACTGATTCACCCCCCCCCCCCCTCAGTTTAACTAAGGGTTCAACATTTGGTATCAGAGCAGGTTCCTTTTTGTAGCAGTTTAACAACTGAAAGGAGATCCTAGGTTCTTGAGATGGCTAGTCAAGAAGGATCCTCAACGAACAAAGCTCCTTTTTTCACTGGTGCAAATTATGCCTTCTGGAAAATCAGAATGAGAACATACATAATGTCCTTAAGAATAGAAGTTTGGGCTGCTGTGGAATTTGGATATGATTCTAAGTCAAATGTCTCAAAGAAAGAAGCCAAACAAGATTTTGTGGCTAATGCAAAGGCAATGAATGCAATCTTGAATGGACTGTGTGAGGCAAAATTCATCAAAGTAATGCACAGTGAGACTGCCAAAGAAATGTGGGAAACTCTAGAAAATATTCATGAAGGAGACAAAAAGGTGAAAACTGCTAAACTTCAAGTCTATAGAGCCCAATTTGAAAATTTAAAGATGAATGATGATGAAGATATTGCTAGTTTCTTTTTAAGGGTTGCAGAAATTGTCAATAATATGAAAGCACTAGGTGAAACCATGCAAGAATGTGTAATTGTTCAAAAGATCCTAAGATATTTGCCATCTAGTTTTAATCCCAAGGTCTCTGCCATAGAAGAAACAACAGATTGGGAAACCTTGACCATGAATCATCTTCTTGGAAAACTAATAGCGTATGAGATGAGACTGCCACAGAAGAAGTCAAGTGTAAGGGAGGCAACTTTTAAGGTAGAGAAGAAGAAAGAAGAAAAAGATGAGATAGGCTCCTATTCTGATGAAGAAGAGGCCAAATTTATCAGGAATTTGGATAAAGGCTCAGGTAAGTATAAATGTAAACTTCCATTTAAATGTTTCAATTGTTGAAGAGTTGGAAATTATGCTTCTAAATGTCCTTATAAGAATACAAAGAATCGGGCTCAGGAATCAGAGAAGACCATATCTAAGAACTGGAAGAAAGGGAAGAAATTCAATAGAAAATCTTTCTATGCTCAGCAAGACAGTAGTGCATCAGAAGACTCAGTTGAATTCTCAAGTGAAGAAGGAACATCAGAATTTGTTTTGATGGCTATAGAAGAGCTGGAAGAATGTTTTTTAGAAGATGAGGAAAAGGTGAAGTGGACCTTGAGGGGGAGCTAAGAAGTGCCTTGGAGGAAATTGACAGATTAAAACTGAAGTGCAGAAAACAGAAAGACATTCTTCTCAAATACGCGAGAGAGGAAAAAAATTCATAAGCCCTCATTCAGTTGAAAGTAGAGCTTGAAGAAGCCAAGAAGGTAGAAGATATTTTACTTAAGCAGATCAAGGATAAAACTCAGGAACAAGAGAAGTTGGAAGAAGAAGTAGTGAGCCTAAGAAAGAACTTAGAAAAGGCCCAAAGAGAACTATTAATGAATACACCTCTAATGAAAGGCTCAGGGCAGTTGGATCAGATTATAAATGCACAAAGGTCACCTCTGATCAAAACTGGGATAGGCTATGAAGGAGAATCAAGCAAAGACAAAGAAAAAGAAAACAAAAATATTATTTTTGTAAAAGCAGATGAGAATATCCAAGCAACTCAGAAGATTTCAAAGGAAGAAGAATCCTGCAATAAAGTAGATAAAAATCAGAAGGAAGCTCAAATGACAAAGGATGAAGTAAATAAACTGTCAACTGAAAAAACCTTGCATATTCCTGAGTATGTCAAATTTGGAAGTCATCAAAGGAGATTTTTTCCTTCTATGAAAAATGCTACTTGTTATTCCTGTCACAAATTAGGACACATTGCTGCATATTGTTATACAAGAAGAATAAATACAAACCAGCAAAGGATGCAAACAGTAAAAAGTTTTACTCAAGCAGGAAGATGGAGAAGACAACCTTTTATCAGGTATGCAAATTGTTTTTATGGATACTGTTTTTATTGTAATGATTTTGGCCATAAAATCATTGAATGCAGGAAATATGAACAAAGATTGTTGTTCAAAACCTCAAGAAGGTTTATGAATCATGGAGAGTTTATTCCTACTTATAATCCTGCTAAGGATATATCCAAATGTTGTGTATGCAATAAAAGTGGACATATGTCTTCCAAATGTTCTCTAAGAGAGTGTAGTTCATCATCTCAAAAAAGATACCAAACAAGAGGATGCTTGCAGTGGAAAAAGAAAGTGAATAAATGTGATTTGGCTCTAATAGCTCAAGATCTAAAAAGCCAGTGGTATTTGGACAGTGGTTTCTCAAAGCATATGTCAGGAGATAGAAGCAAGTTTATAACCTTTGACGAAAAGAAATATGGAAATGTTACTTTTGGAATTGATAAAGCAGGAAAGATCAAAGGAAGAGGCTCATTCAGTCTGGACAATGGTAGAGGAAAAGCCCAGGATGTACTATTTGTGGATGGGCTGAAAGAAAATACGTTGAGTGTTAGTCAAATGTGTGATAAAGGCTGTGAAGTTCTTTTTAGAGCTCAAGACTGTGAAGTAAGATCAAGCACCACTGGAAAAACCCTGATCAAAGGTGTTCGAACAAAAATCAATGTCTATGTAGTAAAAGAAGAAAATGAAGCATGTCATCTTAGAAAATTTGAGGAGTCTTGGTTATGGCATAGGAGATTGGGACACCTAAACTTTGATCATATCATAAGTCTAAGCAAAAATAATGTAGTCAGAGATATGCCAGTCATCAAGAAGCCTTCAAATACAATATGTAAATCCTACCAGCTAGGTAAGCAAACCCGTACATCCTTTAAAACCAAAGAGAAGTTATCTACAAGCAGACCTCTTCGAAGTAAGATCAAGCACCACTGGAAAAACCCTGATCAAAGGTGTTCGAATGGAAAGCAATGTCTATGTAGTAAAAGAAGAAAATGAAGCATGTCATCTTAGAAAATTTGAGGAGTCTTGGTTATGGCATAGGATATTGGGACACCTAAACTTTGATCATATCATAAATCTAAGCAAAAAGAATGCAGTCAGAGATATGTCAATCATCAAGAAGCCTTCAAATACAATATGTAAATCTTGCCAGCTAGGTAAGCAGACCCGTACATCCTTTAAAACCAAAGAGAAGTTATCTACAAGCAGACCTCTTCAACTTGTTCACATGGATTTGTGTGGACCTTCGAGAGCTAAAACACCAAGTGGAGAATCCTATTTCATGCTAATAATAGACGATTTTTCTAGAATGACATGGGTTGCATTTCTCAAACACAAATCGGAAGCATTTGAGAAATTAAAAATATTCAAGGCTTTGGCAGAAAATCAAACAGGATGCAAGCTAAAGTGTATCAGATTAGACAGAGGAGGTGAATTTACAGATTATGTTTTTGCATATTTGTGCAATGAGCATGGGATAAAGCAATAGTTCACAATTGCAGGAACACCTCAGCAAAATGGAATGGCAGAGAGACAGAACAGGTTTGTACAACAGATTTCCAGAGCCATGATGCAAGAAAGTAACATTCCTCAAACCTTTTAGGCAGAAGCAGTACACACAGTTGTGCATATCCTAAACAAAGCTCATTTAAGACCAAACAGTGACAAGACTCCTTATGAATTATGGCATGGTAAACCTTCATCAATCAAGCATTTTAGAGTTTTTGGAAGTAAGTGTTTTATAAAAAATAATGATGAAAATTTGGGAAAGTTTGATGCAAGAGCAGATGAAGGAATATTCTTAGGATATGCATCTAAGAGTAAAGGTTTAGGTGCTACAAAAAAATACTTCACAAAATTGTAGAAAGTATTGATGTAAGATTTGATGAAGAACTATCAGACAAATTAAGAAGTACAGATTGCAGCAATCCTCCGGAAGTTCATGAAGAAGAGAATCAAGATGATGATGAAATAAACAATCCAATAGAAGATACAGATCTAAGATCAAAAATCTCCTCAAGATACATTCAGAAGAATCATCTAGAAGATCAAATCATTGGGGACAAGAGTGTAGGTGTACAGACAAGAAGACAGCTAACTGAACAGACTGAAGAGGTATACCTCGCAATGTTGTCACAAATAGAGCCAAAGAAGTTTGAAGAAGCCAGCAAAGACAAACATTGGGTGAATTCCATGAATGAAGAATTGGACCAAATTGAGAAGAACAACACTTGGGAACTAGTTCCAAGACCCAGTGAGAAAAATGTCATTGGCTCAAAATGGGTATTCAAAAATAAGATGAATGAACAAGGATAGGTAATCAGGAATAAAGCTAGACTTGTGTGCAAGGGATATTCACAGGTTGAAGGACTTGATTATGATGAAACATTTTCCCCTGTAGCTAGAATGGAAGCTATTAGACTGTTTTTAGCTTTTGCTTGCTATCATGACTTCAAGGTATATCAAATCGATGGGAAGTCTGCCTTCCTGAATGGAGATTTAGAGGAAGAAGTCTACATGGAGCAACCGGAAGGGTTCTCCTTAACAGATAATGTAGACTATGTTTGCAGATTAAAGAAAGCATTATATGGGTTGAAACAAGCTCCTCGAGCATGGTATTCAAGGCTGGACAAATACTTGCAAAAACAAGGGTTCAAGAAAGGGGGAGTAGATAGCAACTTGTACATAAAAGTAAATGAAGATGAACTTTTGATTGTAGTGGTGTATGTATATGATATCATGTTTGGAAGCAGCAAATATGAGTTAACAAAATGATTTGTTGAAGAGATGAAATCAGAATTTGAAATGTTTATGATTGGAGAGCTTACCTTCTATTTAGGACTACAAATTCAACAAAAGAGCACAGGCACATTTATCTCACAAGAAAAATACTTAAAAGAGATGCTGAAAAGATTTAAAATGGAGGATTGCAAACCTGTATCAACTCCCATGACTACTGGATGCAAGCTTTGTGCAGAAGATGGAACAACTGATGTAGATCAAAAACTTTACAGATCCATGGTTGGAAGTTTGTTTTATTTAACAGCTTCTAGACCAGACATTGTGTTGGCTGTAGGACTTGTGGCAAGATATCAAGAAGCACCAAAACAAAATCACTTACTAGCATTTAAAAGAATATTTAGATATTTACAAGGGACTACACATTATGGGCTATGGTATCCAAAATGAAAAACCTTCATTTTGACAACATATATAGATGCAGATTGGGCCAGCTGTGTTGATGACAGGAAAAGCACAAGTGGAGGTGCATTCTATTTAGGAGAGAGTCTGGTGGCATGGCCAAGCAAGAAACAAACATCTATTTCTCTATCCACAGCAGAAGAAGAATACATAGCAGCAGCAGCATGTTGTACACAAGTCATGTGGACGAAGTAAACCCTCCAAGACATGAAGGTAAGCATTGATGAACCTATTTCAATCAAATGTGATAATACAAGTGCTATAAGTATTTATAAAAATCATGTTCTTCATTCAAAAACTAAACATATTCCAATCAAGTATCATTTTCTCAGAGAACAAGTAGCTCAAAAAGTAGTAAAGTTGGAATATGTGCCAACAAAAGAACAGACAGCAGATATATTTACAAAACCTCTTGCTAGAGAACCATTTGAATATTTGAGAGATATACTAGGGTTAGTATCCGTAGATGCTACTCTCTGATATGAAGCGAGAGCATAGTTTCAGGGGGAGAATAGAAACGAAAATATCATTCCAAGGGAAGATCAACCAGTAAGGAAAGCATAAAACATGTCCTCAAGATCAAAAGCCAGCATAACAGAGTCAATGAAAAGGCTACAGAGTAACTCAGAGAGAGGAAATGCAGAAAGAAAACAAGGAAATGAGCAACCCTTTGCCATTGATGTCAAAGGGGGAGGAAAAGAAAAAAGGTGCTTCTGAAAAGAAAGCAGAGGTTATTGCCATCAATGCCAAAGGGGGAGACTGTTGGAAATGTTGTCATTGATGGCAAAGGAGTTGGAAAAGGAGGAGCTAGCAAAGGAAATGACAAAGGAGGAGCACCTGACACAACAACAAGGCAGCAAAGAGGTAGCAGAGGCAGCAAAAAGAGAAGCAAGGAGCAGTGAAGCAGTGAATTGAAGCAGAGACAAGCAGTAAATTGAAGCAGAGTTGTCCAGAGACAGAGTAGGAGAAAACGGCCATTGAATAGAAAATATGGCCAATTAAGAAGAATAAGTGAATGTTCTTGTAAATGGTTACATTTGTATATAATGTTGAGGGATTGCTTCTAAATTATCTATGAATTATATGTATATTCTTGATTGAATTCAGTAGGAAGGATTGTTACTGACAGATGGGATTATCCTATGTAGACTGCTTGAATTTATTGTGAAAGCATGAATTTGTTACTCATGGTCTGTAAACATCATAAGCTCTGTGGAAGGGGTAGATTTGTGAATCTATATAAGATATCGAGTTGCCACGATACAGTAAGAAATGGGGAATGTATAACCTGATGAAGCAGTGCGGTATAATATGCGACGGAGTCGTGTTGAAACATTGATGAATCAAAGGGTTAGAAAATAAATTGACGGAACCTTGAGCCGAGTCATATGGTGGTAGCCCAGAAGAATCGAGGCATTTTCTGTGTATGGACAGAAACTAGTTTCATTGAAGGCGAAGAGCGGAATTCATTTATATAAGCGAGATGGAACCCTGAGCCAAAAGGAAGACGGAACCCGGTAGCAGAATGCGAAGTTGGGCAGAACCACGAAGAGTGAACAGTAAAGGTGGTTTATGGTTTTCATCGCACCACCTTCGACGGGCAAGCGGTATTCAAGAGTTTGGGAGCAATTCCATAGAACGAGCGACACGCGTCCCTGAACGAATCTGCAAAACCGCCATCACTGCACGCCATCACACGTTAATGTTCGACCAAGGAAGCTGCGCGATATTGTTGAGCGTCGTCGATCTGGAGGGGAGCCATTGGACGGTGGCTGTATGAGGAAGGTGCGTGAAAGATAACCACGGTACGGTGCGAGTATGTGATTGGGTCGTTGATTATATATGTGGGCCCCAGTTTAAATTATATTGATTGGGACTTTTCAAATTAATGTTTGCGGGTTTTAACCAAGGTTTGTTTAAATTAAATATAAATTATGATGAAGAGCGATTGGGCCATCACTTTGAATGTTATTCCAAAGTTGGTGATATTTTCCATGGTCGAGCTCAGAAATTGTAACCAGAGTGCGAACTAAAAGAAGTGTTGAGCAAAAAATTCACCATATATGTGATGTGTGGAAACTTGGTTGTTTAACCAATGTTAAATTGATTGGTCCGAGTTGATTCGGCTATGGTTTAAGCCATAGATTCTTCAAGGAGGTAAACTTCAGCATAAATTCGAAATAGTATAAGTCGGGTTTTTTTTATTATGGTTAACCACAGTTTTGAAGATGCCGAGAGTTATTTTTGTTTGATTAAAAGGCAGTTGTACATACAACAGTTATATAACTGCAATGAACAGGGAACTGAATAAAAGTGAAAATGAAAAAGAGAGTGAGGTTGGATGTATGAGGAAGAAAAAGAGGAAGAGAGGAGTGTTATTCGAAATATACACTGTAATTGAATGAAAGGTTTTGACTGTTTATATTGTTTGTGATGTAATTGGAAAGTCTCCAGAGAAAGATAAAATCCCACTGTAAAGTTGAAATGGTACATTTTCTCTAAGTAAATTGATAAAAGTGAAGAGAATGCAGAATTGAAGAAAAAGAAATAATCAAGCAGATATGAAGATTGGAGTGCAATAAAAGAAATCAAAGGTACAGAACAGAGCTGATATCCAAGGTAAATCAGCAAATGTTTCTTTATGAAAAAGAGGGAGTTGAAGCTTCCTTGAAAGTTGTAGCTTGCAGAATTTGAGGTTGGAGCCTCCTGTAGGTTGGTGCTTACGGAAAACCAGTGGTGAGAGGGAGTTGGGGCTTGCCTTTACATCACAGCAATAATAAGATGTGGTTTTCTCCCTTTTGGGTTTCCACGTATATCTAGTGTCTCTGTGCATGATGTTTATGTGTTGATTTGGTTTATATAATATGCTTAATACTTGATGTTGTCATATTAAGTCTGTTGTTACATTATATTAATACTTGCTGCTCACATTCTAAGACTACTCATATATTAAGTTGAATATGAAATGAAGGTGCAAATAAGTTTTATGGAAAAAGTTTTAAAAGTCCATGAATGTGTTAAACTGATTCACCCCCCCCCCCCCTCTCAGTTTAACTAAGGGTTCAACACTCTTGTACTCCAAAGAAACATTTGGATGTTTTTGCATATAATTGTTTCTCCTGCAATATTTTGAGCACCCTGTCAACATGTTGAACGTGATCCTTCCAAGACCTGTTGTAGATTAGTATATCATCAAAAAATACTAGCACAAATTTTCTATGGAAAGGTTTGAAAATGGAATTCATTAACCCTTGAAATGTAGAAGGTGCATTGGTAAGGTCAAAAGGCATGACCAAAAATTCATAATGACCCTCATGAGTTCGAAATGCTATTTTCGGAATATCTTCAGTCTTCATTCTAATTTGATGATATCCTGAACGAAGATCTAACTTGGTAAAATAAATTGCTCCATGTTATTCATCCAATAATTCATCAATCACAGGAATGGGAAATTTATCTTTAATGGTGAGCTTATTGAGCTCCCTATAATCCAGACACATGCGCCATTATCCATCCTTCTTGTGTACCAAGACTACAGGAGCAGAGAAAGAACTTTGACTAGGTTGAATTATACCTACCTCTAACATTTCTACAATCATACGTTCAATTTCGCTCTTTTGGACATAAGGATATCTATAAGGCCTGATATTTGGAGGAACACTTCCTGGAATCAAATGAATAGCATGATCATGATCACGGATAAGTGGGAGTCCTTTGGGAGTTTCAAACACCTTGGAATGATTTTCCAAAACTTTTTGGAGATCTGCAGAAATAGATGATTTTGATGTTGGAACTTCTAGTGAGCATAGTTGTGCAATTATGCCTCATTGTTCTTTCTTTAGAAGCTTTGTCATGACATTAGAGCTTATTATCTTTCCTGGCTTCCCTGCAATACCCCGTAATTCAACTTCCTTTCCTTCTGAAAACAATTTCAAGAAAAGTTCTTGAAAATTAAAAGCTACCGTCCCCAAAGATTGTAACCATTGTACTCCTAGTACAACATTAGCACCTCCCATAGGAATGGAAAGCATTGGACTATTCAATACATATTCCCAGTCCGTGCACTTGCAGCCACTTATTACATCAATCCAATCTGATGCTCAGAGAGAGAGATATGAATATTTTCCCACGATCACCTCTTTGAGATGAAATTCAGAAGCCTGAACAAGCCCTAACTTCCACAAATCATATCTCTGAAAATATTGCAAAACAATATCTGAAAGTTTTTGACAATGTTCCTCAAGATTTCAGCTTCGCACTCTAAAACTTTCATCTTTTGAACCTTCGTAGAAAAAGAGTTACTACGCAAATACCACAATGACTTGTTTAGGTTAAATTCAGGAGCCTGCAAAATGACCTAACTTTCACAGATCATATCTTCCATAATATTGCGAACTAAGATTTGAAATTTTGCGACGATGTTCCTCAGGATTTTGGCTTCGCACTCTAAAAATTTCAGATTCTGAACCTTCGTAGAAAAAAATATTATAGCGAAAATGCCACAATGACCTTCTTGGAGCAGCGAAACCCTAGAATCTCAAAGCTCTGATACCAAATGTTGTGAAGCCAGCTCCAAAAATAGAAGAAAAGAGATATCAACACCTTAGAAATAAGCCACTTCAAGGGGGCAACCTCCAATACATTACATGAATGAACAATTCTTGTATGATCCAAATTACAAAACCTCCTTTCTATATATAGGAGTCCATGGGGCCACAATGTAATCCTAGCCGACCTAACAATAATAATTTAGGGGCACAATAATAACAATATGGGGGTTAAAAGGGTACAATAATAACAATAAGGGGGTTACAATAACAACAATAAGGGACTATACTAGTAATATAGGGACCTAACAGGTCTTCTTGGATATAGATAACAGGATTGTTCCAATGTTTGATTTGCTACCTGGTAAACTACCTTTAACCCTAGTAATGATGGTAAATATTTAGTAGTATGTGATCCTACATAGATTTCACAAATTTTAATGTTATCAAGTGGACATTCATGCAAAGAAGGTTTCTTTCTACATTTAGGGCAAAATATAAACGAAGCAGCATTCTCAACCTTTTTCTTGTTTTTCATTCTTAGCATATCAATTTGTTCATTTAAATTACCAAGAATTTCTAGAAAATTGTTAAGTTTAGTTTGACTTACCAATTCAGATGCAGACTTACTTACTCTTTCATAGCTGGATCTTGAGGTAATCTTCCATACATTGTTTTTCCTTTTGATATTTTTTTGCATAATTCACAAATCTCTTGAAATGACAATTGAGAGACATCTCCTTTTCCCATCAAGTTAAGAAGATCAATCCGTTCATCCCTTATAGCTTTTGGTAAGATATTTTTTCAATGTGTCTAATCCTAAATCATGCAATTTAGATATTTTGACCTTATAAGTAAATCTCTCCACTAAATATTCTAGGATTTCATCCTCTTTTTGGTTCATCTTAAAGAACATTTCTAAGGTCGTGATGTATGCAATAATATTTATATTTTTCCAAAAATACTCTTTTCATATCACCCCATGTCCTTATAGAATTTTTTCCTAAAATCATGAACCATTTAAGAGCTTTATCTTTCAGTGTTGTCGGAAACAAATTCAATTTTTGAGTGTGTAATGGGTAGCCATAAGATCTACAAAGTACTTCAAATTCAAAAAGAAAGGTTTATGGGTATTCTAATCTCGTACCTTTGAAATTAGGAAGTACATATGGAGGGATGTTCTTCATATGAAAGTTGATATAAATTTATTGAATGGGAAATCCAAAAGGATCTTCCTCATTGTCATCATCTCCAACCATTTCTTCTACCTCCTCTATCACCTCTTATTCTACCAAAAAAAATAGGAATTCATGATGTGGACGTGTGGCTCTCACTGCACCATGTGATATAGTGGGGGTGGTAGGTGATTGAAGTACTTTTTATTTTTGTTTTTTGTTTTAATGAATCTACCTCTAAGATGTACTAAAATGAGATTAATCTTATGCAACTAAATGGATGCAACTAAGAATGAGATGCAATTGAAAGCTAACACCTATGTATACTCCCCCGGCAATGACGCAAAAATGTTGGGTAATTTAATTGGTTGTTAAATTACTTGTCATTAATTGTCAAACCAAGGGTTTCGTGAACTTGCGAAGTATACGTGCACTATATTTGCTAAGATATCTACTTTCAATTCAAAGAAAAATAGGAAAATAAGAAAGATGAAAATATGTAATGAGAATCTATCTATGACTAATTACACATGTTTTTTTTCAATTCAAACTCAAGACTTTGAATTCAAAGCAAATTTATTCTAAAGAAAGGACTTCAAGATCTATTCTAACAATGGAAATATATATTCTAGTAAACTTGAAAGAGAAGATTATTCTATGAACTTGAAAAGCAAGATTATTCTAATTTTTTTTTTAAGATAAATTAAACCTAATCAACTTGGAAAGAAAACTAAATCTGTAAATTTGTGAAAGTAAAGTTGATCTAAAGACTACAAGGACTCTGAAATCAAAAACTATTCTAGAGTATAGCAAACAAAGAGAAATGAATTAATAATTATGGAAGCCTCAAAAATATTACTAATGTGCACACTCGAATCCACAACCAATCATATCCTATCACGCATAAAAATGATACTTAACCTTAAAAGACAATTTGAGGTAAATATTTTGGTGTTTTTGGTTTATTATCAAACGCTTGACTTGTAACAAAACAAGGAGAAATGAGTGCAATTTTAGTTTAAAAACACAAAGCATTGAAATGAAGCTGAATGTATAAATAAATTGAACAATTGAATGAATAAAATTTTGATCTAATTCTAAAGCATGAGAAATTGAAAAAAATAATCAAAGACAACTATACTATCTCTCACACATCCTCAGTGGGCCATCCTGGTGAGTGTGAGATGCCTAAAAACTAAGATCACAAGACTGAAATCGCCAATCACATTCATATTTGTGCAATAACAGAGATTGTATTCATTAAAAAATAGAGTTTTCTTCTTCACTCAGCAACAACAATTAAAAATTAATATTCATCCTTGATATATGATCCCTCTTCTCATCAAATATATTGCAATTTATAGAGCTTTGAAGCAACAAGAAACTCAGAATTTCATTGCATGAATTTTGGCTATGAGATATCAGTAAATCAATTTGAAAAAAAAATCAAATATATTTTGAAGGAATTTAAGATCAAAGATTGATCCATATTTGATCACACTTATCTCCTTGCCACGAATTTATTAAATAACATCTCGTTCCAATATTTTTGGTGAATGGGCATTGACTATGAAATTACCAAACCGTTTGCTCACTCAATCTACAAACTAGGGCTCCAAAAAACCCTGAAAATCTTTCAAATGGTAACGAATTTGAGGAGATTTCTCTTAAAGAGCCTAATTGGGCTCGTGCTAAAAAAAACATGTTTTAATTTTCCAAAATTCATTTCCATTTCCTAAGAAAATGCGTTTGAAGTTGAATGGTCAAAATTGTTGTGTTTTTCCTTTGATTTCTTGTCATAGCTTCACATGTGCCAGTTGGGTAGACTTTGACAAACACAAATCCATATTGGAGCTTCTTTGAACCATTTCCATGTGTCGAATATCCTTCTAGAGTGGTGCTACTACCTTAACCATGGAGATAGCTATGGAAATTGACTTGAGCTACAGAATCTTGAACTATCAAACTATCATTAGTAAAACCATGCTCAATTCTCTTTAATCTAATAAAAATAAAGGAAAATCAATGTTAATTGACCACTTAGAAATATAAAGGCACAACATTGTACTTTGTGAAGAATTACGGTAATATTGGTGGTAAGTGAATGGGATGGTGCAATGAATGGTTGGAAGTAATGGTTTAATGAGTGAAAAATACAATGGGCATGATGACAAATCAATGAGCCAAAAAGAATACTTGATTGATTTTATAAGGACTCTTTGAGCCTCATTTCCCCCTTAATATACTTTTCTAGAGCTTGAGCTTCTTCCTTTGTGAGTTCGACAATTAAACCCTTAAAATGTCTAATGACTTCATTTTGTATGAGGATCAAATCTAACCTCTACTTCCATGCAAGCAAATTTAATGACCCAACTAACTTGTTGCTCTCCTTGAAAAGTGAAGTCATTTTGATAGAAAATTCAGAGATAAGTATAGAGATACTTACTTTTTAAGTGAAGATGCTTCTTGATGGTGATATCTTCAACTTGATGTCTTCTTCATTTTGATGATGATGTTTGCTTCCTTGTATATGACAATGCCTCTTTTAGAGATGTCCTTCTTCAAATGTGCTTTTAAAGAGATTCTTAATTGAAATAGAGGGAGAACACCTTCATTTCGTTAATTCTTCCTCTTTGATGTATAGAATTCAAGATGATTCAATATGTATACCTTCTTTATTTGAGAGGATTTGGGGTCCTTGAGGTCTTATTATTATTGTTGCTTCAAGATGGTGCGATATTTGAAATGGGTAGTCCTTCTTGATGCTCAGATTGTTCGGCCCTTTGTATCCCTTCTTGATGATTCGTTGTCCTCTTTGATGTCTTGACCTTTCTTGATACTCCTTTTGATGGTCCTTCTTCAAGTTTCCTTTCCTTACGTTTTCACCTTAACTCTGATACCAAGTATAGAAATCTAGGGCATCTAGATTAGGTGATTTTTCTTACTTTGATAACTTTTGTGATGTATTTTTACTGAACTTAATTAGATCATTCTTTCTCTTAATTATATTTAGTGTTATTATCATCAAGCAACTACCAAATCATAAAGAAAAATGAGACAAGAGGACACAAGATGTAGGTTATTAACCAGGGCCAAAACCTCTCCTCTTGAGAGGAAAACCCACAAGAATTCTTCTCTTCTTATAGAATCTTCAAATGACGAATTCCAAGACCTAAGACCCTTGATAGAGACCCCTCTAAGGCCAAGTCAACCTTTCTCCTTGATGAGATTTCTTTCCAGCAATTTCGACTCCAAAAACTTCTTCAGAAATTTCAACCCCAATAGTTTCTTCTGCAACTTCGACCGAGCAATTTCTTCCGCAACTTCGACCCAACAGTTTCTTCCGCAACTTCGACCCAACAGTTTCTTTTGTAACATTGACCCAACATTTTCTTCTGCAACTTCAACCCAATAGTTTCTTCTGCAACTTTGACTCTCCTGACAACTTTCTAGCACTTCAAATTTCCCTGCAACTTTAGAAACCCTAACACAAGAAAGAGAGAGAGAGAAACCAAAAAACTTTGATCTTTCTTTTCGTCTTCTTTTTCGTCCTTTTCCAGCATCTTCCTTGAGGAGATTGAACTTTCTTGATGTATCTCCAAATGAGGTCCAATTCTAGGGGTAAGAATTGCTTCCCTGAGGCCAACTTGATATTTCATGTAGGGTGATTTGCTTGAGGCACCATGACAAGGTCTTGGAGGGTTTTCAACTCTCATTTGACTCAAATATTTTTTTTCTTTGCAATATGTAACATGCCCAAAAGGGTATTTCATGCATGACAATGACTCTTATAAATTTTTGACTCAAATAAAAGCCCTAGAAGCACTCAATGGGTGCTCGACCTAAAAATAAATTTCCCTTGAGCATGAAACCCATGCCTCGAGAATGACAATAATAAATTTATTTTTCTCTTTACAATAAATACACAAAAGCATGATTACATATGCCATTATGAAGATCGAACCTAGTTACATATTTCAACAACAGGGAGATGATCATGAAAATACAATTGCTTCAGTTGCTAGGTACATTTCTATTAGAATTATTTTTTCTTCTGTTATGGAATTACATCAGATGGATGTAGAGGCTTTTTTTTCCATGAAGGATTTGAGGAAGAAGTGTACATGGAACCACCTCAAGGATTTGAGGTTCATGAAGAAGTCTCTTGCTTGAAAATAGAATATTTCACCTAATATTTGGATTGATGGATCAATTTCAATCTTATGTGAATTATTTATAATGGAAGTGTAAAGGCTCATATGTCAGAGGGAGAAATTGTGGTAGAAAGATTTACTTCTCTAATAGAGGGAGTAGTCAAGGAGTCTTGTTTTAGATGCATAGGAAGTTGACCTCTAAATTCGAGATAATGGAATATCATTGACATTAATTGATATGCTAAAAATAAATAGTGGCAAAGGGTGTAACCGGGATTTCCACAACAAAATCTGATTCAAAAGGAGCACCTAGTCGAGGTCATTAAAGAATTTTGAGGTAAAAAATAGGCGCGAAAAAATTTAAAAAAATAAAAAATAAAAATTGTACAACCAAAATCAACTTTATAAGAACCATTAGGATTCAATATGATGATGTTAACCATGGGGGGTGATTCATCATTTTTTGGAGTAAAAATTTAAAAGGATTAAAAAAATTTAAAAAAATTTAAAAGGCTACTTTTTCAACTCATATCTTCAATTTATCTCCCTACTTTTTTACTCAAATTTCGAGTAGGAGCACTAGTTGGATGCATAATTTAATTCATGTTTCAAGGAATACCCATGTTGCATACGTTTGATGGACCCTACTACATGAAAAATTAGAAATACATAAAAAATGTTAATGCAATCATGTTTTTCATGTATTTCTCATTTTTCATGTAGCAAGGTCTGTCGAAAGTATGCAACATGGGTACTCCTCGGATGAGGAATTAAATTTTGCATCCAACAAGTGCTCCTGCTTGAATTTGAGTAAAACATAGAGAGATCATGTAAAAACCCTAGTGAAAATTCCATGTAATAAAAGTTAAAAAAGGAAAAATAATAAACACGGTTGATGGGACACTTATTCTAAGTTTAATGTTAGGAAAAACATCCTAGTGAGGGTGTTCATTGGTTTATTATGGCTAAGAAAATTTTCAAAGGCTTTGGAAAGGAAAAATGGCATTTTTGGCGTATTTATTTATGAAATAATGGAAATTAGGAGAAAAAGAAGGTGAAAGGTCACAAGTTGCATGTGAGGAGGAAATTGAAGAAAAATAATGGAAAATGAAGAAAATAGAGGCCTCATTGATAAAAAAGGCTTATGAGGATCAGTTGGCCAGCTTTTGTTGGTTCAACCTTTTGTTAGTTCATTTTTGGAGCTCTCTCATTATTCTCTCTATCTCTCTCACTCTTGGACACATAGATTTTTTATTGGAGCACTATGGCATTGGATCAAGAAAGGAAAAGAAGGCAAGAGGAAGGAAGGAGCAAGCAAGGAAGAGCAGGATCAAGCAGCTACAATAGGATTCTTTGTAGGTATCGATTCGCATGTGTGATTTCCTTGCTAGATTTGGCATGCATGGTATTGCATGCGGTTCTTTATTTTCATGGCATGGGCTTTTCCAAGTGTGACAGTATTTTCAGCCTAGCCTTGCCATTTTCGAATAGCCATGGTGTGATAGGGTTCTCGTGTTTTGGTTGAGTTGGACTACCAGGTGGATTTGAAGCTGAGTGAGATGGATCTTTGAATGGGAAAATCACATGGCCTAGTAACTGAACTGTGGGTTATGGTAAAGCCAGATTTTGTGTTGCCTCGGTAGGCCTAGAAATACTCGACGAGTTAATGGCAAGATATGCGATAAATCCTAGAGGTGGGTGCTCTCCATCAAGCCTAGGAATCCAAAGATGGGATATACAATAAAGCTTAGAGAGTGGATCTCGGTTTAGGGCCTAGTGATCTGATGTGGATTGTGGTAAAGCCTAAGATACTAAGAGACAGGAAAATTCCTCACGATGTAGGCGGAGAAATACGGTGGTATCCATTCTTGTTTTGGCCTAATGATATGGTGGAGATCATAGTAAAGCATGTTATTACATATTTATTGTTTGGCCTAGTGATCTAGGATGGATTACTGTAAATCCTAGTTTCTATTGATGAGGGTGAGGTGGTTTAGCCTTGGGATGACCTGGTTGGTTCTTTTGATTTGAGTCCCACATTCATGGTTGGAATATCGCATGGGGGTGATTGGTTGTAGAGATTTTTGGCTCAGCCAATCTATGTTCAAGTGGAATGTGATAGCCACATCCAAAGTTGGCTTTTGCATTCATTAATAAGAGGTTCTCTCCTTGACATATTTTGTGTAATTGTATTGGTTTATATGTGGATTATACGGTTGATGTATCCTTGATATTTCTATTGTTATTATGATGGTTATAAGCATGTATTATGACATTGATGATGTATGGCCCTCCTCGTGTATTTATTTGTAAATGAATGAAAAATATATCTATGACATAATAGATGGTAATGCAGTTAATGACGTAAGGGAGCAATGCTTCTTAGTGATTCTTAGATAAGACCCTATGAGACCCCTATGTTCAGATTTGTTGTTTATACCTATAGCTTTCATAATTGTGACATGTTTGACGAAATTTTTGTCATGGCTAGTAGGGGTCCAGTTTTGTCCTTGTTGATGTTTTTGCAAACACCTCATTGTTTTGTTGTTATAATTCATTCTTGAACTTGTCATTGAGTTTTGGGAAGTGTTTTGGGCTCTGGGCGTGATAAAGTGCCTTAAATTCCGCGGAAGGAGGCACAGGTATGCTAGGAAAAGTCCCTGGATGTAGGCATGCAGGCCTATGGGAGCATCCAGAGCCTCCCAGACGAAAACATTCAGGCTTGTGGGAGCGTCCAAAGGTTTAATGGCGTAAAATCTCAGTGGGACCTACAGGCAAGATATCTGAATGGTTGGGATGGATCTTGGGAGTGTTATTGATGATGTCGAAGGTATGTTTGATATTTTTCTGTCGATTCCATTTCCTTAATGTCAAGTAGGAGGTTTAATCAGATCATAGTAGCCTCTCATCACATGTTTACCCCGGTTGGTCAGTTACTTGGGTAGATGTCGGAGGAGGGTGTTACAGAGTGGTATCAGAGCATGGTTCACCCCTTGGACTAGATGGGCAGTGTGTGTTGGCAATGCATTCATGTCAGTTGCATGTGTGTTAATAATCCTTGTAGTCTATATGCTTGTTGCATATGCATGGTGTCGGTCATGGTTGTAGTGATGTCGCCATGTGAAAGAGGATGTTCTTGTTTTGAAGTGTGTCATCAAGAGGGTATGATTGGTTATGCATTGTTATGTGTGGTAGTGCTTACATGTTGTCAGTGTACATTGATATGGTTGTTGTTATGCATGCATTATTATGGAAATGGTTTCCGTGCACGAGGTCATTGTGTGCATTTTAGGTCATCGTGATGTTGTTGGTTGTTATGATGCTAATGACGATTGGTTGAGATAGAGCAGGAGATGCAAACCATCAAAGTGAAGTTATAGCGCTGGACCTAGGGGTAAGAGTGGATCATCATATAGGTTTGTATGTTTGGCATGCAGGGTTGTGATTAATAGTTGTTATAAACATTAGGGTTACTTATGTGCTTTTCATTCTATTGTTATTGTGGCTACATTTATGATAAATGTTAGTTGATCAATGTAGTAATATGCATTATGGTTATGTGTATGCCCTTCATTCTATTGATGTTATGGTTACATACATGATAGATGTTAGTTAATTAGTGTGATCATATGTGCATGCATTGGTTATTCATGCATGGTGTTAACTTGATGGCTATGTTATATGTTTTTATGATTATGTTATATGATTAACTTGTTGTGGTTATATGTTAGTTAACTTGACGCTTAGGGTTATTGCATTTAAGATCTTGATGTTATATGTATTGTGCTAATTTGGATTGGCCTATGCAGATGGTTATGGTTACGATATTCAGGTATGAGTTGACCTATTGTGATATCATGTCATACTAATCTAGACTGATTGTGCATATGTGATTGTTATGCATGAATGACAATTGTTTATGAGCTTATGAGGTGAACATGTCAACTAGTTATTATTGTGGATATCATGACCTTATTTATGTTTGAATTGATATGTTGATAAGTTATATTGTGCTAATCTAGATTCATTATGCAGACAAGACAGCCTCCCCTTAAGATACATTAAGGTAAGAGTTTCTTATGTCGTCTACTTGGTGCTTGATTGTTTGATTATGTCTTTTATTTGGTGTTTGAGGGTTTGGTGTCTATTATGTCATCTATTTTTTGTTTGAATGTTTGATTAGTTGCACGATATGAGTATGTATCTATAATATTGCATGAAGAAATTATTTGGTTTTAAGATGGTTGTACTAACGCAATATGTGTTGAGGCAATTGATATGTACTTGAGTATAAGTAGGTGATAGTTGTAGTATTATGATTTTGACTATTAGTTGATAATTAAATGACTGTTAATCATGGTAAGGGTTGATTTTAGTTAATAGATATGATGTCTTGATATTTGCAACATGTGATTGACATGTGTGAATAGTTGCAGGGCAACATGCTTGGTATTAGCATGACAAGGTAACCATTGAATTGTTTATATAACTAATAGTTGGGTGATGTGATAGCATGTAGTAAGACTCAATTGTAGCAAGGTAAATGGTAAAAGAAAGGAATTGGGTAAGAATTCCTTGGGATATATTTGGAAACCCTAATTCCAAACAAATGAGCGCTTTGCATGGAAACATCAAGTCTTCTTAACCTTAATTTCGTCTCACATTTGTGGATATGTGCTAGATTCATGAACGTGTATTTGACAGGTATAACAATTGGTTTCCAGTTATAGCTAGATCTATCAAGGGAATTGGAGTCCCTTGAGAAATGGTATGGATGTTTTCAGTTACGAGGCAACATGCTTGGCACAACAAGGTAAGATAATTGGTATATTTTATATTTATTTATGCACTGAAAATTATGTGTTTATGGGAGTATGATGCAGAGGATTGCATGGAAAAGAGACTACCGTGAAATTTTGAAGAAGGTTCGGGTGAGCTTTCCTTGGGAACCATGGGGATTGATTCATGGTGTTTTTTGCTAGTCTTGATATTTTGGTATTTCGTGATTTGTTGCGCTTGATTGCGGTCTTGATTATGTCTAGTGCATGGCCATGCCACTTTGTTTTTGGTGTCGTATTGTTATTGGTTTTCATGTTTTTCCTCTTGTTTGTTTCTTGTTCTTGCCTTTTATGTTTTGAGGGTCTTGGTAATTGGTTGGGAAGGAGGAAAGTTAGTGGAGCTCGAGGAGAGTTGAATGAAGCCTAGAAGGTGATGCGAGACTCATACGAATCTCAGTGCATGAGTAAGGACAGTTGAAGGCAAGTGTATGATAGTGAATTGGATTGGTTGGGTCCACTGGTGTAAATGGATTATGACAGGACAATCATGAGAAAGGTAATCAAGTAAGGTAAAGTGAATAGACTTATGGAATCAGATGCCTTGGCTATGTTGGGAACTGTTGTTCTCAATGTTGTGTATGTTATGCACACAAAAAGGGGGTTCTCTTAACCTTGACCTTATCATATATGGTAATTATTTGTAATCATGATTATGATAATGTCTATATATGTATATATCCATGTATGTATGTCGTTGTCTCACAGGATCATGATTGCTTTATGTTGATTTTTATGTATGCATATATGTATGTATGTCATTGATTGACATGGTCATTAGGATTATTTTGTTCTAATATTCATAGTTATATATGTAAGTATGTATGTCGTTGTCTAACAGGGTCATCAAAAATCATTCTTGTGGAGGAATGATTGCTTATGCAAGTGAATGGCATGATGAGGTTCCTTGATTATGAGGAATCAAGTGGGAAGAATAACCATGACAGATCTACAAGCTCAGTGTCATGTTGGAATGATTTGATATTATGTGATTATACTATGTATATGTCTATGGTATGGAAGGTAATGTTGAGGGGTACATCAACAAAATGAAAGCAGTGTGATCTGCGACATTCTGAAGCATGCATGCATAGTGGAGAGACACTAGAAGCAAGGTTCCTTTGTGGTTCAATGTGTGGTCTATGGATGTGCAGTACTACTACTGTATATATGTTGTACATGTTGCACTTGTAATGTTATGGGAATATAATGTTGTTTATATATGTTGTTGTGTGTATATTGCATATGCAGTGCTAGGTATAGGTGGTGTTATGTACATGTTGGATATGCGGTGTTGTGTACGTATTGTATCGTGTGCATGTTATATATGTGGTGTTGTGTGCATGTTGGATGTGCGATGTTGTGTACATATAGTGCTATGTACATGTTGTATATGCAGTGCTATGTACATATGGTGTTGTGGGCATGTTCTACATATGTTGTTATGTACATATGGTGTTGTGTGCATGATTGTACATGTGGTGATGTGTACATGTTGTACATGTAGTGATGTGTGTAGGTGGTGTTGTGTACATGTTGTGCATGTGATGTTGTGTACATGTGGTGTCATGTACATGTCATGCATGTGGTGTACATGTGGTATTGTGTACATGTTGTACAGGTAGTTCAGTGTACATGTGGCATTGTGTACACGTTGTGCAGGTGGTGCCATGTAAATGAGATGTTGTGCACACGTTGTGCAGGTGGTGCTATGTATAGGTGGTATTGTGTGCATGTTATACATATGGTATTAGTGTACATGTGGTATTGTGTGCATGTTGTACATGCTATGTTGCAGGCATGCGGTATTATGTATGTGCATTGTGTTATCGTGGCATCGTGACATATGTATGTTGTGTTGTACTATGTGTACATATATGAATTATTTTGTAAACCGGGTATAGGTGTATGTGTTGTACACCGGATGTAGGTGTGTGTATTGTGTTTTGTTGCACACGAAGTGTATGTGTATGTATTGTGTTGTGTTGCACACTGAGTGTGGTTGTATGTATTTTGCAGTGTTGTATGCCTTGTGTGGATGTACATGTTATACATTGTGTATGTGTACATGATTGAAGAGAACAAAGGGCACTAGGTTCTTGCCGGGTGTGGCAACCGATCCGATGTGCGTACAAAAGAACAAAGGCAGAAGTAATGATCGATGAAGGATAAGTATCAATATTTTACTTCAGACTTGTTATGCATGTGATCTGTGATTTTGACTTATGATGGTCAAATGTGATTTATGATTATGGTTTATGGTGATTTCATGATATTCATGATTTTAATTTATGATGGTTGCATCAGATGTGATATGTTTATACAGGATGGTTTGGTCAAACAACTGGTTTGACTTGTTGTGACAAGAAGTGAACAGAATTGCAAGTGTACCTTATTAACAAAGCTACCAATGAGGTATAATGTGAATTTATTTCAATTTATTCTTAGTCTAATGGAAATTATGTGCTTGGTACAGGTAGCCCGAAAATGTATGGTTGGGTGGTTGAAACTGATTGCAAGCATTAGCAGTAACAACAAAAGTAATTGAAACAGGCAATAGTATGTTGGTAAAGCACTTCAAGAGCAGGGCCATTATGGGAAACGGATACCCAATAGTGTCCATTGATTTCCATAAGCATGCTATGAATGATATGATGGTTTTTGGGCAGGTATATCCCTTGGTTATCTAAAATTGTGATGTGAGGAAGCCTTTCTAAGCGATGGATAGCCCAAGATAGGGGATGTTAGGGAACTTGGAAAGTGAGTGATTGCATGGAAGGGGATTACTGGATTTCCCGAGGGACTGTTTAGCAGAGAAGGGAAGGTCAAGGATGGATTTGTTTTGTTCATTAACATTTCCAGATGGAATCAGATGCACATTTGGAGTGTGTCTTGGAACAATGAGCCAGTAACTATTCACTGAGAGGACAAGTGGGGTAGGATTGCATCGCTGGACATTGGATGCAGCTTTGACTTTGGCAGTGGATTTTGGACTTCCCGGGAAGGAGGTGAATCCTAGTATTACTTTGAGAGTGGAGGTGTGAGCCTTTAGATTCCCTTGTTGTTGATACAAGCATCATAACCTTTTATTTGTTGGTTGAGAAAATATGAATATGAGTATATTTTTGTAAATATTGTATCAATCTGGATTTATAAAGCTCCATAAACAGTATGGATGTCATTTTAAATACTGCAACAAGTTGTGTTATAAAGATCCATGGGTAGTATGTTTTTCTTTTTAGCGGTTTTGCTGGTTGTAGGTGTCATTGAACACCAACGACGGTGTTCCCCAAGGGTGATGGTTCTCTAAAAGCCCTGGTGAAAATTCCATGTAATATAATTTAATAAAGGAAAAATAATAACCATGGTTGATGGGACACTTATTCCAAGATGAATGTTGGGGAAAACATCCTAGAGAGGGTGTTCATTGGTTTATTATGTCTAAGAAAATTGGCAAAGGAAATGGCAAAGGCTTTGGAAAATAAAAATGGCACTTTTGGCACGTTTATTTATGTAATATGGAAATTAGGAGAAAAGGAAGGTGGCACATTTATTTATGAAATATGGAAATTGGGACAAAAGGAAGGTGAAATGTCATAGATTGCATGTGAGGAGGAAATTGAAGAAAAATAATGGAAAATGAAGAAAATAGAGGCCTCATCGATATAAGGGCTTATGAGGATCAGTTGCCAAGATTCATCTGCTTCAACCTTTTGTCGTTTCAATTTTGGAGCTCTCTTATTATTCTCTCTCTCTCTCTCTCACTCTTGGACACGGAGTTTTTCTTGGAGTACTTTGGCATTAGATCAAGAAAGGCAAAGAAGGCAAGAGGAAGGAAGGAGCAAGCAAGGAAGAGCAGGATCAAGTAGCTACAACAAGATTCTTTTTAGGTATTGATTTGCATGTGTGGTTTCCTTGCTAGATTTGGCATGCATGGTATTTCATGTGGTTCTTTGTTGTCATGACATGGGTTTTTCTAGGTGTGACAGTTTTTTCAACCTAGCCTTGCCATTTCCAGATAGCCATGGTGTGATGGGGTTCTCATGTTTTGGTTGAGCTAGACTACCGGATGGATTTGAAGTTGAGTGAGGTGGAACTCAGAATGGAAAAAGCACATGGCCTAATAACCCTTGCACCGAATTTTGGGTTGCAGTAAAGCCAAATTTTGTGTTGCCTCAACAGGCCTAAGAATCCTCGACCAGTTAATGGCAGGATATATAGTAAATCCTATAGGTCGGTGCTCTCCATCAGGCCTAAGAATCCCAAGATGGGATATATGGTAAATCCTCGAGAGTGGGTCTCATTTTAGGGCCTAGTGATTCGGTGTGGATTGCGGTAAAGCCTGACAGACTAGGAGATAGGAAAATTACTCATGGTGTAGGTAGAGAATTTGGTGGTATCCATGCTTGTTTTGGCCTAGTGATCTGGTGGAGATCACGGTAAAGCCTGTTATTACATGTTTATTGTTTTGGCCTAGTTATTTGGGATGGATTACGGTAAATCCTAATTTTTATGGATGAGGGTGAGGCGTTTTAGCCTCGAGATCCCCTGTTTGGTTCTTTTGGTTTGAGTCCTATATTCATGCTTGGAACATGTCACGAGGGTGATTGGTTGAAGAGAGATTTGGCTCATCCAATCTATGGTCGAGTGGAACACAGTAGTCCCATCTCGGGTTGGATTTTGCATTCATTAATAAGAGGTTCTCTCCTTGAAATCTTATGTATAAATGTATTAGTTTATATGTGGATTCTATGGTCATGTATCCTTGATATTTCTGTTGTTATTATGATGATTATAAGCATGTATTATGACAGTGATGATGTATGGCTTTCCTCATGTTTTTATTTGTAAATGAATGAACAATGTATCTATGACCTAATAGATGATAATGCAACTAATGACATAAGGGAACAATGCTTCTTGGTGATTCTCATATAAGTATGAAACCCCTATGCTCGGATATGTTGTTTATACCTATAGCTTTCATATTTGTGACATGTTTGAAAAAATTCTTGTCATGGCTAGTACGAGTCTATTTTATTCCTTATTGATGTTTTGAAAATGCCTCATCATTTCGTTGTTATAATTCATTCATGAACTTGTCATTCAGTTCTGGGCAGTGTTCCAGGCTCTTGGCCTAAAAAAGTGCCTTAAATTTCACAAACACAGACAGAGGTCTGCTAGAAAAAGTCCCTAGACGCAGGCAAACAGGACTCTGGGAGTGTCCAAAGCCTCCCATGTGCAAGCATACAGGCTTGTGGGAGCATCCAGAGGTTTAATGGCTTAAAATATTAATGGGACCCAGGGGCAGTATACATGAATGGTTGGGATGGCTCCTGGGAGTGTTGTTGTTGATGTGGAAGGTATGTTTTATGTGTTTCTGTCAATTCCATTTCTTTAAGGTCACCTAGGAGGTTGAATCAGATCATAGTAGGCTCTCGTCGCATGTTTACCATGGTTGGTGGGTTACTTGGGTAGATGTGGGAGGAGGGTGTTACAGATAAGTTTAAAATACGAGGTGTAAAAGTATTATTTTCTTTTTTTCCTCTAAAATTTGATGATGTAATCTAATCTTATTTTATTATTTCCACTATTATTTTATAATATTCGCTAGGAGGCCCATTTTATACCTTAAAATTTCTCTAATGAACCAGAAAGTAACCTATTATCTTGGTTGAGCCAAGGTATGAAGGTTAACATGTATTAAAATACCAACATGGTACAATTGGTTATGGCACAAATAGTTATGGTTTGAGATATGTCTGAAACAGTGAAGTAAAGTTGCGGACATTCAACAATTTTGATTCGGAAGAGAGTGCAGAAGACATAAAGAGTTCATCAGGATGTTGCCTTAGTTTGGGCTTTGTTATGATTTCTTGGATGAGTAGGAATCAAACATATGTCGCACTCAGTATTGCAGAGGTCGAGTATATTGTAGCTTGGTTTGCAAGTTGAGAAGCAGTATGGCTTCATAAAATAGTAGTGGGATTGTTTGATCAAGTGCAAGTGACGACCATGATAACAATTCAAAGGATAATGAGATCTAGTACCAAGACATGGTACATAAGGAATCAATGTGGCTCTAGTACTATTCTATAGTCAAGAAAATTGTTGACAAAGCCTCTATCCTAGGATGAAGTATGTATACTTTGAGGACACGCTTGGAGTGATTGATCATGTCTCTCTCAGCAAGAGCGAGTGATGAAATTGAAACAACCATGACATTCATTCTTCGTGGTTCAATTTAACCAACATCATGGATTATGGTCTGGAGTATTGATGTGATAGCATCAAGGAAAAAAATGCTCCCTGTGTCAAGTGTATTGACCATATGTAATATTCCAAATTAGGAACAGCTACACTATTGGGAATATCTCATGATATTACCAATGTGGAGATCAGCAATTCATAAACATGAGCTGGAAATAGCAATGAATACATTAATACAAGAATTCTAGAAGATCCGCATAACCATTACAATATATTATAGTAGCAGAAATGTATACAAGATCTTGAGGAAATGGTCTCTCAAGCTAGGCAATGCAGCCTCAATGAAACACATACATGACAAGTGGAGAAATACTGCTATACAAAAGAAGCCCTGGCTATGACTGCGCAGTCTATAAAGGAGGATTTCTGCAAAATAGTGTTAATACACAAATATGACAATATACAGCTCAAATAAAAGAGGGGGAGCAATATCTCAACCCCTGGAAACAACAATTCACAATCCTTAAAAGGATTGGCTGAAATAAGTACAAAATGGAAAATCTGCAGAAATGTCGGAGTTGTTGGGTAGCAGCTACAACTCAAAAACTGGAAATGGATGTAGATAGATGATGATGCTGCAAATTATGGTTGAATCTCATCCAAAGGATCTCTCAGGTGAAAGGCTGATCCAATCCCTGAAGATCTCACCCTCCAAAATAGTGGAGCAAGTCCCCACTACAATTGCACTCAAAAATAACGTAGTCTAGAGAAGGGACTGCGTTGTTGGTGAAGGTAAGTGCTTGGCCTAATTCCAATGATTTGCAATATGCTCAGGAATCTCCCTCACTAACCTCCCAGAGGAATAGAAGCTCCCTCCTCTGAAAGATGAGCCAAGGAAATGGTGTTGTGGAGTCCCCACTGCAACACCATGCAACACAAAGTTACCCTGCTTCAGGAATAATGTTGTGACTGAAGGAGGTGGCTTTGGCCTTGAGCCAAGAAGTGTGTGGAGAATGAAGAAAAATCCCTCAAGAGGCCTCTCAAGAAGGTGAATAAATCCTAAACAGGAATTCCCCCGGCAACTTTGCTAAGTAGCAAAAGAATGCACAATGTCTACATAGACAATGAAATCAATAATCCAATTCATGAATAACAATGGTTGCCTTGCCCTCCTTTTAAACAAGTGAAAGATATTTCTCCATGGGTCCCATTCATTAGGGTTTCCTCCACCAAATATCCTCTTCCTCATTCACACTGCGCTGTCCCATAAAGTGATCCACTCCTCCTATGGCAGCGTTGTTGACTTGGTCAAACCTGACCTTGTCTCCATGCATTTTCCCCTTTCCATGCTTGAGGGTGAAAAATGAAGCTACTATGATGATCCCTTTCAAATTATGAGGGATTTTATTCATTTCTTCAATAATAATGGGTTCCCTTACCCATTTATTAAGCTTCTAGGTGATAAAAACAAAACTTTAATATTCCATTTAGCTATGGGCTAAAATGGGAATATTGATGGCATCATGATCCTCCATTCTCCAAGCAATCACCCATACAAAATGAGTTACCTCCCAACATGGCAACTCCTGAAAATCACCTTCCACCATTGGCTCCTGCAATGTAGGTGGGCTGCAAATTTGATCTTGGTAGACAAAATAGCCTACCCCATGTTGTCCTCCTCTCCGCTTAGGATAAGTGTAGAGTATATGTTGATATTGGGATGCAATAGTGTTTCCCTCCAGTGGCAAGATGAAGACTAGACCTCCAAGGATCTCTTCTCCAACATTATGAAACATGTTGTCCCAAATCATCTCATATGTGATGAGTTGGAAGTCACGATCATATGGCATCCAATCAATCATATGGCTCACCTCAAATGGAAAAAAATGTTTTGTTGTAGTGGCCACATGTGCTCTCATGCTCCCACTAGAACATGCAATGCAAATAATGTGGGAGATTTTCCCCCCAAGGGACACATCCAACCAATGTGTCATTCCCCCAATCATGCTCTCAACAAACATAAATATAACAACAACATAATGAACCATAATGAGAACCATGCTTGCTGTCATGTGTGGCAAGGGAGAAGGACAATGGTCCCTTAATTGCAACCAATGCAGTTTGACCCTCAACTGCAAAAGAGTATGACAAAAAGTGTGGCCTCTCAACCACTTGCTTGTTGTCCCACTCTCCTCAAATGCATGGAGAAAGTGAATGATGTATGGTGCAAGGTGAGTATGTCCTCCAAAATACATTTCCTCCCCAAGTCCTCCTAGGGAGTGGTCACCAATAGTGCTCATGGCCTCAAGTAGACCATGGGATCTAGAAAAAAGAATGCTCCTCCTTGGAGCAACATCCTGTACATATATGGTTAAGGGATGAATATGCAAATCATCATGCAAATAAACAATATCCTTACCATAAGTTGTGTGTATGCAAATGGAGTGGCTCAAAAATGAGTCTCCTCTCATCCTCAAAGATAAAAGAGGTGGTTGTGCTAACTCCTCCAAAGAGTTATGTATCTCCTCCATCTGCACATGATCTACGCAGCTCCTCATATGTTGATCTGTCAATATCATGCAAGTAAGATGATCCTAGGAGTACTCCACCAACAACCCGAAGCTCCAACATGGATCTATCCTCCATAGTGACAGTGCCGATGATTCCTCATGAAGGACATCTTTCATATGGTCATCTCCTTCTTTATCACCTCCCCTGCCAAGATGCAAGTTGGAAGGTTGCTATCCTTTCCCTGCTGCTTCTGCCACCATGCAGAATCTGAAATGAGAGTGGGTACAAATTATGTTGAGAGAATGTGTCTCTCCTCCCTGAGTTTACCCAAGACTCTCAGCGATGTATAGTTGTCTCCCAAGGTCTCCACCCTCCTGAAATCAATGAGTGGTGCCCCAACATGTGAAGCATCCATCCTCCTTGATTGATCTAGTGGTCTCCTCGGCAAAATGTCTCCATGCAATGAGACATTCTCAACAAGATATTATTGAATATATGAATGGAGAAAACTCCCCATGCTTCCACTGCGCAATCCAATCACCTTCTTAAGTACATTAACCTCCAGAAATGAATAGGGATGTGTACTCCTCATCTCAGGATGCTAGGTCTTCTCCCTACCTTCTCCTTGTTTCTCCAAGGTTCCACACCACTTCAACATTGGCACATGTAAAACATGAGTTGTGCCTGGATCTCCATACATGAGATCCTGGGGACTTCTTTGCAAAGATGCAAGAATCCCTTTACATAATGCAAGAGCTCCTCCTAACTCTGCATGAGGCACTAGATAATCTCTAGATGGCACAACGTTATTGCCCTCAGCTTCCTCAACATAGATGGGCAACCCTCCCATAATGTTGCTGCAAATATGGAATCTCTTCCAAGGTGGAAGTAATTCCTGATCATCAAAGGTCAAGGAGTATCCCCTTTGCACCCTGGTAGTGCCATCTCCTACTCCTGCAACATCATACAAGAAATGAGAGCAAATCTGCCCTTGCTCTCCAAAGAATGACCCCAGCAACAAATGTTTTTTTTGCTTCCTTATGCTCTCATCATGCAAGATATGTGATGAAGACATAGTGAATGATATGAATGTTGCATCATCACTATGCACCCATAATATTTGCTGCTCCATGATGCCATCATCCTGCCACATCTTTCCCATCCTCATACCCTTGGAAAGAGTGTATACCAAGTGATGGCTAAACTCCTTCAAAAGTAACCAGCACAGCCAAGCCTCTTGCTGCCCGGTATCATAAATCTGCAAGTAGCCCACCAGCTTCTTGCTCACCATCCACATCCACTCAACCAATTGTGGATGCCTTCTTCCATCCTTCTTCTTGGTAATCCTCCCATGAGGGTTACCATCATCCCAAATCACATTACTGCATTTCATGGGATCTTGAAATGCAATCTTCCCAAGGATCAATTTGACCCTATGAGGATCAAAATAGGTGGTAGGAAAAACCTCCCATCATGATGCGCATGGCTCAAGGAATGTCAAACACAGTAATGAGAGATGTTATCCATCCGAAGATGTCCTCCATCTTCTATTTTCTCCTGTGAGAAGGGAAGAACCTCCTCAAACTGTTGAAGAATCTTGCACCCCATGATGTGTGGGAGTGCATCTCTACTAAAATATCTCCCAGAGATCTCCTCTTCATGCATGGTCCTCCAAAACCCAAGAGGCCTTGGATCTGTTGCCAGTAGAAGTCTCTCTTTGAGCTGTGGCATGCTCATTGAGAGAGTGACATCTAGAGAGGAGAAATATTTTCTTATCTCCAGATGTCTACTCCTTCTCACTGCTTCCTTCATGGCTTCCTGAATGAAGTTGTCCTTTGAGTGCTCACATGAGGACTGGCTCCTCTTTTCTCCATCACCGCGTTTATACAATGCAGTGCTATTCTGCTGCTCTAGGTCAACTACTTGCAATGGTGTAGACCCATCCAAAGTGTTTTCTGAAATGACAAGAGATGGATTTTTAATCATACCTTGGTGAAATGTGGAAGCTCTTTGCAGGGCTACAAGAGTTTCCTCCACATAAGTGTTGGCCTCCCAAACTGTTGAAGATGAAGGTTGCTCCTCCATGGACTCAACAGCGTTGTTACATGCCTCATTAGCTAGTGGTGAGGGCTCCTCCCTCCTTTTGCCAAACCTTCTCATCAATCTTTGAGAAAACTCAACAAGAGTAGAAACCCTTGTATGGCTTAGATGGTTGATCCACCAATTCTTTGCTTCACCTCCAAGGTGCAGTGCTGCAACTTCTACATCCTCTCTGTCTACTGCAAGGTGTAGCAGGAAGAAATCCTCTAGCTTCTTCACCCAAACCTCTGCTGCACATGTGAGTGATCCATCAAATGTCGACAATAGAAATCTATTGCCTCTCATCATCCCATAGCTGTGGGGTCTTCTGTCTTCTTTCTGTTGAATAAATTGTGGTAAACCTAGAGTCTCTTGGAAGGCTCTAGGTTTAGCTCAGTATTCAGCAAGGTACTCATTTATAATTTCGAATTCCAAGTGTTCTTCATGATTTTGGACTTCTTCTTTGTGAGAGTAGGAAGTGCATGGTCCTTCCTCTTCTCCTTCTTCAAATTTCTTGACCTCCTTGGAGAGGTTCTCTTTAGATCTGAAAAGAGATGAGAGTAAACTCATCTTCTTAATCATCTTGATATTCTTTGGCTGAGACTCACAGGCTGAGCCAGAGATCATGCTCTGATACCACTGTAATATTCCAAATTAGGAACAGCTACACTATTGGGAATATCTCAAGATATTACCAATGTGGAGATCAACAATTCATAAACATGATATGGAAATAGCAGTGAATACATTAATACAAGAATGCTGGAAGATCCACATAACCATTACATTAGATTATAGCAGCAGAAATGTGTACAAGATCTTGAGGAAATGATCTCTCAAGCTAGGCAATGCAGCCTCAATGAAACACATACATGACAAGTGGAGAAATAATGCTATACAAAAGAAGCATTGGTTATGACTACGTAGTCTATAAAGGAGGACTGCTGCAAAATATTGTCAATACAAAAATATGACAATATACAGCTCAAATAAAAGAGGGGGAGAAATATCTCAACCCCTGGAAACAACAATACACAATCCTTAAAAGGATTGGCTGAAATAAGTACAAAATGGAAAATCTGCAAAAATGTCGTAGTTGTTGGGTAGCAGGTCTAACTCATAAACTAGAAATGGATGTAGATAGTTGATGTTGCTGCAAACAATGGCTGAATCTCATCCAAAGGATCTCTTAGGTGAAAGGCTGATCCAATCCCTGAAGATCTCACCCTCCAAAATAATGGATCAAGTCCCCACTACAATTGCACTCGGAAATAATGCAGTCTAGAGAATGGACTGCGTTGTTGGTGAAGGGAAGTGCTTGGCCTGATGCCAATGATCTGCAATATGCTTAGGAATCTCCCTCGCTAACCTCCCAGAGGAATAGAATCTCCATCCTCTGAAAGATGAGCCAAGGAAATGGTGTTGTGGAGTCCCCACTGCAACACCCTGCAACACAAAGTTACCCTGCTTCAGGAATAACACTGTGACTGAAGGAGGTGGCTTTGGCCTTGAGCCAAGAAGTGTGGAGAATGAAGAAAAATCCCTTAAGAGGCCTCTCAAGAAGGTGAAGAAATCCTAAACAGGAATTCCCCCGGCAACTTTGCTAAGCATCAAAAGAATGCACAATGTCTGCCTAGACAATGAAATCAATAATCCAATTCATGAATAATAATGGCTGCCTTGCCTTCCTTTTAAACAAGTGAAAGCTCTTTCTCCATGGGTCCCATTCATTAGGGTTTCCTCCACCAAATATCCTCTTCCTCATTCACACTGTGTTGTCTCATAAAGTGATCCACTCCTCCTATGGCAGCGTTGTTGACTTGGTCAAACCTGACCTTGTCTTCATGCATTTGCCCCTTTCCACACTTGAGGGTGCAAAATGAAGCTACTATGATGATCCCTTTCACATTATGAGGGATTTTATTCATGTCTTCAACAAGAATGGGTTCCCTTACCCATTTATTAAGCTGCTAGGTGATAAAAACAAAACTTTAATATTCCATTTAGCTGCGGGCTAAAATGGGAATATTACGCCAGAATTAGGGAGAATGATCTGAAAAAGGACATTCATTCTTCCTGTGTCATGTACGTTGACTGAAATTAGGAAGAATGATCTTAGAGGCCCAGAATCACTTAGTTGAGTGGGTGTCTTTCAGCATCAAGCTCAAACTCTCCAAATAGGTTGAGTGCACACATTTAGAATCAAACTTTGAATTACTCATAAAGAGTGAGGTCTTTGGAGATTTAACATGAGTTAAAGATATTGACTAGAATGATGGTGAACCAACGCTAGTCTATATACCATGTGTCAAAAGGACCGAAATTATGGTGACTAGTTGATGCTAATAATGTACCATGTGTCACGAGTATCGACCAGGATTATGGTATAACATAAGTCAAATGTATCGAACGAAGTTATGTTAATTAGTTAATGATGTTGATTTTACCATGAGTCAAAGTTGTTGACCAAGACTATGGTAATTGAAAGATGTTGATGTCGATGATGAATTATTATAAATTTTCCTTAGAGAAATCTGTCAACATGAGAACATATTGATAGTCATTATGAATACCTCCCTAGCTAGGAGGTGAATTTTGTAGCCATGGTTAGTCTTCATAATTAATGTTTTAACCCACATATATATATATATATATATATATATATATATATATATATATATATATATATATATATATATATATATATTTGAAAAATGCAAGACCAACCCCGAGGGTTAGCTCAATTGGTCGAATCCTCACTACCAGAGAACCTTGATCAAGGATGTCATGAATACCTTTATACCCGACAATAGCTCGTTAATAAGTTGACAGAATGTGATGCCTTTGGGTGGACCTGCTAATTTATTTCCTAAAATAAAACATGTTCTTCATGTCTATTTCAAAAGAGAAATTTTAATTTTCAAAAATTGAATTTTTGGCTTCAAATAAGGTAAAGTCGGCCCCAGGCAAAGACACGCCCAATCAACCACACACACACACACATATATATAGTCATTTAAACCTGAAAAGATGGAAGACATTTTCTGGGCATCAAAATGAAGAAGAAGAAGAAAAGGATGATGAAGAAGAAGTAAAAATATATCTCATGAATTATCTCTCTTGGTTGACCTCTCATGTGTGATTTTTTTAGGATTTTCTGTGTATAATTTTGAGTTTTTGGGTAGTAGCAAGGCTGAATTTCTGGGCTATTTTGGGAGGTCGAACTTCAGCATAGACAGATCATTCTAGGCTAAGTTGAACTGGCATCTTTGTGACTTGACCTAAGGGAAGTTTGATAAGGTTTGACCATAGATATTGATGGTCAGTTTGACCTTGTTCTTGGCTAGAATATTTAGATGTATCTATGTTGAAGTAGATAATTTCTGTAAGGAAAAGGTTGTTACGGTTTTCCCCCGTGTGGGTTTTCTTAGGGTAAATTCTTGTGTATCTTATTTGGTTGTCTCTTTATGATCCTACTGGCATTTTGTTTCTACTATTGAGATTTTATGTATAATTTCTTTTTGATGAATATGAATACAAGAAAATATTAACTTAATAAATCATAAGAATCAATTTTCAGTTAGAAGAACCCATAAAAAATCAACACATCTTATTCCTCACTGGTCTTCAAAGGAACCAATGGCAAATGTGGGACAATCTTGACTACCTGGATGCACATTTGGCTCACATGGAAAAGCATACACAAAGGAGGAAAGGTTATGGTTAGATCTGGTAGGATGATGTTTGGAATCACTAACTTTTGTTGAGCTTCCCAATTGTGACTTTATATTATGCATTTTTCTCTTATAGGGAGTAATAATGCCAATGTGAAAGGTTGGATGAAAAGGTATTAGTGCAACCAAACTTTATCATATTTGTTAGTTCATGACATTGCATTATACAACTCGAATTTTAACACACTTCCTGATAAAAACACTTGTCACTCTAACTAGCCTACACTATTTTATCTATGAAGTCCATACTTTTGAAACATTTACCAATTTTACACATGCTTAGACAAATAGATATCAAACTTCTTTTCAAAATAATTACACTTAAAAGCACTCTATATCTTATTATGGAAAAGATATTGTCATATATATATATATATATATAACATTTGTATTTTTTAATATAAAGCAAACTTACTCTTTATATATATATATATATATATAAAGAGTAATTTTGCTTTATATTATAAAATACAAATGTTATTAGTTGATCGAGTTTGCAAGAATATTAAATTAAATTTCTGAATATACTTAACTTTAAAAATAACTATTTTTAGAAAACTAGCACTTGAGTTTACTAGTGATATCACAAGCATATTGGGCCTGGAGTATGCCCTAAAATTTCTTCGCCTTGGCTAAGAGCTCGTCTTCCTCAGGCGCAAGGAAACAGGTTAACGACCCAATACCCAGAGGCATCTGGCAGGAGTGAAAGTTTGCCCCCTTACGGACCACCAACGGGTTATTCTAAGTGGCGTGGTTTTCCTTGAATAAAGGTGATGAGTCAGCTTACATTCGCGGATAACAGCCAGAGATGGTTTTCCTCACTGTTGGTTTGACAACTAAGTTATGATAAATTTTCCCACCGTGTGAAAAAAAAAAGATATTGCAAGCATATTCGACAAATAATTATTTAATGCTTGCATTCATAGTTATGTGTTAACCTGACTAGTACTTAACTACAAAACTCGATACCATGTTAATTACTGCGTTTCGATGTCGTTATACAAGAATTATAACAAAATTGATGTGTACTCAATCATATGATGAGTTATTTGGATATCTTCATAACTAGCGTCACTATCTCTTCATTGTCTAATATAATAGTTATCCTAAGTTATTTGAATACTTTTAAATATGAGATTGCTTTTCTCAAACTCTTATAATTACCCATTTCCCTACTATAAAACGAAATAGGGTTACGATGATGGCTCTAAGCTCGAGTCTGATACCATAGCAATTTTCCTTAGTAATGTTAACAACAAGCTAAATGCATAACTAGTGCTAAAAGTTTATTGTTTAAATTGGATTAAAAATGTGTATAACATTTATGCTCCCATCATAGATTTATAATATTGTTTTCTATCCATCAATAACTAACACAATTTTAATTTAATTTTATAGTTATGAGATTATTTAAAAATAAATAATAATAATTAATTACGTTGAAGGTGTTTTTTTAAGGTTCTTTTCGGCAACACGTAGGCAGAAGACGTTTTTCTTATGAGGTTCTTCTCGGCGACACTATAGAGATTCATCATCCTCTCCTTAGATATTTGGATGACATTCTGATAACATCGTGTTTATGGTTTAGTAGTCGGGTTTTTTCTCCTGCGTCATCCACTCTGCCTCACTTGTTTGTGCATTTATCACTGATTTTTTCTACTCCACCATGTGCTATCTTTTTTCTGCTCCACCTCCGCATACCCAACTACGTGTTCTTCACTTCCACAGCTTTTGTATTGTACCTCATGTTATCTATGTCGAAGCTTCTCTCTAACATTCAAGTTTCATTCAAGGATGCAAGTTTCATTTAAGGATGCAGGTTTTCCAGTAGAGGTACTAGGCTTCCCATCAGTCCTTGCTAGGGGTTTGTCGGATCCCCTCATGGACAGGTCCTATGAAGCGTTTTACTGGTTCAAATATTGGGGATTTTGATAAACACATTTCAGGATTTGGAGACTGAAGTGGTCGAATCTCTCCTAAAAAAGATAATCAATCCCACTCATATTGATCGAATGCCCAGTTTTTGTGTAGTTCGGTCGCTCATATCATCGTCACCACTTGAGTGCAACCAAAAAATTGGTTAATACGGAGGATTTCCTTTAGTGGCTACACAACTAACCACCTTTGTTGTCTATGTTTGTTTCATCTAGAAGTGGAGCCACTCTACCGAGGGAGCATGTGAGTGAAGTAGTTGTGGTATTGGAACAAAGCTGACATCGCTTCCTTTGGGTGCTGCCCAGTCCGTCCAGCAAATTTCTCTCCATACAAGAAACATATATTTCCCAACTGTTACCCGAGGGATTCGAGAGTTGAACCAAAGAGCGAGGACTTGTTGTTCATTCATAGGCGCATCAAATTATTGTTCTTTCTCACCTATCCACTGGCGGTTTCATCTCGCTGCGGTTAGATATCCAAATTACAATGGCAAAGATTATGTGGAAAGGGAATTTAAGGAATTAAATAACTATAAAGCCCAAGCTATTTACCTGGATCTTCTAAAATTAAAACATAACCAAGAAGGTATTTCTAGATCCTGGAAAATTAGGAAAATTAAAACATAACCAAGGTAAATCTGCAAAAGAAAATTTTTCATAATGTAAAATTTACAATACTTTCAAACCTCTTTAAGTCGACAACACAAAAGTAAAACATATACATCTCCAAATGTTAGTAGCTTTTGACAGTGTGTAATGATAATAATTGTTTTGAAATCTTACTAAGTTCCAACAACTCTTGTGCCGACATGAGTCTGATCTTCAGGAAAGACTCTTGCCAAGCCGAAATCAATCAAGCTGGTTGTGTTTGTTTGTATTTATGTCCATGGATGCAGTGCACTAATAAATTATCATAACAGAATTTTATATATATATATATATATATATATATATAATGCAAATAACTCATCGAATAGGATTTTATTGAGACTCTTATTCGGTAAGTACTCAACAAGCAACATTTTTTATCCCTCTACGCAAGCCTAGTAGGTTCACAAGATTCCTATGTTGAATTTTGGCCACAAGTTTATCTTCATTTAGAAATTCTTTTTTCCTTGCAGAGATTTTAAGCACAGCTTTTGCACATCTATTACTTTTCCATTTTTAGTCGTTCCCTAAAAATATTCAGACAAAAATATATGTACGGAGATATTCTCTAAGGGTGCAGTGAGAGAAGCCACGCCTAATACGATAATTTAAGATTTTATAAACAACACCACTATTACTTTATATACAGCTCCAATTCGACCTTCTCCATGTTTATTATTATCATGAAAATTTTCCATAGCAGCTATCAATATTTCCATTGTAAACACAATTTTCCGATCCTGATCGATTAACGTGTCCTCCTCAACTTGTCCATGACCTAGAAAACCAAAATAAACAGTGGCATGAAAAAAATATAGAGGCAAAAATTGAATGTGTCCTTGGTCTTACAATCATTTGGTAGTTTTCCTGAAGAAGATTTTTATAAAAAACTTTATTCGAAAACTAAACTTTAACAATAGTCTAACAGAGCAAACAAGAGGACTCAATCTCTGTGCATAAAGACTTAAGCGATCCAACATATCATATTTTGATAGCGATACAAGAGGACGCATTCTATGTGTGCTTAAAGAATTAGGGGATCTGACAAATCTTTGTGTGCGCCTCTATATGTACTAAATCTAAAATACATAAAATAAAAAACCAACCAAAAAATTTATACAATACCTTCAGATCTACATCTACTTCCAACTAGAGACTTCAATCTCCTCGAAGTTGCAAATACGCATACCAATAATAACATTACAAGCAAGCTTCTAGCAAGGCCTAAAATTGTGGGTAATTTGTTTGAAGACGTATTGTTATGGGTACTATGTATCGATGGTGTGATCTAATTCGATTCTGTAGGAGGCACCAGCGTATTAGCTGGCACTTCTACATAAGGTGGAGACAAATCGAATTAAAGAATGGATGCATTTCATAGCGAACTATGCAGTTTTCCATCAAACCCTGAGCTCCTTAACTTCCAACATATTGTTGAAAAATATTGTTGGTGTACATGCACATAGATTAAATTTAGGTTACTCTAGATATTGCATACAATGTGTACTTGTCTTTAGCTATTTAACTTGAGTGTTGCACATGCACATAGTTAGCATTAGTTAGCTTTAGTTCAACTCTAGATATTGCATGCAATGTGCACTTGTCTTTAGCTAGTTAACTCGAGTGCGTACATGTGGTGTGCACTTGGCTTTAGTTAGTTAACTCTAGTGCTTGCATGTGGTGCATGTGCACATTAACAGAAAATAAAGCACGCTTAGCTTCAGTTAGATTTAACTATCCATAGTTATTGCATGTACAACTAAGCTTAACTTAGTTGCTTTATATATTGATTCTAAAACTAATATTAATGAATCAATTTCATTCTCAATTCTAATTGTTTTTCTTTTTCAACTTGGCAAGTTTGTGAAATTATTCTTCAATTAGATCCATATTTGTGCTCTAGTAATTTTACATGGTATCAAAGCTACAAGGGCTTGGAAAAGCTGCATGAACAATATTTTGTAGGTTTGAAGATCAGAGCATTGGAAATTATTGGGAGATTTGATTTGCGGATCATAATATTAAAGAATTGTCGCAATTGTTGCTTCAACCACAAAGTGAAAGAATGGAATTCCCAGCTTCCATTATTCTGACTCCATACAATTACTATGAATGGAAGCCAATGGTTTTGCTTCATCTTAGGAGAAAAGGCTTGTACCAAATAGTCATGGGAATTGAGACAGGACAAATGTCAGAGGATGAGAAGTCATACTGGCTTAACAGATCTGACATGGCTTATGGAAGATTGTGTCTACATGTGTCTTGTGATATTCTTTATGAGATCAGAAACATTGAATCACCATATGAAATTTGGACTACATTAAAAGGATTATATGGTGATGAAAATGATTTAAAAGGACACGATTTGGAGACAAATAAATCAAGTTATTATAACAGTCTTGAAAGTGGTGAAGACTCCAATAATGTGGAGAAATATTCTCAAGACGGTGTTGAACAAGAAGACTCTGCTTCTTCTATTGTTAATGAACCTGTTGCAAATGAGAATTTTATCTTGTCCAATAACGAAGACATCGCACATGAGGAAATATTTTCCTTTGCTAGTGATGAAGACACTACTTCTAAAAACATAGAAGAGGACTTTGATTCCTCTACTATTGATGATGTTGATGTTGCAGATTTGACGAGGTCTCAATTTAATGATGCCCTACATGCACTCTCAGTCGCAGAGCCATGCATGCCCATGCATGCATCTAACGAGGGATTTATAACACCATGTATGCTCATGCATGCATCCAAAAAGGCATCTCCAAAGTCACACATGCACATGCATACATCCCTAGAGGCACCATTCCCATGCATGCATATAGGGTACATGAATATGATCGTCATGATGAAGTTGCAGGGAATCCATATTGGAATGAAACCATGTATAAGGAAATTCAATCCTTGATCCAAACATGGGAGTTGATACCTCTACTTCCAAAAATGAAGCTTATTCCTCCAAATCCATGATGGGATCATCGTTCTTCAGTATTGTCTGAGTTTCTAGCAGACTGTCGATATCTTCACCAAGACTTTCACTGGGCAGAAGTTTCAATTTTTGCGAGATATTCTCAGGGTGAAGAACACAATTTCCTAGCAGTTGTATTTTCTCTACTTTTGCATTATATTTTGAGGGGGGGGGTTCTTCCCACTGGGTTTTCCCTCTTTCCTCTTTTCATGCATGTTATATGGGTACCTAAAATGGCTATGTTTCCGGGACTCATTCATTTTGCATCACACTCACCTAAGTTATGCTTAAGGGGGGGTGTTGGAGTACATGCACATATATTAGATTTAGTTCAACTCCAAATACTACATGTGATGTGCACTAGTCTTTAGCTAGTTAACTCGGGTGCTTTACATGCACATAGTTAGCCTTAATTAGATTTAATTCAACTCTAGATATTGCATGTAATGTGCACTTGGCTTAGTTATTTAACTCTAGTGCTTGCATGTGGTGCATGTGCACATTAACAGAACATAAAGCACACTTAGCTTCAGTTAGCTTTAACTATCCATAGTGCTTGATGGGAGATCAAGTCTCTTGAAGAAAAATGCTTAAAAATGAAAGTGCTCAGAATTGCTCTGAAACAGATCGACTGGAAAGTGCTCGTCGATACGATCCCAGCGCCGCGAACGGTACTCAAATCCGACACCGTATGAAGAAGTTGTTGCAGTTTGAAAACGCCCAATAACCTTCAATTTTGAAAGGAAAATTTTTAATTCTATGTGTGGAAATTTTTTTTTGATTTTAATTAAAATTATATTAATGTTTTTTATATATATATATAAATATTTAATATTTTATTTGATTTTATAAAAATCATATATTATATTAAGTTTTATATATATAAATTAAATATTAAAAATTTTTAATTAAATTAATGTAAAATACCAGCGCCACCCTTTGGATTTTAAAAAAAATTTATAACAAGTTTAAATTTCAAATGGCAACGAAGTTTTATAAAAAGTTTTAAACCCATAACATAAGTTTTATAAAGAGCACGTGTTTCTATATAGCAACGTATGCGTTGGGTTTAAAAAAGGCACGTGGGCTTATTTTAGCCCAAATAGGCGGTCGATAAATGTGGCATAACCTGTGGGAGGAGCCTTTGAAATGATTTTTTTTTTTTTTTTTTTTGATTTTGGGTGTAGAGAGCATTCTGGAGCTGTTGGAGGTGTCTGCAGAGCCATCAGGGCATTCTATCTGCGAATTTTACAGCGCTTTTGATAGAGAAGCCATCAGGGCCAAGGGGAAAGATTGCTGTATTGGGCTACCTTCCTCCAATGGAGGTGAATTTGTAGTCTATTTATACTGATTTGGATATTATGAGTCTGTTTTAGCAGTCTATTTTCTCATTTGAGGAGTTTATACAGATGTAATTTCATTTGAAGCATTTAATCAAAAGAGGACTGAGCTTAATTAGAGGCTTTTGGACCAGCGGAGGTAGCCCAAGAGAGGGGTGAACCGCTTAAACAAATATCTGCTGTTCATCTGTGTGTTTTGGCTGTTTATTTCCAGATTCTGATAGTTTAAACAGTAAAATTTCATAAGCATGCTTTCCAAAAACAAGTTTATACAGTAATCAAAACTTGTTATTTTAACTTCAAACCTCTACACTCCAATTGCAGAACATATATTCTTGCTTATTCACATTCAAAACAGATCAATGAACACTTTGAATTTCAGAATTAATTACTTTCATTGTTCTTGTTATTTGTGCTTATATTTTATTTCCTTAGACAGAGTCTGTAGAGGGCCAGGTAGCCTCTGGAACTCATCCTCTCTTTAGAGGTGACATGTCCAGTGAATGCCCCTACAGTCCATCTCTGTATGGGAAATAGTTTATTCTCACAATTTCAGATCATTTGAAATATATTGGGAAATGGATACCTTGCATAATTAAACAAGTACATTCCATTTTCAGATCAGGTTGGTATCGGAGCTCAAGGTTTTCCTTAAAAGATTGTGAGATTTGTGCAAGTTTATTGTGTAGTTCTGCAAATCTTGATGCTTACTAGGCTGAAATTGCAAAGAGGGGAAGGTCAACTGGTTAGAGAACAGGTTAATCCTCAACCAAGGAGGGCTAGAGTGCCATTACATCCACCTTCCATTTCATCCTCAGTAGCCTTTGAATCAGCCACAAACATGTCATCTAGAGAGGGAGAAGTACATGAGGAAATGGATCCCAAGGAAGAAGAAAGAGTCTTTAGGAAAGCTTTCTTGGATTTGACTGAGATGGTTAGAATCCTATTCCAGGAGAGAAATGATAGGATTGATGGAGAAGGATCGAAGAACCAAAAGGAAGAAGGAGATTCCTCAGGAGGAAGGAAAGACAAAGATGAGTCTAAAAAAGGGAATGGAGGAAATGGTGATCCACCATCTCCATCATCATCCTCATCCTCCACATCATCCTCTTCTACTTCTGTTAATCAGTCACATAAAACAAAAACCTCTTTTAAAAATCCTTTGTTGAAGCTTGATGTGAAGTTTGAGTTGCCAATGTTTAATGGTGATGTTAATGCAGAGAAATTGGATAACTGGATAAGACAGCTGGAAGTCTATCTAAGAATCCAGAATTTGCATGATGATGAAACAAAAATCCAATTAGCCTCTTTGCGAATGGATGGAGCAGATTTGGTTTGGTGGGAAGCCAAGACTAGAGAGGAGATTAAAAAAAATGGTAAGATAACTCTAACATGGAATGAGTTTATTACAGCCATTAAGAAACAATTTTATCCTCTTGCTCACATTCAGAAAGCTATCATGAATTGGCAAAATTTTAGGCAGCTTAAAGGTCAAAATGTGCAAGATTATACTCAAGAATTTAGAAGGAGAACACTTCTACTTGGGGTGGACTTACAAAGTCAAGACACCTTATTGAAATATATAGGTGGTTTGCACAATTATATGCAACATACTATTCTTATGTTTAATCCTACTAGCTTAGATGAAGTCTGTGTGCAGGCGACACATTTAGAAGCTAGAGGAAAGAATGCTTTTGATGCTTTTGATGAGGATAGTACTTTTAAAAACAAAGGAAAAAAGAGAGTTTCTAATTCAAGAAAGGAAAAAGGAAAGTTCTTTTGCAAGAACTGTTCTAAGACTAGTCATGATGAAGATCATTGTTGGAAGCTTCATCCTGAACTGAAACCAGAAAAGTACAAGAACAAAAACAAGCCCAAAGAAAAGGAGAAAATTGTTGCAACAGTTGAGCAAGACTTAGGGTCAGACTCAGGAGATGAGACAAAAAGCATAGGCATGGTTTTAAAGAACACTAAAGGGAAAGAAGTGGTGCAAGACACAATTCCTAGTTCTAGTTCTTTGAATTGTCACAAAGATACTCATGATGAAAAGAGGAGAATAGAGCTTTTCCATGTGAGGGTAATTTCCCACCATACCAAAATTGACACACTATTTGACAGTGGGTCACAAGCTAATCTTATTTCTGAAGATTTGGTCAAGCAGCTGAAACTTGAGACCATTCCACATCCGAAGCCTTATCCACTTGGATGGATTTGCAAGGATGCTAATTTGCAGGTTTCAAGGAAGTGCATATTGCGCTTTGAAATAACTGCACACTTTGTTGACACAGTGGAACTTGATGTGGTGCCGCTTGACATCTCAGGTATGGTTTTGGGAAGTCCTTATTTGTTTGACAGGAAGGCCATCTTTCATCGCCATGAAAACAAGTATCACTTGTTCAAAGATGGTAAAGAGTACATTGTGAGAGCTCACAAGAAGAAGATGGAATCTTCTTTACTACATGCAGGTCAATTGGAAATATTGGTTAATGCAAGTCAAAGTCTAACTTTGTTGATGTTGAAACGACCGGATTTTGAGCATTTTCCATTTTATGATGTTGCTAATCATTTGTCTCAATTTGATAGCAGTTCGTCTTTGAAAGAAGATGATGTTGTGTTGCATGAATTACCTTTTGGGTCAGCCAATGCAATGAATGAAGTGTCAAAGCAAAGCAGTGCAAGCAAGAAGGACACAAAATTCAGCATGGGAAAAAGTTGGTTTCAGAATGGTACAATTCGCCATGGTAACAGTTTGCATGGTGAAGGTTGTTTTAAATCTTTCTGGAAGTTTGATCAATGTAGAGAAAGTTTATTTTCTGCAAAGTACTATTGTTGTTCTGCAAATTTTAATCATTTGCGTCATGACTCCGTCAATCTTAGCAATGGTAGATCAGTTGATTCCAGAGACATGTTGTCATTTTCTCAAAAGCTTCAGTTGATGAAATCGGGTAGATTTCAGTTGTTCAAGGGTGGAAGAGTGGAGAATCAGTCTCCACATCATCAGTTTCAGTAATCAGAAAGCTTTTGAGGGTCCAAAAGCTTCCCATTTGGGAGGTGTGATCAGGAGATCAAGTCTCTTGAAGAAAAATGCTCAAAAATGAAGTTGCTCAAAATTGCTCCGGAACAGATCAACTGAAGTGCTCATCGTCTGATCCCAGCATATGAAGTAACGACACTCAAATCCGACGCCGTATGAAGAAGTTGTTGCACTTTAAAATCGCCCAATAACCTTCAATTTTGAAAGGAAATTTTTTAATTCTATGTGTGAAATTTTTTTTTATTTTAATTAAAATTATATTAATGTTTTTTTTATATATATATAAATATTTAATATTTTATTTGATTTTATAAAAATCATATATTATATTAAGTTTTATATATATATAAATTAAATATTAAAATTTTTTTAATTAAATTAATTAAAATACCATACCATACCATAGTTTAAAAAAAAAATTTATAACAAAGTTAAAAAAAGGTTATACCATTCAACGTAAGTTGAAAATTTTGAAACGGGTTTTAAACCCACTACCATAATGTTCTTAAATAAGCACATGGCGTTGGATGACGTGTTAATGGCACGTGGGCCATATTTGTAACGGTTTAAAACTTTGGATATGTATATTAGCAGGTTCGTTATAAAACCTTTGTATTAAATGAAAACAGTTTCAAACTCCAAAGCCCACATGTGAACGCATGTTGATATAACCATAATATTTATTGCCAGTTTAACCGTGCGGCCACGTTTGGCGATTTTTCAGCGATTTGTTTCCATACCCAGCGCACTTATCTGCTTATTGGCGGTCTTATCACAGTTTCTCCATTTAGTGGAGATTTTTTATGTGACGATTCGAGTAAATGTGGCATAACTTTGGCTAGGAGAGGCCTTTTGAGACGAATTGTTTTTTGATTTTGGGTGTAGAGATCATTATGGAGCTGTTGGGAGTGTTTTCAGAGCCATCAGGGTGCTTTAACAAATAATTTTACAGCGTTTTTGATCGTGGAGCCATCAGGGCCTAAGGGAAAGAGAGCTGCATTGGACTACCTTCCTCCAATGGGTATGATTTATGATATTTCACTGATTTGGATATTTCAAAGGTCTGTTTTAGCAGTCCCTATTTTCTCTACATTTGAGGTTTATCTGGAGATGTAATTTCATTTGAAGCATTTAATCAAAAGAGGACTGAGCCTAATTAGAGGCTTTTGGACCAGCGGAGGTAGCCCAAGAGAGGGGTGAACCGCTTAAACAAATATCTGCTGTTCATCTGTGTTTTATGGCTGTTTATTTCCAGATTCTGATAGTTTAAACAGTAAAATTTCATAAGCATGCTTTCCAAAAACAAGTTTATACAGTAATCAAAACTTGTTATTTTAACATCAAACCTCTACACACAAATTGCAGAACATATACTCTTGCTTATTCACATTTAAAACAGATCAATGAACACTTTGAATTCAAAAACAAAAGACTTTCATTGATCTTGTTATTTGTGCTTATATATTATTTCCTTAGACAGAGTCTGTAGAGGGCCAGGTAGCCTCTGGAACTCATCCTCTCTTTAGAGGTGACATGTCCAGTGAATGCCCCTACAGTCCATCTCTGTATGGGAAATAGTTTATTCTCACAATTTCAGATCATTTGAAAATATTGGAAAATGGATACCTTGCACAATTAAACAAGTACATTCCATTTTCAGATCAAGCACACTTAAATTTCGCTAGTTTTTAACTATCCATAGTTATTGCATGTAAAACTAAGCTTAACTTAGTTGCTTTATATATTGATTCTCAAACCAATATTAATGAATCAATTTCATTCTCAATTCTAATTGTTTTTCTTTTTCAACTTGGAAAATTTGTGCAATTATTCTTCAACTAGATCCATATTTGTGCTCTAATAATTTTACAAAGATATGTGATTATAATTTGGATATCCAAAGTGTTGTTCTTTCTCACATAATCTTTGACATTATAATTTGGATACACTAGAAATCATCTCACATGGATTTCCCATCATCTGTTGGCCTCTTTTAGCGGAACAGAAGTTTAACAGGAGTATAACAAATTCCACCCTTCACTTTCCCTTTATGTGCCATCTCAAATCATATTATCCAACTAAAGTAATGGTCGTTGGGTTTTACAGATATAATCCGTTATCGATGGTCGTGTTTATTCCGTCAATTCTTTCATTCATGTCTTGTATATCTCATTCTAGAGTCTTTTCAGAGATTTGTTACAGAATGACACTTGTTTCATTGCCTCTGGGTTTCACATTCCATTCAGGTGATGGGAAGCTTGCGGGCTATTATTTGAAGAGAATAGTTCAAGGACTTTATATAGAATTGGACATTATCCCCAGAGTTGATTTGTACAAGTTTGAATTTTTGGATCTGTCTTGTATGTTTTGGGGGTTGATGTTTCTCTACGATGTATTTCTCTCGATGAATGTTACAATTTAATTTGAGTGAATTATATTTTTTTACATTGCATTCATCTATAGTACTATTCGCTAGTTAATGAAAATTGTTTTTGAAATTATATTTTTTTACATTGCATCCATCAATAATACTATTATTTAGAGTTAATGAAAATTGTATCCATACATAGAGTCCTTAGGCCATTAAAAGGCTATGATAAGAAATCCTTAGATTTTTTTCTTCGGTGTTATTTATTTTTGGTTTCTAAGTTTATTTTATTTACGTTAATGGTTATATATGTTTTGAAAGATAAAAAACCCCAAAAATGCCTTCGGTGTGCTCTTTACACCTCTTGGTGCAAATGCTAGTAGATATTATTATTTTTTAATATTTTATTTAATTTTATTAATATTTACATGCACAAATAATCTAACATATATTCTACTGGTCTATATATATATATATATATATTATCCCCAGATAATTTAAGCGTTAAGTGAGATCAAATCTCTCGAAGTATAAACATTTTTTAGAATACAAAAATTGAGAAAAGCTTGATAGATCCAAGGTTAAGATGGATCTATGCTAGGTATAAACTATCTTGGACTTAATCAGCCTCTTAACACATTTAAATTTACATACACATAATGTTCAACCAATCCATATTCTAAAATATGTTATAAAATTCAATCATAAAATACTTTAACGCACACCATTAAAATTATAACAGTTTTTTTTCTTAAACCATTGTTGGGAAATTTTATTAATCAAAATCTATTGGTAGGCTCACAACAAAGATACATTAAACTGAAATCATGGTTAAAAAGTGTTTAGATTCTACAACATGTGTGTTTGCGACCAAGCCTTCCAAAGCAAAGATAAGCAAAAGCACGGTCATAAAAGCTCCTAATTGTATACAATGTAAAGAAAATACCCAAAAATTGACAAACTTTATGACACATTCAAATTAAGTTGGAGTATTATAGCCATTGACCTAGAAAAATTCATCTCACTCCACTGCATTGAAATATGTTCAAATTTGGGAGCATAGAGGCATAAGGAAGAGTTATCTAGATGACCAAATTGACTAAGGAAGAAGGAGACCAAGGTCGTGGAGTACCCCCTTGCTTAATCTCTTCCAATTAACTTCACATATGCCCAATTTCATCCTTTTCCTTTTGGATTTATTACCAATGCTAGATCAAGATGTCCATGCGAGCTATAATGCAAGTCACCAAAGTATCAACTGGAATCTACATGCGACAAATAGAGCCTTATATTTTATATTTTGGTTGTCGAGCAATTGAGCGACTTTCGCAGTCTCAAGAATGCGTGAGAGGCCATGGCGAGGAGATAATGAATAATATATAGTCTCACTTCCAACCAAAAGAAGACATATAATTCTATTGGAAGTTGCAAGGAGGTAAGAGATCTATGAGCCTCCCCAAAATGCCATAAGGATGCACAAAAACTAATGCATCATTATGGTGATGACAACCACATTCTTGTCCCTTAACTTGCCACTATTTTTTTGGTACAAAATCTTGACCTTTGTTGTAGGACATATCACACTTCTAGCCCAGATTATAATCACCAACATGATTCCCAATCCTTTGGATTGGGGCAACTACTTCATTCGAATTATAAATGGTTCCTCCATCTATTGATAGGGGATATTACCACCTATCACCATTTAATTGGTCAAGGGATGAGTTGACAATAGATCCTTGAGTTGATATGTAGAAATTGCAAGAAATTTTCTACTGCTAATGAAACAATCAAGAGACAAAAATTTATTTTACTATTATGTGGAAAGGAAAACACACAGTGGAAACACACGCAATGACATGCAACTATCAAAACACAAGGAACACATTGATTTTATAGGGGAACCCAACTGGGAAAAACCCCTCTACTACTTTGCATTAATTCAGATGAGAAAGAGAAACAATTACAATGTCTTGCTTCAACTCTAAAGCACACCCGACATTGTAATATTGTTCTCCTACTACCTGACCTGCTCTATCCAACACTTAGCTAATTTAATCCTTACCCAGCATCCTATTTCCTTGCACAATTCGAGAGGAATTAAGCTCCTAAATAACAAGGAAATTCCCTATTTCCTTGCGCAAATCCAAGGGGAATTAATCACCTGTTCAGTGAAAAAGCACTGTACACTCAATAGTATACGATTATAAATACAAACATGCCTTTTCCATCCACTCAACTAGGAAATTCAAATTCCATGCATGGCTTGATCTATTTTTAGTTGATTGACTAGTTAACTGAGAGATCAGTGAGTTAACAACAATCATAACTACTCAACTGACTCAACTAATGACTAGAGCTCAACTAACAATAACTGAACTAGATTACTAGATCTTAGCAATCAACTCATGCATAACTCTACTTCTACCCTATAAACTCAAACTTACTAACTTAACTAGTAGAAAAGGCCATGTCACTCTAGCTAACTGTAATCCAAGTCATCCTGCTGATGTGGAAAATCAAATTTTTTCTATTTGACCAAGGCACTAGTCAAATGAAGTCTTTTCTTGCTACAATTTCAACACTCCCTTTTAGCAAGAAAAGGTTTCTGCACAACCCCGATCTTGCTCCTATAGGAATGTATTAGAACACAAATTCCTCTTATTGTTGTTATCGCTACTACAACAAATACAACTAATTTAAGTATTTGAAATATTGAACCAACTGTGTCTCTGAGATGCAACTGTCTCTTGAGCCTCTGAATGCTACTATTCTATGCATTGTCTAGTAGGAAATTGCATTGTTGTTGATTCTACATTATGCCTCCTGCACTGCTATGTGCTCCTCAGCATATGATTGTAACTAGTTTGCAACTATCGCTCAAGACCTAACTGCATCAACTAGCATTGATCCTCCTGCTACTGAATATTGTTGTCCCCTGTAGCAAGGGTCATGATCCATGATAGGAGTATACTGCAACTGTTACTACTCTCCTATGGACCCTGCCAAAATATTTTCAACTTTGGGACTATGACTCTACATCATCGCACCTCACTCTTGGAGGTATAACTGCATGCATGATGAAATCTACCTCTAGCTTGTAAACATTTTTCACTCTAACTCCAATCTATTTCACTTTCCTGGTAGCTACTTGTCTTAGAAAGGCTTTCCCCATACTGAAAACAACAACATAGCCTTTATCCTCCAATACAACTATAGAAATCAAGTTCTTCTTGAACCCAGGTACATACATAACATCTTATGTAACACACTCCTCCCACATTTACCTGCTTTCACCGGCTTGTCCGGGTAAACGTGAGTTGAGTGTCACTATCATAAGACTCAACCTCCTATATGACCCTAAGGAAATGGAGTCAATGACTTAATAACTTACTCAATTACTTCAAGTGATACATGACCTCAAAGAACAACCTAACCCCTCCAGGTGTCCAACCCCTAAGATAACTCTCTTTTTCACTATCCTAGAGCCTTATTTGCTTGCTTTACAAGGCATGCAATTGACTATGGGCCTCTTGTCGCTCCCATAGGCTTGCCCGCAAATGACTGTAGACTTTTTTAGTCAGTTCTATTCCAGGGAAACTGAATTCTGAGCCACTTTTTCAGGTCTTGGACTCAAGCCTCTGCCCAAAACTCAATGAAACTTCTAGAAAATAAGAATGAAATAGAAAGAAAGCTTGTAAACCAAAACTTGAACCAATACTTAACCTGACCTCTCCCAATCGGGACTGACATTCCGTCAAAAACTTGGTAAACATGCAATCTACAGGTCATGAATGCATATCTGAACATAAGGATATGGAAACTTATCTGAGGTTTAGCAAGAAGGACCATTGCCTTCTCACAAGGGTTGTCATATCACGAATTAGGTCATGCATTCATTACTCATTCAGTTACAAGTAAAAGCATGATGAGAACCATGAATAAGATGTGTTAAGTAACCATGCTTGTAACCAACATATAACCAGATATATAACAATAATAGAACAACCAATAAATCCACATAAAAACAAGTACATTTAATCATCAAAATCAAGAGAAACTTAGCTCTTATTAAATATATGCAAAATCCAATCAGGTCCAAGACTTCCACGTACCACCCGAGCATAGATTAGGTTGAACCAAATCTTTATTTCAGCCAATCAACCTTGTGCCATATTCCAAGCATGAATGTGGGATAGCATGGGATAAACTAATCCAAAAAAAACCAAGGGAATCCAGAGGTTAAACCACCCCCACCCTCATCATTCTGTGATCTCACCTAAACCGGTCTCGAGATCACAAAACCAAACTAAGCTTGGATGCCTCATAATTTTTTCACCATTACCTTGAGGAATTTTCCCATATCCATCATTAGGCTTTACTGTGTATCCTGTCATTACTGGTTAAGGGCTTCCTAGGCCTTTGGGAATTCTCGTGAGACCCCCTCACCCGGATCTAAAACCTTCCAAAAATCCAAAGGTCAACTGAGAAAGAATCCCATCACACCATGGATATCTGAAAATGGTAAGGCAAGGCTGAAACCATAGTCAAAACCAGACAAATCCATGCCACCATCAACAATAAACCAAATACACTCATCCATATCCCATGCATGAAAAAATTAGGTAGGAAACCATACATGCAACCTGTTACTCACAAATATTCCTGTTGAAGTTGCATGATCTAACTTTTTCTTGCTTTATCCTTACTTTCCTTTGCTTGCTTTGTCCTTCATTTGTTTGCTTTGCCCTTCCTTTTCTTGCTTGATTTACTTCTCCTCTTGATTCTCTTCTCCTCCCTAAGACTAATCCCAAAATTGAACAGATAAAAGGCTACAAATTGATGCTTTGATGTATTTTTACTCTTGATGCCTCTAATTTCTTCATTTTCCTCCTCACATGCAATCTATGACCTTTTACCTCTCTTTTCTCCTACTTTCCTTTATTTTCAAAAATAACGTGCCAAAATACATTTAGCTTCATGTAGCTTCATTGTGCCCAAAGTGCTTCCACTGCACTTTAACTTGCTCGATGGCTCGGTTAAGGAGCATGAGTTGTTTTTGTTGCAATATTCACTGAGGTTATGGATGGAATTCTCCTCCTGGTTCCACCTACAATATAGACCAATCAATAACATGATAAACATCCTTTACAAATCCTTTAAGCAATGAAACATGGAAAACATCATGGAATTTCGTTGTCGGATGCAATGCAAGCCTATAGGCCACTGGTCCAATCCTTTCAATGATATCAAAAGAGTCACAATATCGTGGTTCCAACTTGGCACATGATCCAATCCTCAAAAATATCTTATTGGGATGTGAAAATACACATGCTCCCCAACCTGAAACTCATTAAATTCCCTGTGGTGTTTTGCATGACTTTTATACCTGTCCTATGTTGCGTTTAGATTCTTCTTTATAACCTACATTTCTTATTCCATGTTTTCCAACATTTCCCATCCAATAAGTACCCTGTTCACTCGATCACTCCAACTGATGGGAGTATTAGAACTCTACCCATACAGTGCCTCAAACAGACTCATCCTCAATGATTCCTGATAACCATTGTGGTAAGCAAGCTCAACCAATGGAAGGTACTCCTCCCATCTCCTTTGTTAATGTATGACATACATCCTCAACGTATCCTCCATAACCCTATTGACTTTGTTTGTCCATCTGTCTGTGGATGATAAGTTGTATAGGAGGCCAATTATGTCCCTAATCCTGCAAACAACTCCTTCCAAAACCTGGAAGTGAACTTAGCATCCATGTCTGACATAATCTTCTTTGGAACACCATGCAATCTCATGATCTCCTTAATTAAGACCTATGCTTTCTCACTAACTGAATAAGTAGTCTTCACTGGAATGAAGTGAGCTACCTTGATCAACCTATAGACCACAACCATGATGGAATTATGCTACCTTGATGTCCTTAGAAGACTTGTAATGAAATCTATGGAAATGACCTCCCATTTCCATTATGGAATCAAAATAGGCTGAAGCAACCCACTTGGATGCTTACACTATGCTTTCACCTATTGACATTTCAAACATCTAGCCACAAATTTTGCCACTTCCTTCTTCATATTCGGCCAGTATTAAAACTTCTTCACTCCTTTCAATGTCTTTTGATATCCTGGGTGACCTGAATATGGCTTGACATGAAACTCCCTTAATATAAGCTTCTTGAGCTCACTGTCATCTGGCACATAGTTCATGTCCCTAAATCTCACCAAGCCATCTGGCGTGAGACGATATTCCACATCCTGATCACCTGTACCCTGTTGTAACCTATGTCTAAGCTCCCTTTACCTATCATCCTGCTATCCTTCCTGTAAGATCCAATCCTATAAATCTGCCCCATATGAGATCACTCACGCAACATGTTTCAACTTCATTTTCCTGCTTAGAGCATCCACAACCCTGTTCTCATTTCCCTTAATGTATCTAATCTCGAAGTCAAAATCACTAAGGGTGGCCAACCATATAGCTTGCATGGCATTCATATTCGAATGGTAAAATAGATATCTCAACCCACTATGATTTCCCATCAATACAAATCTCCTACCAAGAAGATAATCCCTACACATATTCAAGGCGTGAATAATAACTTCCAACTCAAGATCATGAAACACGTAGTTCTGCTCGTTCTCATTCATTTTATTGGACTCATAGAACACCGCTTGTCCCTCTTGCATAAGGAATCCAACAATCCCTCTCTTGCAAGCATCTGCACATGCCGCGAACTCTTTATCCATATTTACAATCTTAAGGACTAGAGAATTTTTCAACAACTGCTTCAACTGCTCAAAACTAATTGTACATTCCTCTGTCCATTCAAACTTCTTACCTTTTCTCTGCAACGATGTAATAGGATAAGTAATGCATGAGAATTTCCTGATGAACCTCCTGTAGTAACCTGCTAACCCCATAAATGATTTAACTTCAACCACATTTCTAGGAGTTTCCCACTCCATGATGGATTTTATCTTTTCTTGGTCCATTGTTATGCCTTCCTTAGAGACAACATGCCCCAAGTAATGTACCTATGTCTGAAAGAAACTACATTTGCTGAGCTTGGCATACAACTGATGCTCTCTTAGAAATCTCAATACTGTTGTTAAATTCTCGACATGCTCTTCCCCATTCTTAAAATATATCAAGATGTCATCATGAATACAATAACAAACTTGTCTAGATAAGGACACAATACACTCTTCCTCAAGTACATAAAATTAGTTGGAGCATTAGTCAAACCAAAAGGAGCTACAACAAACTCATAATTCCCATACCAGGTCTAGAAAGCATTCTTGTAGATGTCCTCTTCTTTGATGCGTACCTGATGGTATAATGATCTCAAATCAATCTTCAACATTTTTGCTCCCTTCAATTGATCAAACAAGTCATCAATCCTCGGTAATGGGTACCTGTTCTTAATCGTCACCTTGTTCAGTTTCCTGTAATCAATGCACAACCTGAGAGTACCATCCTTCTTCTTCACAAATAATATCGGTGCACCCCAAGGCAATACACATGACCTAATGTATCCCTTATCAAGCATTTCCTTCAACTACAACTTCAACTCCACTAACTTTGAAGTGCTCCTCCTGTAAGGTTCCTTTGATGTTGGTGTTGACCCTGGTACCAACTCAATAGAAAACTCTACTTCCCTGTGAGGAGGTGTAACAATCCTCGTGAAAATTCCATGTAATAAAGTTAAAATAATAACCATGGTTGATGGGACACGTATTCCAAGCTGAATGTTGGGAAAAACATCCTAGTGCGGGTGTTCACATGGTTTATTATGGCTAAGGAAATTGGCAAAGGCTATGGCTAAGGCATTAAAGAGGCAAAAAGTAAGTTTGGCACATTTATTTATGAAAATAATGGAAATTAGGAGAAAAGGGAGGTAAAAGGTCACAAGTTGCACATGAGGAGGAAAATGAAGGAAAACGATGGAAAATGAAGAAAATAAAGACCTCATTGATAAAAAGGCTTATGATCAATTGGTACCTTTTGTTAGTGCATTTTTTAATCTCTCTCATTATTCTCTCTCTCTCCCATACTCTTGGATACTTAGAGTTTTATCGGAGCACTCTTGGAGAGTGGCATACTTGGTGATTTTGAGCAAGAAGGCAAAGGAAGAGAAGGAAAGCGCAAGTGGTCATCGTGATCAATAACTACAATAGTTTTAATTGCAAGTACTAAGTTGCATGTGTGTTTTCTTCACTAGTTTTTGCATGCATGGTGTATGCATGTGGATTTTCCTAGCCTTGCCATTTGGAAGATAGCCATGGTGTTGTGTGTTTATTTATATTGATTGTTTTCTGGTTGTTTCTCATGATTCCATTAGTTGTGGGTTGAGTTATTAGTTCCTGGAAGCCTTGGTTGGATAAATGCTTCGGAAGCCTGGTGGACAATTGTGGGTTGAGTTACTAGCCTTGGAAGCCTTGGTTGGACAAACTCTCTCAAACCCCTGGGTGGGTTGAGTTGCTAGTCCCAGAAGCCCTAGTCAAACAAACGCTCTAGAAACCCTGTAGCAGTTAGGGTTGAGTTACTAGTCCAGGAATCCCTGGCTGGAACAAACACTTTGGAGCCTTGGAACAACTTGGATAGAGACCAATCTGTGATGGTTGTGATGTCTGACTGTGAGGTGGAATCACTGGTTGAGGACTGAGGTTGTTTGGCCTTTGGGAGTGCTAGATTGATTATGATTGATGTGTTTTATGAGATCCAATGTTCATGCTTAGAATATGGCATGAGGGTGATTGACTGAAGTGAGACTTAGCTCAGCCAATCTATAGTCGGGTGGAACATGGAAGTCCCATCTCCAGTTGGTTTCTACATTCGATCAATTCATTCCCTTGATGTTTGGTTTTCAAATGTATTTATTTATATGTGGATTCTATTGTTGTTGTATCCATGGTATTTCTGTTTTCATTATGTTGGTTATGAGCATGTATTTTTATAGTGATGATGTATGGTTCTCCCCATGTTTTTACTTGTAAATGAATACATAATGTATCTATGGTCAAATAGATTGTATTGCAATTAATGATGAAGGGGAGCAATGCTTCTTAGCGATTCTCAGATTAGTACGAGACACTTGTGCTATGTTTTTTTGTTTATACCTGTAGATTCAATGTTTGTGACATGTTTGACATAATTTTTGTCATGGTTAGGAGGGGTCTAGATGCCTATTATCCCTATTTTTATTTATCATCCATGAAATTTTCATGAAGTTTTGGGCAAAGCACTGGGTTCTAGGCCTGAAAATGTGGCTCAAATCCTGGAAATGCAGGCACAAAACTGAGTTTGTGGGGCCCTGGCCACTAGCATGCAATGTTATGCTTGGGGATATAGCCTCCTGGCTGCTGACATGCAGTGTTATGTCTGCGGCTATGGCTCAACAAGGTCAAAATGTTAGTGTGACCTAGGGGTAATAGGCTTGAAAGGTTGGGTTACCTCCTAAGGGTGTTGTTATTGTTGTACAAGGTATGTATGTTCTGTTTCTGTCGGTTCCACTTTCTTAAGGCCACCTAGGAGGTTGGATCCCATATAGTAGCCTCTCGTCACATGTTTACCCTGGTTGGGTGGTTACTTGGGTAGATGTGGGAAGAGGGTGATATAAGAGGCAACTCTGGAATCTCCGCTAAAAATACATCCTGAAACTGTTGCAATACAAGGTACCTATTAAATATTTATGCATCCTCAACATTCTTACCCTTGTCACTGGAAATATGAACTGCAAACATAACGCACCATTTCCTGCAACTGTGCTTAGCTTGCATATCTATAACCATCTTAATTGATGTAGTCTTCTTCTTTCCCTACAATATTTTATTTTCCCCATTATCATCCAAGAACTTGATAGCCTTTTCATAGCAATCTACTTTCGTCTTATGGAGATAAAACCAATCCATACCCAAAAACATGTTATACGGTCCCAATGGCAGTACATTCAAATGTGTTGTTGTAGGCATACCATTAAACTCAAATGCACAAGCTCTTCTTAGTACTTGTAGCCAACTACACCAACCAAGATTCTGCATGCACTTCTTTTCTCAAGCCACACTTATACACCAGGTCATGCTTAACATAACTATAATTAGATCCATGATCAATCAAAATAAAAACAAATCGATCATAGAGATTACCTGATTACCTTCCATTTCAATAATGGGTGCCTGGTACTCTGCCTGCTTGTTGTCCAAAGTTGCATATATGCGAGGAATTCTTTGACCAACATCCCCAACTCTTTGTGCCTCCTGAGCACTATAGATATGAGGCCTACGACCCTGGTACAATGGACCATCCTCCTTGCGATAATTTTTGCCACATATCCAACATTGGAACGATCCTTTACCTTCATCTCTAGTCTGTTGCTCTCTAAGTTGTGACCCATGTCCCTTCTTACTTACATTGGAATTCTTGTAAGGAACCACATTTTCTTTCTCACTTGCGTCCCGAGGACTTCCTTGCTTTGGTGGCCACTTCCCTTTAACTTTCTCATTGCCCTTCAAGTCACACTTAGGCTCAACTTTGCGCTTTAATTTCTCATAACAATTCTTTAATTTCTGGATGGATTCCTCCAACGATCTAGGCTCATCAAACTCAATCTCGTATTTATTGTTGTTGGAAATCCAATGATAAATCTCTAAATATTAGCCTTCTCCTCCTTGAGATAAGGAACACACCTAAACAACTCCAAGAATTTGTTAGTATACTCATCATTTGTCATATAACCCATCTAAAGCTCATAAAACTCCTTAGCTTTGTCATCATAATATCTCTCAGATAAGTACTTATTCTTTAAGAGCCTCTCAAACTCTTACCAAATCAATTCTTCCTCTCAAATTCACTTGACATTGTTCACATCTTCCCACCAGATATATGCTTTCCCTTTAAGACTGAAGGTGGATATTTTGGCTTTCATGTTCTCTGAATATCTATGCAATCTAAATAATTTCATCATCCTGAGAAACCAAGCCTCTTTTGACTTCTTCATCTCTCCATCGAATGTAGGAGGGTTCACTTTCTTGAACTCCTCAGGCAAATACTCCCACCTCATATAAGGATGATGACAGTGATGATTGTATGATGTCTCCTGGATGAGGAATTTGAATGATGCCCATGCATACTAGTCCTCCTGTCAGGTGTATCCAATGATCTACCACCTCTAACTGTGTCCCCTCTATCCAATATGTATTCGAACCGAGACATGCTACCATAGGCTCCATTAGTCTTCTCTTCATGTTCTTGATTAATCCTCAATTGTCCTTGTTTCTAGAAATCTAACAAGATCTGAAGCATCGTTGCGTTGAATTCTACTTGCTTTTCTTGATCCCTTGCAAGTCTTTCCTAAGCCTCAACCAACCTGTCATTGTCTGCTTTGCAACTTTTGATCTTTGTCCTCAAACTCCGCAATGTATCTGCTATACTAGGAGAATACTCATCTCTTTGATGCCCAACTGATCTTTAATGAGAGCCATGGGAGCTGTAGTCTACCATTTTTATCATCATATTTGATTGTCTTCTTCCTGCAAGTAGGCCATGTCAGATAAACCAAATATATACCAAAATAAAATCCATACCTTATTGATGTTAAAGGGAGGTTGATCTCATCTACAAGATCAATCCGCATCAGCATGTACATGTATAATCATAAGCATATTTGTATAACATCATATCAACATCATACATGATGATACCAATTGTATGCCATGACCCCATGCATGACAACCATAACCTTGAAAACATCAAACTTTACCCAAAAAAGAGCGCAACCTAGCTTTGATACCACCTTGTAACACACTCCTCCCACATTTACTCGCTTTCACAAGCTTTCTTGAGGTAAAAATGAGTTGGGGGTCATTATGATAATATTAACCCTCCTATATGACCTTAAGGAAATGGAGTCGACAACTTAAGACCTTATTGACTTCCTTTAGGTGATAGAATACCTCCAAGAGAAACCCAACCCCTCCAGGTGTCCAACCCCTGAGATAAATCTCTTTTTCACTGTCCTAGAGCCTTTGTCGCTCCCTTGCCAAGGCATGCAAGTGACTGTTGGCCTCTAGTTGCTCCCATAAGCCTGCCTACCAATGGCTGTGGACTTTTCTAGTAAGTTCTATTTCAGGGACCCAGAATTGTGAGCCACTTTTTCAAGGCTAGGACCCAGGCCTCTGCCCATAACTCAGTGAAACTTCCAGAAAAGATGAATGGCATAGAAACAAAGCTTGTAAACCAAAACTTGAACCAGGATTTGACCTGACCTCTGCCAACCGGGATTGACATTCCGTCAAACGCATGGTCAACATGCAACCTACAGGTCATGAATGCATATCTAAACATAAGGATTTGGAAAATTATCTGAGGTTTAGTAGGAGGGACCATTGCCTTCTCACAAGAGTTTTCATATCACTAATTAGGTCATGCATTCATTATTCATTCAGTTACAAGTAAACACATGATGAGAGCCATGACTAAGATCCGTCAAGTAACGATGTTTATAACCAACATATAACCAGATAAATAATAATGATAGAAAAACCATTAAAGCCGCATAAAAACAAGTACATTTACTCATCAAAATCAAGATAAACTTAGCTCTTATTAAACATATGCAAAATCCAACGATGTCCAAGACTTCCACGTACCACCCGACCATAGATTGAGCTGAACCAAATATTTCTTTCATCCAATCACCTCGTACCGTATTCCAAGCATGAATGTGGGATAACATGGGATAAACCAGTTAAAAAATAATTAAGGGAATCTAGAGGTTAATCCACCTCCACCCTCACCATAATGTGATCTCACCTAAACTAGTCCTGAGATCACAAAACCAAACTGAGATTGGACGCGTCAAAATTTCTTCACCAATACATTGAGGAATTTTCTCATCTCCACCCTTAGGATTTACCATGTATCCCGCCATTTCCACTCAAGGGATTCCTAGACCTTTGGGAATTTCCTAAGACCACCTCACCCGGATCCAAAACCTTCTGACAATCCAAAGCTCAACCAAGAAAGAATCCCATCACACTATGGCTATCCAGAAATGGAAAGGTAAGGCTAAAACCATTGTCAAAACCTAATAAAATCCATACCAATGAAAACAATAAAAAAAATACACACATGCATATGCCATGCATGCCAAAACCAACTAGGAAATAATACATGCAACCTATTACTTGCAAGTATTCCTGCTGAAGCTTCCTGATCCAACTTTTCTTTACTTGATCCTCGCTTTCCTTCTCCTCTTAATTCTCTTCTCCTCTCTGAGACTACTCCCAAAACTGAACTGAGAAAAAGCTACAAATTGATGCTCTTATGTCTTTTTATCCTTGATGCCTCTAATTTCTTCTTTTTTCCATTCTTTTCCTTCATTTTTCTCCTCACATGCAACCTGTGACCTGTCACCTCCCTTTTCTCCTAATTTCCTTTATTTTCTAAATAATGTGCCAAAAATACATTTTTTCCTTTTCAAATCCTTTTCCATTTCCTTTGATAATTTCCCCTTAGCCATAAACACATCAAGTGATGCCCACTCAGATATTTTGCCCAAACATTCAGCTTGGAATAAATGTACCATGACCTTGATGTTATTTTGCCTTTATTAAATTCAATACATGAACTTTTAACCTAGGGTTGTTACATCTTTCAAATGAAGATGGGAGTCAGATTCCCTCTTAAAGGTGACAATACCAATTCCTTTGGCGCTATACCTCCCATCATCTCCAAATTCTATATGTAGTTGGAGATCCTTCTCCTATAGGCTAATGAATATTTCTTTGCATCCTACCATATGGAATGAGACACCAAAATCTAGGTACTAGTCACTCCCTCTTACTGTGCTTGCCATGCAAGCAAAGAGGGTAAAATCTAGCTTGAATTGAGATGCCAAGGCATCTCCTCCTACTCCTGCTCCAGGCTCCTTGCTGGATTCCCTATGGGGACATCTTGTTGCATAGTGTCCATATTTATGGTAGTGAAACCATTTTACTCTGCTGAGGTCCTTCTTCTTTCCTTTTTCCTGCCTAGAGTCAACCTCACCTTGGGCCTTCTTTCCCTTAGAATTATTTCCTTTTCCAACTAGAGCAAAGTCCTCTTCCTCCTCAGATTTGGATGCTACTCCATCTCTAGTGTTCCTTTGAATTTCTTCCTGCACCAAATCAAACCAAAGACTCCTATTAGGAATCTGTAATTTTAGCAGATTGGTGAGACTAAAATTGTAGAAGCAACATCATTTCAACCACTTTGGGATTCTAGGATCTAGCCCTCCTGAATCCGGAAAGGGATCTCTCCAATAAGTGCAAAGATGGATTTGTCTTTGAGGTTTGGGGTAATGATATTAGGCTAGTTATGAAGGCCAAGGGTTTGTTTTGTTTTTGGATGGTTGAGCATGATTACTATTTGCGGTGGAAAGTTCTAAATGCAAAGAGTTTCAAAGGTGAGAAGTTGCAAGCAATGAGAGTAAGCTTCGGCCAAAAAGATAGATAATTGCAGGTTTTAGTCCATTGGGCTATGGAGTCATAATAGGGTTTAATTGGAACAGTAAGAGGCAAGAGTGGTCCATGGGGAAAGTCATCTATGTCTAAGGATCTCTTTGAAGTTTGATTTATGGAATGAAATGGTACAATAAGAAGGAGAATTTAAACAGATGGAGAACAAAGAGCAGCCCAAGATCTGGTAAGTGCTTTTAAACTAGCTAGCTTTTGACATACACTTAAGAAAAACATGAAAGTAAACTAGGATCTGGTAAGTACTTTTATACTAGCCAGCCTTTGATACACTTTCGATAGAAAACATTTTAAAACAAACGGAAACTTGAAGGCAACTGTTGGAGTAGAAACTAGCGGGCCGGGCTCACCACGAATCCTCTCCTAGCTCTGCTTTACTTAGTTACTTTCAAGACAAACACAAAGATAACACAGAATGGCCTAAGATCTGGTAAGTACTTCTAAACTAGCTAGCTTTTAACACATTCCAAGGGAAACATTCAGACAGTCTTTGGGGATAAAAATAGGACCAGGGCACACCATATCTTCCTTAGTTCATCTCTACTTAACTAATACTGAACATAACATTCAAGAATAATATTAAGCTAAGGCAATAAGAAGAGGGAACGCCAACATTCCTATGCTTAAACTAAATTAAATCATTCCTAAATAACACAGATTGGAAGAAAACATGTAAATAAAGATTTTCAGTCAGAGAAGGGTACTGATATACAGTAGGTCCTAACTCTATGCATGCTATTATTTATAAGAGAAGATGAAACATAGTGAAAACAGAAACAAATAACAAGTTACAATGAGAAAAACTTCACCGTCAACATAGACCAGGATCCCATAAATCAGCTTGTATTGATGCTCCAAACCAATTACAGCTTTAAGTCCAATGCTTTAGTTTAGCAATCATCTACTCGTCTCAGCCTAACTTATCTATCACAAGCAGAGCTCCAAGGGCCAGTGAACACTATTTACAATCAAAAGTTTAAGCTCAAATGTATTTCAAAGTTTTGCAACCAACAATTTCTCATCTTATACAGAAGTATTTATAGAAGAATGAGGAGGTGAGATCTGATAAAAGATCTCTCAGGACAATTAATACAGATAAATGACTTCTCGGCCTTTGAGGGGCTCGATGGAGAATTTTACAGGTGTGTTACTGTATTAATTGATTTAAATTCATGAATTAAGCTCGGTGGGAGCTTTTGTTGAGCTTTGAGGCTCTGTTTTATATTAAAGTAACTCTGCTGATATTTTGTGCATTAAATTCTTTGGCAGAATTAACTCTCTGGCTGCGTTGAGGCAAATATCTTCGTTTGATCAATAACTTCGGTCTCTGTTCAAATGCTTTGAGGCACAGGTGGCTTTGTGGTAGCTGGGAGGAATCAATTCACCTCAGATGTGGCGGTGGAGGCCTTTCTGTCTGATAACACTTATGATGTTTCTTTAACTGTGTTTTAATTCTGGGGATTAGGCTTTTGATAATCATTCTTAGCCGTAATCCCAAAATTATCTTCAATCCTTCTGTTCTGTTGTGTTCTGTCTTTGACACTGATACTCTTTTAATTGTGATTTAAAATCATAGTGTCTTGTTGATGTGCAGGCCGGGCAGGGCTCTTAAGGCATCAATGCCCATGAAGCATTGACGAAACGTGGAATAGAGCCCTCGTAGTTCTTTCCCTTTAATAATGAAAGGCCAGAGGATCGCCACCCTCGGCTTCCTTTTTCTTTATATTATAATGGGAAAAGCCTTTGAAACCTGCAAAACACAAACAATATTTAAGAAATCCTTCATTTTTGGTTTTTACTGCTGCAGAGGGTGAGGGGAGGAGCGTGGTCGTTGGATGAAATTCACCCGACGAGATCAAAGGTGGAGATTCACATTGAAAACCCTTTAGTGGAAGGCGGAGAGCGATGAAATAATGCGGGAATGATCTGGGACCGTCCGATCTGGACACATGGATGGTCCAGATCCAATCGGAGGATCGCAATCGGCAGGGAAAGAAGGAGGGTGTAACGAAAATTGCCGATGTGATTGTGCGATCGGGGAGGGCGATGTGATTGAGCGATGACCGTTGATCTGAGGATCAGATCAACGGTGGGAAATGAATCAGAGGGATGGTCAATCGGGGGGAACAAACAAATGCACCCGATGAAACTTGCGATGCGATTGAGCACGGGCCGTTTGATTGGCTTACGATCAACGGTCAGGATTGTTTCAACTTACGCACAGGCAGAAACCCTTTAAAACATAGGAAGACCCAACATTTTAATATAAACAAAGGTTTTATGGTATGGGCAGGATGTATATATATATATATATATATATATATATATATATATACATATGAAATGGTTAGGCGCCCGACTGCGGGGCCTTGTTCTATATGAAATACAATACGCCTGAGGCGTATATAATAAAGGGCTAATCGCAATCAGAAGGTCGGGCCTTCAGGATTTTCAATCTAACCATTTGATATTTTGCGATGCAATCAGTGCCTTGGGATTTTAACCTTTGGTCCCGGGAAAAAGTAATATGAATGAAGTGGAGGGCGGAGTTTATACATATGGGACCCAATCGCATCGAAACTTTTGATGCGGTCTTTCAATCAACCCATTGTGGATTACTTCCGATGCGATTGCGCTTCGAGTCTTCATTAGCCTTTCCGATGCGATAAGCGCTAAAAGGCTCTAGCACCTGGTTCTAGGGTGCGGGCATGTGGGGGAAGTGGTTTAAGACTTAGCCCAAGGGGGCTTAAGTCCTTAGTAGTAAAAACTTGTTTTTTATGAAATTTTTCAGAGTTTTCAATGGATTTGGGGGTTTCGGTAAGGTTTAAAAGTGAATTCTTAACTTTGTAAAAATGATTTTCATGATTGGAAGAAGAGGAATCATGAAAATAGAGGAGTTTTATGGAGAAAAAGGGGAGCAAAATGAAGGTTAGTTTTGAGTGGAGGAAGGGGGAAAATGATGATTTTGCAGCAATATTTTTACTTATGGAAACAACAGAAAATCTGAGTATAAGAAGGGAACAACAGCGAATATTTGGACAAAGGTATGAGGCCTTCAAGAGTCTTCAAGAGCCAACACTTTTTAGCAATAAAATTTGTTCCTTGAAGGCTCCAAAAAAATTTAGCCACCTTTTTCTATAACAAATTTTATAGGTGGCTAACAACTCCCAATTTGGTAATTTGTCCCTTCCATTTGCAAAGTCTTGGTAGTTGTGCCATGATTTTGGAAGGTCAAGGAGAGCTAGGCCCATTAGCTTAGAGGATAGCACATTTTCTCATACTCCTCCAATTTCATCTCGACACTAAGTGAATCTGGAGAGGTAATGTGGAATGGTTTCATTTTTCTGCATGCAGATGTTTATGAGCTTGTCCCTCGATGTCAATTTTATAATGTCATTTCCATTTTCGAATAGCTTAGCGAGGGTCTTCCACACAACAAATGGAGTTTCTTTGCCATGTAAATTCGAGACTATGTGGTCTCTCACAACCTTTGGGATGATCCTCTTGGATTTTGCGGTATCCTTCTTCCACCGAGCTAACTGTTGAGCATCCAACACTATTGGCTTTGGAATGTCAATTTTGGTGTACTCCAACACTCCATTGTCATCGAGTACAACTTCCATCATATCCTTCCTGTTATCACTCTAGTAATTCTAAAGTTGTGGGATTTTGGTCATTAGTCAAAGAATTCTAGAGGTAACCACAAACCAAATTCAAACTCTAGGGTCTAGCCTTCCTAGGGTTCAAAGAGGGCTCTCTCTTTAAAATTTGATTTTTTTTCAATTTGTAAATATTAGCCTAGTTATGAATGTGCAACTTTGGTTTTGTTTTGGTAGATTTGGTGGGAAAAATCACTTGAAAGGATGGATAGTGGGAAATCTATCTGTCCATTGGGCTAAGGAGTCAAAATCAAGCAAACAGGACTGGGATCAAGGGCAAAAGGTCAAATGTTTTTAGAGCAAGATAGATAACCCTTGGAGATCTTGGAAAATTGTTTTTATGAGGTGGTATGATCAGGATAAAGGGCACTTAAGAATCCTTTGATCTAGAAAAGGAAGTAGTAGGAAGAGGTCAAACGAGAGAGGGAGTAATTAAGGGTTCCCTACACTGGAAATCAGAGGAAAACATATAAATTATAACTAGTTAAAAACATGGTGCTTTTAACAAATCCTTTAGTAATGCTCCTAGTTATACATTCAGATTTAGCATAAACATAAATGGATGCATGTAACAAAGAAAGAAAACAATGACAAGTGAGGAAATACTTCAGTCCAAATAGCTCATCACATGAATCCTGAAGTATGATGCCAATTTGTTTTGATCCAGCCTTTCTACTCGAATTTCGACACACAAAAGCTTTGAAGTCCAAGAAGAAATGACTATAACAATCCCAACAATTTTATTCCACCCAAAATACTTCTAAAGATGAAGTATTTATGCATAATGTTTTACAAAATATCCTAGAAAACTTCTAGGAAATATCTTAGGAAAATAAAATATCTTTACAACAATAATAGAGACAATTTCTTAACAAATCAGCAAGCTGTCCTATTTATCCAAAAGAAATAGAAACTATTTTGAGGATAAGATGCAGCTCGCTGCCTTGGTGTCCTCGTTGCTGCCTCTTAGATATTTTTTAGAATCTGATCTGCCTTGTATGATCTTCTTTCTCGGATACTCTTTATTCATTGATTCTCTAAACTGATACTCTTTAACCATAATTAAAAAATGTTTACTGTTGTAAAGAAAATATGTTTTGACTGTTAAATTAGAAAACAATTTAGTCCTCTTTTCATATGTCTCTCTTTTATCCTTCACAATAAATCTGTGAGTGACTGCCAATCCTCATTTTTAGGAATTTGTATATTTTTTAATTTCCTGAAGTTCTCATCAGCTTCAGTGTATCTAGAGAAGGTTGGCTTGATGACAAACAAGTGCTTTATCTCGTGTTGTAAGTAGAATAAGTCTTCAAAATTCTTGAGTAACACTTTTCCAGTTGGAATGCCTTGTCCTTGTGGCTTATTTACCTGTTCCTTGGAAAATTCTCTTATCTTCTTATGATAGTCATTTTGAGGCATTAACTTATCATTAATTACCATAATGTAAGGTAGTCCTTTTTGTCTCAAACTTGTGAACTTAACCATAAACCTGGTTATGGCAGTATTCATACTTTCACACTTTTCTTCCAGTTGTCTCATCAAATTTTTCTTTGTTGTGACTTTCCTAATTTCTAGGATAGTTGCAATTCTGTCTGTGGTTTTGAGTTCTTCCAATTCTTGTTTGTTTTTACTGTTGAGGAAGGTGATCAGCCTTACAGATTGCTCTGGTTTTCCAACCAACTCAGTTTGAGTCTTTTGAATTTCTTCTTGGGTTGCTAGTAATAACTCTCTTTGCTCAAAAATTACCTGAATTGAAGGCCATACATCATGGATGGCTTCAATGACAAGGTAATTTTTTATGTATGATATCTGATCCTTCAAAGTTAACTCCTTTTGCAACTTATTTAACTCTTCATTCAGTCTGATGGCATTCTTTTCATGTGTCTTTGCATTTATTTGAACTAATTTATTTGACTTCTCAATATTTTCTACCATCTTTGTCAACCTGTTAATCTCATTTATCTTTAAAGAAATTTCTTCCATTGCTTTCACTATTTTGCTGGCCTCATCTGTAGGTTGTACTGATGTTGTAGATGATTCAGTGGTTGATGTTGTGGAATAATTCACTGGCATTGCAGTAGCCAGTGGTTCTCTGGGTGCCAATTTTTCACCTAAAGTTGAAGGCACTGCTGCAGTGATAATTGGAATGACTGTAGGAATGACTGGTTCTTTCACTGTTTCCTTTTCTTGGACAAGTTTGTCCATCTGTATTTCCATCTCCTTAACCTGGGTTGTCAACTGAAGAATTAAATTCATCATGTCATCTTTTTCACTCTGTTCCTATATGAATTATTTTGTTTAAGGATGCTCAATTTGAGGAAGTTTGAGTTGTTTCCTCAAAGCTGCTATATCTTCATTTTTCTTCTTCACCAATAATTCTGTTGCTTTGATATTAGCAGGATCATATCCCACCTGTAACACTAATTATTCTAAGGCTTTTGTCCTTATATCCTCAACATACAATGAGGCTTTTTCCATCTTCGTCTGATCTTGCATGTTGGAGACAGTGTTTTGGAGCTTCTAAGCACTCATGGCTTTGTTTGTGACAGTAGAATATAACATTTTAGAGGTTTGTTTGTGGAACTCAATTTCATCAAGAGCATGGATCTTATCTGTCTGGACCTTCAAATCAACTTTCTTATAATCAGCCATTGTCTTAGGAGTTTTGACTATGGGCTGCAACATTGACATGATTAGATTTTGATTAGAATAATCAAATGCAGAAAGGAGCCTGTTTTGTACACTTGGATTCTGTTTGAGATATTGAGAATAAATATTATTCTTTATCTCTTCATTCTTCAGTTTAATCTGCTTATATTTCTCTTTAATATCCAAATCCTTTTCCTCAACTGCCTGTGAGGAAGAGGCTTCCATGATTTGTTGTCCTTCCATCAACTGTGTGTCTTCATTGTTGATTTGTTCTTCATTATGATTTTTAGTATTTGGCTCATTGATAATTACAGTAGCACCATTTGTCTCTGGCTGATTTGTATTGGTATTTAAAGGCTCTGTTTCTTCAACATCAATTGTCGCTTTTCCTTTACCTGCTCAATCTAATTTGGGCCTTTTGTTATATATAAGCTTAACTTGGTTTCAGTTGTAGTTTCTGCTACATAGGCTCCTTCTTCCCTTACTCTTTTAATGGACTTCTCTGGTTGATTTGCAGTCTCTAAGGTATGACTAGTATTACCTTTGTTCACTGCATCTATTAAAGTGTTTTTAGCCCATTCAATCTGATTTGCAAACTTTTCTATTTCTGGTTTAGCTTCATGGATAAAGGGTGTTAATTTGCAATTAACCCTTAGCTTACTCAAGATCCCTTGTGGATCATAGTTCCAAGGGAAAATCTCTTCAAATTTATATTCCAATAACAGATTTGTTGCTTCTTTCTCTGCATCCCTGTGATTGCATATGAATGGCCCTATTTGATTCTTTAGTTTGAATTGGGTTTTCTTTTTAGCTGCCATGAAATTTATGGAATTAGAGTTTAGGATCTTCTTGATATACTCCAAGGCAAAGATCTTCATTGAAGGATGTTTGGGTAACTTGTAAGGTAAAAAGTTTGACCCAAAGACTCTGATTTCAGTATATTTTTCATACAAATACCAGTCACCAACCTTACTCTGCTCTGACAACTATAATATCTTTTTCATTTCTTGTTGAGATTGCAACAAGATGATGAGCTTAGTGGAAATAAGTCGCCTTCACTGAGTGGGCCCGTAGGCTATTTTTGGCGCAAAGTCTATTTTTAGACATATGGATCATGTTCTATGAGTTGCAGGATGCTATTTGTGGATAGTTGGTCAAGTTGGAAAAATAGATGGACTTCTATTTTTAGACATATTGGGCAGAATCTATTTTTAGATTGCCAGTCTAAAAATAGATAGGTCGAATATTATTAGCTCTTAATAATATTTGGACTATAAACATTATCTTGTTCTCTTGGAGCACTTCAGTTAAGTGCACAGATGTGGCACAGGAGCTGACAGAAGGAATTACGCTATTCCTAAGGGTTAAGTGGAGCTATTGCATGGATACTTCAGTTAGAACTCATGTGATAGAGTTTGGTGGAGTTGATTGAGGAGTTAATGGAGTTGTGTTCAGTTTAACTAATCTAAACATAGTTGAGCTAGTTGTATTTAGTCTAACTGATTGAAACACTAGTGAGAGTGGTGTGAATTAATTATTAATTAATTCACTAATTATAAACTCATTAATCAACTAAAGAATACACCAGTTAACTTCAGTGCATGGACAGTTTCAGTGATGACCAGTGCAGAGATAGGTGAAAGAGCAGGTTAACTATCAGTTGTGACTATACTGTTGCATATTTTCAACAACCAGTGATTGGAGAAGCCAATGAGGATTGCGCAGTACAAGCCAGGTGGTTCAAAGTTATTTATGAGCCATTCTACAACATTGATTACACAATAGAGTATCGGCCATCGTGTAAGCAAGAGATTGGAGCATGTGTTTTGCTAGATCTAGCTTGATTAGTGTGTAGCAATTGGAGGTTGTGCTAAGAGCTTGTGAGGAGCTTTGTACAATGATTGTTGCATGATCTCTATGACATATAATATACAAATAGTTGGGGGTTTTCAGCTTTAAGCTTTCCCATTACATACTGTGTTCATATGTGTGAATTTTTATGGTTTTAATGTGTGCATGCAATTGATTTTATTTATGCATGTAATGATCAATGGTAGAAGAGATTATGTATTGTGCATGAAGATAAAATAGTGTGTGATCAAGAGAATATTTCAAAGGGGAAGCATACTGTTTATTCAAATTTCTACATGGTATCGTAGCGATATTGATCTTTGATCATTGAGCATTCAAAAACATTGAAGCGGTTGAGTTTTGTGCTGGTGGAATTCGAATTTGCAGTAGTGTTTTCTTGGTGTCAAAGTTGAGATGTCTTTCAACGGATTGCGATTGGAGTATGCCCTTGAGGGCAGCTTAAATTATATTGCATGGAAGGACAGGATGGAGGCGATGCTGGATGACAATGGGTTGAAGGAGTTCATAGATGCAGAAATTCCAAAACCTACTTCTAGTGATGTTGCCATACTTGACGCATGGCAAAAGAAAACAGCAAAGTGTCGAAGGATTCTCTTGGAAGGTGTGAAGGATCACATAGTGTCCAGCCTTCATGGTAAGGCTTCTCCATTCTTGATGTGGAAAGCTTTGACAGATTTATTTCAAAGCAAGAGCGACCAGAGGAAGTTGGCGCTCAAGGATAAACTCAGAGACATAAAAATGAAGAAAGGCGACAGTATGCCCAAGCACCTCACGAAGTTCATCCAATGCAGGGATGAGCTGGGAAATGTGGGGGTTACTATTGATGACAAGGACTTGGTGAGCTTGGCTCTCCTTGGGCTTCTGAAGAGTTTGCATTCCTATCAGAACTCTGTCAATGGTTGGGGGAAATTGCCAGGATGGAAGCGACTTTGGCCGGATCTTGTGCAAGAGGAGATAAGGCGAAGTACTAGGGACGGATCTTCATCAAAGAACTCAGCTGAAGAAAATTTCACTTTGGCTGCCAAAGTAAAGAAGGGGAAGAGCAAGAAGCATGCTTCTCAATCCGATGCAAAAGGCAAGAAGCAAGACATGTCCAAGGTGAAGTGCTTTCACTGTCACCAACACGGACATTACGCCACTAGTTGTCCATAGAAGAAGAAAAATAAGCAGGTTGCTGGATCTGCAGCTGGAGAGGCCTTAGCCTCGCAGTTTGAGTTCGATTTTTCACTGATTGCATGCTTGGTCTCAAGTGTGATGGGTTCGGTGTGGTTTCTTGACAGTGGTGCATCTTTTCACATGACAGGAGATCGAGATTTGTTTACTGATCTGGATGAGAAAGATCTTGGAGTGCACATCGAGATGGGCGATGATGGTAGATACAGTGTGACCAGTATCAGTACCATTTACTTTGAGAGGGAGTCTGGTAAACCCTTGTATTGAAGGATTGAGCGAAGTGATGCATGTTCCAGGATTGAAGAAGGAATTTGATCTGTGGCGAGCATTAGAAGACAAGGGATATGTTTGTTGTTTTAAAGCATTTTAAAGATTCTCTTCTTCACAAGAAGACGAAGCTTCATGAGACCTTGAGATAGGCCTTCGAGTTAAGAACCTTTATCAATTGGTGGTAGATGGCTGTACGAAGAATGGCGGTGCAAGGCACAAGGAGTGGTGAGTCGGGATGATGGCGAGCTGTGGCAACCCCGAGATTGGGCCACCTTGACCAAGGGAGCTTTGAAGATACCTCTTTACCACAAAGCAGATTTCACTCCCCTTCCCAAGGGTACTTCACGCAATCGTATCAAAGGCATGGGATGTACTTTGGGGAAAATCTCTCTGTGAAAGCCACCACGAGAAGGATAGTCGCGCCACGACGATCCTTGAGAGAATTCACACAAACGTGTGTGGACCTTTCTAAGTAGCTTCGACAGCAAAGCACAGGTACTATGTGATATTTGTTGATGATTTTTCTCGTAAGTGCTGGATCTTCTTCATGCAGAAGAAGAGCGATACATACTCAAAGTTCTGTGAGTTCAAGGCACTGGTTGAGAAAGAATTGGGGAAGCAGGTGAAGGCTCTTAGGAGCGACAATGGTGGTGAATTCATCTCTGGCGAGTTCAAGGACTTTTGCGGCGCAGAAGGAATTCGAAGAGAGCTCATAGCACCTCATAACCCACAACAGAATGGGGTTGTTGAGCGGAAGAACAGAACGATCGTGGGTGCTACACGGGCAATGTTGCATGATCAAGGCCTTCCCATACACTTGTGGGTTGAGGCATGCAATATTGCAGTATATGTGAAGAACCGTTGTCCTCACAGGATACTTGGCATGAGTACACCTAATGAGGCGTTTTCTGGTAAGAAGCCTGGTATTTCCCATTTGAGGATTTTTGGTTCACATGTTTACATTCATTTGACGAAGAATGCTAGGAAGAAGCTGGAGCCGACTGTAGGGGTTGGGATATTTGTGGGGTACACTAATACACCCCACAACTATCGTGTGTATTTTCCAGACAGTCGCAAGACTGTTGTGCGACGGGATATCAAATTTCATGAGGAGAAAGCCATGAAGTGTTCGCTTAAGAGGGAGCCACACTTGCATGCAGATGAGGAGCTATTAATTCCTAAGGATGAGCTTAGGATGTGATCAACCACGAGAGAGTTCATGGACTGGAAGAGACCACTCATGCGGCGCCAACCATCAGAGGGCACAAGCGCACTACAGAAGCTGAGCGACTGGCTCGAGATGCGGAGAAGGTTGTAGGACCACCTACAGAACAACACAGACAAAGACAGTCACCGGACCGGTACACTGGATACATGGCTCTTGTGAGCAAATGTGTCGTGACAAAGCCATCCTCTTTCGAGGAAGCTATGGAGGACCCCGCATGGGTAGATGCCATGGTGGAAGAGTATGATTCAATTGTCAAAAACAATGCATGGGAGATTGTCCCGAGGCCTGGAGAAACTTTTGGTGTTCGAGATGGACCCGCGTGCTGGGGCCACAGCTTATGTAGTGTGAGAAGCAGACAAAGATTTGTTACCTAGGTTTTTTCGGGCAAATTGAGGGGATCGTACGCAGCAGACTCTTGCACCTTGCCGTGCGGCATTTTCCGCCGACGATTTCGTTTCTCGGCCGTAGATGGGGTGGCACATTCATCGATGGATGTGGACCGCGTCTTCGAACGAGTCATCGAGGAGAAAAAGCAGAGCGGCCCGAAGGTTTTGAGATCTTCAGCAGCGAGTCGCATGTGTGCAGGCTCAAGAGAGCGCTGTATGGGTTGAAACAAGCACCTCGTGCTTGGTACACATGGATAGACAATTATTTCACTGGACTTGGATTCTCCAAGAGTGAGGCAGATCCTAACCTATACCAGATTGTGGTGGAGGGTAAGTTGCTGATCATTGTACTTTATGTAGATGATTTGATTTTGACAGGTGATGAACTGTTGATACACTCATGCAAGGATGATATTGCAAAGGAGTTTGAGATGAAGGACTTGGGCCTCCTTCATTATTTCTCGGGATTGGAAATTTGGCAGCGCAGTGATGGACTGTTTGTTTCTCAAGGAAAGTATGCCCAGGAGATACTAGAGAAGTTCAACATGCATGGCTGCAAGCCTGTTGATACTCCTCTTCTTGGTGGATGGAGGAAGGAGGATGCTACTTCGGCAGAGGTAGTGGATGCCACTGTTTATCGACAGTTGGTGGGGTTGCTTATGTATCTGGTCAATACACGACCTGACATATTCTATGTTGTTAACCAACTTTCACAAGCTATGGTTAAGCCTACCAAACTCTTCTGGAAGGCAGGCAAGCACGTATTGAGATATCTCAGAGGCACATCGGGATATGGATCATGGTACAGAGAGGAGGATGAGTTGAGGCGGCATGGCTTCACGGATCGGTATCATCATATCAGAGATTGTGTGCAGCGAAAGATCATGTTACTTTCATATATTCCCATGGAGGATCAGTATGCTGATGTCTTGACGAAGGCGCTCACTAGGAGCAAATTTGAATACCACAGAGGCAGGATAGGGGTGGCAGATAATCCTTATCTTGTTGAGAGGGAGTGTTGAAATTGCAACAAGATGATGAGCTTAGTGGAAATAAGTCACCTTCACTAAGTGGGCCCGCAGGCTATTTTTGGCGCAAGTCTATTTTTAGACATATGGATCATGTTCTATGAGTTGCAGGATGCTATTTGTGGATGGTTGGTCAAGTTGGAGAAATAGATGGACTTCTATTTTTAGAAATATTGGGCGGAATCTATTTTTAGATTGCCAGTCTAAAAATAGATATGTCGAATATTATTAGCTCTTAATAATATTTGGACTATAAACATTATCTTATTCTCTTGGAGCACTTCAGTTAAGTGCACAGATGTGGCACAAGAGCTGACAGAAGGAATTATGCTATTCCTAAGGGTTAAGTGGAGCTATTGTATGGATACTTCAGTTAGAACTCATGTGAGAGAGTTTGGTGGAGTTGATTGAGGAGTTAATGGAGTTGTGTTCAGTTTAACTAATCTAAACATAGTTGAGCTAGTTGTATTTAGTCTAACTGATTAATACACTAGTGGAGAGTGGTGTGAATTAATTATTAATTAATTCACTAATTATAAACTCATTAATCAACTAAAGAATACATCAGTTAACTTCAGTGCATGGACAGTTTCAGTGGAGACCAGTGCAGAGATAGGTGAAAGAGCATGTTAACTATCAGTTGTGACTATACTGTTGCATATTTGCAACAACCAGTGATTGGAGAAGCCAATGAGGATTGCGCAGTACAAGCCAGGTGGTTCGAAGTTATTTATGAGCCATTCTACAACATTGATTAAGCAATAGAGGCTGGCTATCAGGTGGCAGAGATTGGAGCATGTGTTTTGCTAGATCTAGCTTGATTAGTGTGTAGCAATTGGAGGTTGTGCTGAGAGCTTGTGAGGAGCTTTGTACAATGATTGTTACATGATCTCTATAACATATAATATATAGATAGTTGGGGTTTTCAGCTTTAATTTCTCCCATGAAACACTGTGTTCATATGTGTGAATGTTTATGGTTTTAATGTGCGCATGCAATTGATTTTATTTCCGCATGTAATGATCAATGGTAGAAGAGATTATGTATTGTGCATGAAGCTAAAATAGTGTGTGATCAGGAGAATATCGGTGAATAATATATCATTTATTCAAATTTCTACATGGTATCAAAGCGATATTGATCATTGGAGCAATTGCAAAACATTGAAGCGGTTGAGTTTTGTGCTGGTGGAATTCGAATTTGCAGTAGTGTTTTCTCGGTGTCGAAGTTGAGATGTCTTTCAACGAATTGCGATTGGAGTATGTCCTTGAGGGAAGCTTGAATTATATTGCATGGAAGGACAGGATGGAGGCGATGTTGGATGACAATGGACTGAAGGAGTTCATAGATGCAAAAATTCCAAAACCTACTTCTAGTGATGTTGCCGTACTTGACGCACGGCAAAAGAAGACAACAAATTGTTGAAGGATTATGTTCGAAGGTGTGAAGGATCACATAGTGTCCAACATTCATGGTAAGGCTTCTCCATTCTTGATGTGGAAAGCTTTGACAGATTTATTTCAAAGCAAGAGCGACCAGAGGAAGTTGGCACTCAAGGATAAACTCAGAAACATAAAAATGGAGAAAGGTGACAGTATGCCCCAGTATCTCACGAAGTTCATCCAATGCAGGGATGAGCTGGGAAGTGTGGGGGTTACTATTGATGATGAGGAATTGGTGAGCTTGGCTCTCCTTGGGCTTCCGAAGAGTTGGCATTCCTATTAGGACTCTGTCAATGGTTGGGAGAAATTGCCAGGATGGGAGCGACTTTGGTTGGATCTTGTGCAAGAGGAGATAAGGCGAAGTACCAGGGACGGATCTTCATCAGAGAACTCAGATGAAGAAAATTGCGCTTTAGCTGCCAAAGAAAATAAGGGGAAGAGTAAGAAGCATGCTTCTCAATCCGGTGCGAAAGGCAAGAAGCAAGACATATCCAAGGTGAAGTGATTTCACTGTCACCAACATGGACATTACGCCACTAGTTGTCCACATAAGAAGAAAAATAAGTAGGCTGCTGGATCTGCAGCTGGAGAGGCCTTAGCCTCGCAGTTTGAGCTGGATTTTTCGCTGATCGCATGCTTGGTCTCAAGTGTGATGGGTTCAGTGTGGTTTCTTGACAGTGGTGCATCTTTTCACATGACATGAGATCGAGATTTGTTTACTGATCTGGATGAGAAAGATCTTGGAGTGCACATCGAGATGGGCGATGATGGTAGATACAGTGCGACCGGTATCGGTACCATTTCCTTTGAGAGGGAGTATGGTAAACCCTTCGTATTGAAGGAAGTGATGCATGTTCCAGGATTGAAGAAGAATTTGATCTTTGTGGTGATGTTAGAAGACAAGGGATATGATGTTGTCTTTAGTGAGGGAAAGGCTTTCCTGCGCAGTAAGGAAACTGGTGAGACCCGGAGGATAGGGATTCGAGTTAAGAACCTTTATCAATTGCAGGTAGATGGTTGCACAGCAATGGCAGGCAAGGCATAAGGAGTGGTGAGCCGGGATGATGGCGAGTTGTGGCACTGGAGATTGGGCCACCTTCACCATGGAGCTTTAAAGATACTGCAACAGATTTCTACTAGGCTTCCTAAGGGTACTCTTGCGCAGTCAGATGAGTGCAAGGGATGTACTTTGGGAAAAATTTTGAAAGCCACCTTTCACGAGAAGTTTAGTCGCGCCACGACGATCCTTGAGAGAATTCACACAGACGTGTGTGGACCTTTCTCAGTAGCTTCGACAACAAAGACAGGTACTATGTGATATTTGTTGATGATTTTTCTCGTAAGTGCTGGATCTTCTTCATGCAGAAGAAGAGCAAGACATACTCAAAGTTCTGTGAGTTCAAGGCACTGGTTAAGAAAGAATCGGGGAAGCAGGATAAGGCTCTTAGGAGCGACAATGGTGGTGAATTCATCTCTGGCGAGTTCAAGGACTTTTGTGGCGCAGAAGGAATTCGAAGAGAGCTCATAGCACCTCATAACCCACAACAGAATGGGGTTGTTAAGCGGAAGAACAGAATGATCGTGTGTGCTACACGGGAAATGTTGCATGATCAAGGCCTTCCCATACACTTGTGGGCTGAGGCATGCAATATTGCAGTATATGTGCAGAACCGTTGTCCTCACAGGATACTTGGCATGAGTACACCCGATGAGGCGTTTTCTGGTAAGAAGCCTGATATTTCCCATTTGAGGATTTTTGGTTCACATGTTTACATTCATGTGACAAAGGATGCCAGGAAGAAGCTGGAGCCGACTGTAGAGGTTGGGATATTTGTGGGGTACACTAATACACCCCACAACTATCGTGTGTATTTGCCAGACATTCGCAAGACTGTTGTGCGACGGGATATCAAATTTCATGAGGAGAAAGCCATGAAGTGTTCGCTTGAGAGGGAGCCACACTTGCATGCAGATGAGGAGCTATTAGTTCCTAAGGATCAGCTTCAGGATGTGGATCAGCCACAAGAGGAAGTTCATGGAGTGGAAGAGACCACTCATGCAAAGGCCAACCATCGCAGGGCGAAGCGCACTACGTGCTTCTAGAGACCGGTCGAAGACGCAGAGGGTTGTAGGAGCACCTATATCACAACAAGCAGACAGAGACAAATACCCTGACTCTGTGATACCGGATACATGGCCTTTATGAGCAAGTGTATCGTGACAGCAGCTATCCTCATTCAAGAAAGTCGTGGAGGATCCCGCATGGGTAGATGCCATGGTGGAAGAGTATGATTCGATTGTCAGAAACAGTGCATGGGAGATTGTCCCGAGGCCAGAAGGGAAATCAGTGGTGGGTTCGAGATGGATCTACAAAGTGAAGCAAGTAGCTGATGGGAGTGTGGAGAAGTACAAGGAAAAATTTGTTGCTCGAGACTTTTCACAGATTGAGGGGATCGATTATGAGGAGACCTTTGCACCTGTCGCAAGGTATTCTTTCATCCGGACGATTCTTGCTCTCTCAGCACAGATGGGGTTGCACATTCATCAGATGGATGTGAAGACTGCGTTCCTCAACGGATTCAATGAGGAGGAGGTGTACATAGAGCAGCCCGAAGGTTTCGAGATCTTCAGCAGCGAGTCGCATGTGTGCAGGCTCAAGAGAGCGTTGTATGGGTTGAAACAAGCACCTCGACACATGCACACACCTGACAGACAAAGGGTGCGACCGGACTTGGATTCTCCAATAGTGACGCGGATCCGAACCTATACCAGATTGTGGTGGAGGGTAAGTTGCTGATCATTGTACTTTATGTAGATGATTTGATTTTGACGGGTGATGAACTGTTGATACACTCATGCAAGGATGATCTTGCAAAGGAGTTTGAGATGAAGGACTTGGGCCTCCTTCATTATTTCCTGGGATTGGAAATTTGGCAGCGTAGTGATGGACTGTTTGTTTCTCAAGGAAAGTATGCCCAAGAGATACTGGAGAAGTTCAACATGCATGGCTACAAGCCTGTTGATACTCCTCTTCTTGGTGGATGGATGAAGGAGGATGCTACTTCGGCATAGGTAGTGGATGCCACTGTTTATCGATAGTTGGTGGGGTTGCTTATGTATCTGGTCAATACACGACTCGACATATGCTATGCTGTTAACCAACTTTCACAAGCTATGGTTAAGCCTACCAAGCTCTTCTGGAAGGCAAGCAAGCATGTATTGAGATATCTCAGAGGTACATCGGGATATGGATCATGGTACAGAGAGGAGAATGAGTTGAGGCGGCATGGCTTCACGAATCGGTATCATCATATCAGAGATTGTGTGCAGCGGAAGATCATGTTACTTTCATATATTCCCACGAAGGATCAGGCTGCTGATATATTGACGAAGGCGCTCACCAGGAGCAAATTTGAATACCACAGAGGCAGGATAGGGGTGGCAGATAATCCTTATCTTGTTGAGAGGGAGTGTTGAGATTGCAACAAGATGATGAGCTTAGTGGAAAGAAGTCGCCTTCACTAAGTGGGCCCGCAGGCCATTTTTGGCGCAAAGTCTATTTTTAGACTATGTCTATTTTTAGACATATGGATCATGTTCTATGAGTTGTAGGATGGTATTTGTGAATGGTTGGTCAAGTTGGAAAAATAGATGGACTTCTATTTTTAGACATATTGGGTGGAATCTATTTTTAGATTGCCAGTCTAAGAATAGATATGTCGAATATTATTAGCTCTTAATAATATTTGGACTATAAACATTATCTTATTGTTGAGGAGGTAAATCCCCTCTGCGGACAGAGGCGATCCCTACTAGCCCAGCAGGGGTCTAGCAACAATCAAAAATGTTACGACGCAGGTTCCTAGTTACGAATGAAAAGACTAATGATGGGAGCCTACCTGGAATCCAATGCTATGATCTGAAGGAGAAGCGTCCTCGTTCCTCAGCCTCGGCAGATCACGATCCCTCCACGATCTCCGTGGATGAACACCTGCACATGGAAGAAACAAACAGATACAAGCATAAAATCCGGCATACGTAACTAAATATCAGTCAGAAAGGATATTACTCATATTGACATGATGGAAAACAGAGTGGAACCATAATCGTAATCATTCATTAAATAACAAACGAAGAGAGATTACAACCAAGTTATGACGTCGTGGTCTCCTTCGGATGGGTCTCTAGTCGTTCACGTCTCGCAAAGCTCGCCAGGGAAAGGGAAAACCTCTCCAGAGTCTCTCGACGATAGTCTCCTTACTTGAGTCGGCCTTAAGGGAGAAAGAGGGCTCTTACAACACAAAGGCTCTTGGGAATATGGAGATCCAAAGCTTAGGCACTTCAAGACTAGCTTGCCATGGGATTGAGCAGGATTTTATAGATGGGGAAGGAGGGAGTTGGGATCCATATTATTATGGGATTGGCCCTATCAACAAGGAAGGTTCCATGGGAGGTGGCAAAACCACTTCCCTTCCATAGAACTCCCGCAGCCAAACCTCCCAACTCAAGATAGGCAATGGTTTCTGAGTTTGTTGAAACTCAACTTCCGCCATCTTTATTTAAAAAACATTCCTTAAATTGGCTGGCGCGACCAATGCTCTGAGACAGAGCGCCAGGTGGTGCAACCTCTTTGCAGGATTTCCCCCATTGGCGCGAGTTCTGAACTGTCTGCCCGCGCCAATGCAAAAAGAGATGTTTTTCATGATTTTTGCAAGGAGATGTCTTAAGGGCAATTAAAGCTCATGCTTAGAGGAATGCTTTGATGATGGTTTCAAGGCATGACAATGTTCACAGGTCACAAAATGGGTCCTCCATTGTGCGGGACGGGGAATGGTAGGGACGGTGACAAATTACTGTGTAACACTTATTCTCTTGGAGCACTTCAGTTAAGTGCACAGATGTGGCACAGGAGCTGACAGAAGGAATTACGCTATTCCTAAGGGTTAAGTGGAGCTATTGCATGGATACTTCAGTTAGAACTCATGTGACAGAGTTTGGTGGAGTTGATTGAGGAGTTAATGGACTTGTGTTCAGTTTAACTAATCTAAACATAGTTGAACTAGTTGTATTTAGTCTAGCTGATTAATACACTAGTGAAGAGTGGTGTGAATTAATTATTAATTAATACACTAGTGAAGAGTCGTGTGAATTAATTGTTGATTAATGCACTAATTATAAACTCATTAATCAACTAAAGAATACATCAGTTAACTTTAGTGCATGGACAGTTTCAGTGGAGACCAGTGCAGAGATAGGTGAAAGAGCAGGTTAACTATCAGTTGTGACTATACTGTTGCATATTTGCAACAACCAATGATTGGAGGAGGCCATGAAGATTGCGCAGTACAAGCCAGGTGGTTCGAAGTTATTTATGAGCCATTCTACAACATTGATTATGCAATAGAGGCTGGCTATTAGGTGGCTGAGGCAGGCTATCGGGTGGCATAGATTGGATCATGTGATTTTAAGTGATCTAGCTTGATTAGTGTGTAGCAATTTTGGAGGTTTCTACGAGCTTGTGAGGAGCTTTGTACAATGATTGTTACATGATCTCTATGACATATAATATACGTATAGTTGGGGTTTTCAAATTTTAAGCTTTCCCATGAAATACTGTGTTCATATGTGTGAATGTTTATGGTTTTAATGTGCACATGCAATTGATTTTATTTCCGCATGTAATGATCAATGGTAGAAGAGATTCTGTATTGTGCATGAAGCTAAAATAGTGTGTGATCAGGAGAATCTCGGTGAATAATATATCAATTATTCAAATTTCTACATTTCTTCATTTATTCTTGGTTGCTCTATTTTGGTCAACATTGTGATCACTGGATGTAAAAATAACTGTGAAAATTTTGAATAACTGAAATCTATACATTCTTTCCTGAGAAAGGATGTCAAAAAAATGACAGATAGAGGATTTCCCTCTATGTCAAGTTTTTGGAGAGTAATTGGAAAATTATCTGATTGGAAGTATAGAAACATATGGAAAAGGTAGGAGGTATATCGGAATACTCCCTCAATTTTCGAATTGGTTAATTGATAATGAATACTATCAGCAATGAAACCAACATAATCAAATATTACTGATGGGAGTTGACCTGGAGAGAAAGTGGATAAGAATCCCAAGATGGACTCACCTGTGTGTTCATCAGTAAAATATCCAAGGATGAAGGAAAGCATGGAAATCACATGTCTTGAACCTTCAGGGAATTTAGCAGTAGAATATGGGGGATTTAGCTTAGGAATTTCTACATGAAGAGGCATAAATGTTTGAAAAATCATGAACCTTTTGGGAAAATCTAGGCTAATATATAGCTTGGTGAGGGCCTCTATAGACAAAGAGACTGCTTGGGGGTCAGGCTGAAGCTGCAACATCTGGTTCATTGATTCTACAGTGATGGTAAAAAGCACATCTTTATTGGCATTTACAATGGCTCTTTGCTTAGGAACATAATACTGCTGACACAATCTAATGACCTCCTGACATGGGTGGGTTAATGGGACAACATATTTGGGCATATGGGATTCCCAAATATGGACCTCTTATTGATCATCTAAAGACTTCTCATAACACTAGTTATTGATATCTAGCAGGTTAAATTCAACAATGAGATCTGCTATCTTGTAATCAATATCAACTAGTGGGATGTGTTCAATATCAATCACTGGGGGTTGCAAAGGATTGACAACAATAATAGTATTTGAAGTCATGGTAGGGGTTGGTTTAGGCACTTTAGAAGCTTCAGGCTTGCTTGCACTTTGCTTTTTAGGCATTTTGATCTACTTCTGCAAGTTTAGACAGTTTGCAGAGGCAATTTACTTTAGTAGAGGGTTTATTGGACATATTTGGCAAAGTATAGCTTTTTTCTTTGGGCGTTCTTCTCAATTAAGTCCGTGAAAGAGTTTAATAGGCTTTTAACTGGTTTAAAACAAGAAACAAGGGTTTCTTGAGTATTTTAATGGAAACTTGGGCTAAAAACTCTTTTGAAAATGGTTACAGAGGTTTAGGAAACCTGCAGAGGTTTTCTAGTTTGATTTAAGCTTGAAAAAATTCATCAAACTGTAAAAAACTCACAAATTTCTTGAAAAATGGTGCGCAGCAGAGAAACGAGGTTTCTAGGAAAAATTTGATAGGGTCTGGCATGTTTTTGGGCTTTTTGGCAGTTTCTTTCAATTGATTTCTAAATATCCAAGTGTGTTTTTGTTCTTTAAAGGTCTTTTAAATTGATTGTAGGTTCAAATTTTAGAAAAATACCTGTAATATGTAGGTATCGGGCTTTTGAACAATTTTTGAGGTTTTGACTGAATTGATAACTTCTGTAGGTTTTCAGGAGCAATGTAAAAGCTCCTTGGCAATCTTCAATGGTTTGCAAGATAAATTATGCAAGCTTCTGGGCATTAAAATGGCGGAAAAAGGCTTTAGAAGGGTGTTTTTACAGTCGGGAAGGCGCGAGCATAGGTTTAACGTGCAAGAAGGGTATGCAATGAAGTTTATTTTGAAGGTTAATATGCATTTCAGTCACATTATTTCAGCATTGAATGATTGTCACGTCAGGCATGAGCAGTGGTTTCGGGATTCAACGGATCAAAACCCAGTGGTTATCGTGTGACAATCTGGTGGTAAATGGTATTGGGCTTAACCCACGCGAGCAATAAGAAACATCCACGTGGAGGAGAGAGGATTTTCGAAACCATCTATTTCGCGCAGGTTTGGAGCTCGGGTGATCGCACACCTTTTCCATGCGATATTGGAAGTCCGCTGCAGGATCTGAGCTTTGAGAGCGAACGGTCCAGATCTGATTGGGAGTTGCATTGGAATGGGAGGTGGGACCGGGTTGTTTGCATATGCGGCGGGATAAAACATTATAACAAAGGCGCTTGAACAAGGTTTTTAAACCTTAGGCCTTGTATAATATGTGGCGGGTTAAATGACTTTAAACTTTATAAAAATATGTTTTTAATAAAGTTTTAAAGTTTCGGGTATTTATGAAAATGGGCGGGGAGTAATGTTTTTATTTAAAACATTTGTGAATTGTTTCAATAATACATATATGGGCGCGGTATTATATTATATAGTTTTATCAACTTGTACAGTTGTCAAACTATAGGGGCAGGATTAATTTTATAGATAGGTTTAGACCAATGGGTTTATTAAGGCGAGGTTTTTATATTTGTGCACATGTGGATATTAAACTTTGGTCTAAACTTTAAAATAATGGGTTTTAGGGGGTTTATTTAAATATAAAGGAATTAATATATATGGGTAGGTGTAGTTAGGGATTTAATACACTAAGTTAGGTGTTAATATGAAAACATGGTAGTAAAATAGAAACAAAGCACATATTACCTCTGAGTAAAGTGTAAAAATAAAACATTGCCCATTTTTGTTGTATTACTTCACTTATACTTAGGATAAATGCTTTTTGAGGTTTTTATGAATGATTTTGAAGAGAATGAAGTTAATTATTTTAGGGTTACAATTTTACTAAGTGAAAATGTGTTTTACTTAAGAAAAAAGGGATTATGATTTATGAATGAAGGTTCAAATGCTAATGAATGAGGGTTTAATGTAGGAATTCAATATTTTTAACTAATCAGTCATCGAGCCTTGGGTCCGGTCCCAACAAAAGCCAGAGAAATGCTTTGAGCCTTTTTGATTAATACTTTAGAATACTGAATACTTGTGGGGGGGGAGGGCGGCAAAATTAGTGATTTTGCCCGATGATGGTTTATTACATGCTTGCTCAACTGCTTTCTACCTACCCAACTTTATTTCTAACTTTTTTTCTTCTTCATTTTGTAGGTGCATTTAGGCTTGCAACCTTAAAATATTTTTATTTCAAAGCATAAAACTGTCTAAATCTACCTTATTTCATCCGAGGGCTCAGATTAAACTATTGAGCTTCTCATTATTCTCTACCTATCTACTGATTTTTCAAATTTAAACTATTTGACAAATTTTTATTCTCTATCTAAAACATGAAATTTCATTAGAGGGCTCAGATTAAACTGTTAAGCTGCTCATTATTCTCTACCTATCTACTGATTTGTCAAATTTAAACTGTTTGACAAATCTTTATTCTTTATCTAAAACATGAAATTAAAAGCAGGAAAAGTTAAGATTAAATTGTTTAACTGATCATGGATTATGGCATTTATTGACACTCTACACATAATCATTGTTCTTGCAGTAAAAGTAAAAGTAGTGGCATTTGGATTTACTCACTTTCAGGTCTTATTTCTCTTTTTTCTTTTGCGGTCTATATTTTTTTAAGTCCTTTGATCTTTCTTTTAGGACTTTTTACTCTCTTTTTGGCTTTTCTCTTTTTTCATTTTTTCAAAATATGGGAAAACAATTTGCAGAAAGAAAGGTATGCACATATTTACAAGACTACCAAGTCAGTTCAAAATTTTATGAACCCTATTATTATAGGACCCTAACACTTCCAAGCTATGAAATTCGAGGTTCCGTCTAGGGCATACTCCAATCTCAATTCGTTGAAAGACATTTTCCCGCATGGAAAAAAACCCGCTTCACTGAATCTGTAAATCAAAATATCTGAAGGAGAAGGTCTATTTATTGGATTGTAGTGTGATTTTGGGCTCTGATGCCATGTAGAAATTGCAAGAAATTTGCTATTGCTAATGAAATCTAACTGAAATCAAGAGACAAAAATTTCTTATACTATTTTGCGAAAAATAAAAAATACGATAGAAACACATGTAATAATATGCAACCATCAAAACATAAGGAACACAAGGATTTTATAGGGGAACCCAACTGAGAAAACCCCTCCGCTGCTTTGCATTGATTCAGATGAGAAAGAGAAACAATTACAATGTTTTGCAATGTCTTGCTTCAACTTTGAAGCATACCCTGCACTATAAAACTGTTCTCCTGTTTCCTGACCTGTTCTGGCCAACACTTACCCATTTCAAGCCTTAGAAAATCTCTTATTTCCTCACGCAATCATGGAGGAATTAAGCTCCTAAATAATAGGGAATTTCCTTATTTCTATGCGCAAGGGGAATTGGTCACCTGCTTAGTGCAAAAGCACTATACACTTAACAATATACAATTATAAATACAAATGTGCCTTTTCCATCCACTCAACTAGGCAATTCGAATTCCATGCATGAGTGGGTCTATTTTTAGCTGATTGACTAGTTAACCAAGAGATCAGTGAGTTAACAACATTCATAACTACTCAAGTGACCTTAAACTGACTCAACTAATAACTAGAGCTCAATTAACTGAGTTCAACTAACAATAATTCAACTAGATTGCTTGATCTTAACGATCAACTCATGCACAACTCTACTTCTAGCCTATAAACTCGAATTTATTGACTTAACTAGTAGACAAGGCCATGTCACTCTGGCTAATTGCAATCCAAGTCATCTCATTGATAGGGAAAATTGAATTTTCTCGATTTGACTAAGGCACTAGTCAAATGAAGTCTTATCTTACTACAATTTCAACATGATATATATGGTTTATTTCGATTCTCCAATTATTTTATTTTCTAAGCGATCGACTATAGTGTTATTTTTGTGGGGAACATGCTACAAATCCAAGGCATTGAACTAAGCGATAATCTAAGTTTTTTGAAAATGGAACTAAATTTAAAATTCGAAAGCCCCAAATGTAAATGAAAAATTATATTTTTAAAATCTTAAATAAAACCTATTTTGTAAAATTTAATATTACAACAAAATTTTTATTTAAAAAACAAAAAACATTAAACACACAGGTTTAAGAAAAAGAAAATTCATCTTTCCCTTCAAGGAAAAATAATCACCATCACATTTAGCACTTTGAACCATACCATAATGTTAATAATCTGAAAACTTGTATTAAAAATATACATGAGGAAAGTAAATGTAATGTTAATAATCTAAAAACTTCTGTTAAAAATATTCATGAGGAAAGTAAATGTAATGATATCATTTTTATCAAATACAATATTTGAAAAATACAGGTTGAAAGTGACAAAAATGGAATGATATTATCAATACAAGTTGGGGTGCTCAACTGAAACTTCTGGTTATTGAGATACCACCGCATAGATATAAGTTTGCTCTTCTCAAAACATGGAGGTAAACTAATGAGCTTTAACTGTTTGCTCATTCCTGGATGATTTTAAAACCGCTGAACCCACAGGCAGGATGATGCTTAAAATTCACCCACAACGGCTTAAAACCACTGCAACCCACACAATGGCGGGATGATGCTTAAACTTCACCCACAATCGCGGGATAATGCTTAAACTTCAGGGCCAAGAAGCTCATAGATGCCACTCTAAAACTTAAAGTTAAGAGGGCTGGGTTTCAAAAATTTCCTGGTAAAACATGTATACAGTGAGATCTTCTTGGCGGGATGATACTTAAAGTTCACCGCCAAGAAGCTCATAGATGCATGTCCAAAACTTAAGAGGGCATGGTTTCAAAAATTTCCTGGTAAAACATGTATACAGTGAGATCTTCTTGGCCGCAGGTATTCAAACATGTTGAAGTTTATGTTGATAAGCTATTTACATTCAAAGGCATGAGTCTATGCCCATGCTGAACCTCGAAAGCTATTATTTTATAAGAAATCTTACTTGACAGACAATTTTCCTTCTCTTCTTTTAAATATTATCTAGAGACTGTTGAGTACCAATTGTCCAATCTCTGTAACTATGACCTTCTAACATGGTTCCTGGAATAGGGCATACATTTAAAATGTGACCCAAGACTTACTGTAAATATGGCAGCAGATGACTCACAACCCTCTGTACAAGAACCACATTTCATTCCATGACAATGCCCTCAGATATATAAGAATTCATGAATTTGGGGGATTTTTCCAAATGCAGTCAAAGATGATCAGTATGAAAGCCCAGGTCGGGCTGTACTCGTGGGGAAACGAGTATTTTTGTTCTGGAATTGAAGCGGAAGTTCAAACGACTTCCAATTGGATCGAGATAAACCCTACCTCTACAAATAACAATCAAGATAGGTTAATCTCGCACAGTCTCTCTGCGCGGCCTTGGGGTGTCACTACCATTGGTAAGAACTTTTCAACCCCCGCTCTCCCTGCCGCCTGGCGATATTTGTTCGAAGACGAGGACCAAGGAGTTGACCGAGATGGACCGATCACTTCCACGCGGATCTCAGGATTGCTTGTTTACAGAGGAGGAAGTAAGTTTTCTCCTCGAACTACTTGTGAAATTCTATTATCTGTTATGATTGTAAGTTTTTATTTCTAGGAAATGGGATCTGTTCGTGTAGTAAGCAATCATATAACCTGATTTGAGAATACCCATGTGTCAATAGTAATCAAATGTTCTGTTGTGGAAAACCTGTCCATATTGCTAATCCAACATTAATAGAATGCTTCATACAGAGGGAAGAACCATTAGTGTACAACAATTATCCATGGGATTCAGAAACAGAGGGAATCGGATTAAACGTGGCAAAACAATACCAGAAAGAGGAATCGGCACTTTATTTAACAGAGGAGTACTATACAGCCTTTAGGTATAGAAGTGTATAATTCGGCTGGTGCTGATTCTAGCACCAAGATTACAATTTCTGCATGAATCTGCATTTTGTTATGATAGACCTTCATTCCGTGCTCTGATATCTTATCCTTCCTTTTCTATCAGAGAACAACAGCCCAGAAACCCAACAAACAGAAAAGCAAGAAAAATGGGTGACCTAACTGAAGCAACAATTTCAAAGCCGTTAATTTTCCAATATTACTTTTGATGACTAGTTTTGTCAGTGTGCCCTCAATGTCCATATGGCTACAATATGCAGGCATACCGGATCTGGCTACAATGTGCAGACAGATCGGACCTTCCCTCCTTTGGTATTGTCCCATCACTTTCACTGAAACTTTTCTTTCTGCAAACATGACTCAGTTCTTAATTAGCCGAGTGTTGAAGGCTTGAGCTGTCTCAACTTGTTTCTTTCGTCATTCTATGTTTGGTAAGAAATCTCATTCGCTCATTGGGCTATGGATGCTGAAAAGTTGGATGACCGGTAAAGGCAGCTAGAAGCAAGGCCGATATTCTATTATATGCCAGTATGGAATTTTACGTATACACCATAGTTTATTCTGCTTTGAAATCACTTCTTTTGAAATTTTTTATTTTTCGGCATATGTTTGTTAAAGAAATGGCTCAGAGGTTTGGCCTACCTGAAAGGGTTAGAATCCAGAGGAACCTGAAATAGGTTTAGTTGAACCTGGTAACTTTAGTCTTTCCCAATCCCATGCTCAAATTTTCAATGACTTGGAGGTTATCATATGTACTGTTCCCCTTTCTCTTGCTCAAGGAAAAGGCCCAGGGGAGTATTTTTGGACTTTTGGCTTCTCCATTATGAATTTGTGGCCTTGTGGTCTTTCCTCAGTTGCAATGAAGATTTTTTTGTCTTTTAAAGCTTGTCATTTGCCAGCAATTCTGAAAAAAAAGGGACAAGGTGGTTGTTCTTTAATTACTTATCAACAATTCTGGGAATGATGTTGATTTTTCCTTGGCATTTCAGCTACAGGTCCATGTCTAAAAACACGATCATAAACACACTGAAATACCACAACACCTAGCACTTTGCACAGCAGAAATGTAACAGCAGTGAATCAATTTAGTGCATAGAGATATGAGCCCAAAGCTTGATTATTTTATTACTTCATTAATAAAAGAATCATGGGGCTCCTGTACCCGGGATCATGGTCCTCGATCTCTGATACAAACAGTAAACTTAGTATACAAACTAGGGTTTGCAGTCTGCAACATCAGATCTGCAATCTGCCCACAGGGCTAGACAATAACAAACAGTCTTGCTGAAGTAGATCAGCCCTATCTGCTCATGTTGTTTTTGACATCTGGCAGGTCCTTTGCCTCTCCTACATGCAAAGAGTACTTCTGCTCCAATACCTTTGCACACCGAGCTGCTCACAACAGTTCTGCTCCTCCAAAAACCCTTGTACACTTCAGCTTATCAAACTGCCTTTACACAGTGACAATGTTCCTCCAAGATCACTGATCTTAGGCTCCAAAAGTCTGCCTTCTCTCAGTGATCAGCCACTTCAAATACACTGAATATAGGCCCAAATAGTCTGCCCTCCAACAGTGGTTTGCCACATTAAAAACACTGTTCATAGGGTCTTCAACATTCTGACTGCAAACAATAACTCAGCTGCTACTAACTCACTGACATTAGGTTCCACAGATCTTCCTTCTAACAGTGGATTGCTTCCCCGAATCTCACTGTGCATAGGCACCACAAATCTGCTCTCACAGAGTCCCTTTGTTGCTCCAAAGGTGACTGAACATAGGGCACTCAACATACTGTCCAAACCCTCTTGTTGAACAGACCTTAACACATCTTTTCTTCCTGCAATCATCTACATGAAAATTCGGTCTACATACCCTTCAAGGATCTCTGCTTCAGCCTTGAAAGTCTCGGTCCTGCACTTCAAACCACAGGATTTTCGGCCCTCTTTAGAACTTCTGTGACTGCTTCAAATCATATTGATACCCTAACTTGGTCATATCAGACCTCTGAAACTCTGTGTATACCTCACCTTTTGTGCCTCAACTCTCCTGTGCATGTACTTGAGGAACTTGGCCCTCACACCAGCTGTTCCACAGGCCTTCTGCTCTCCTTGTCCAACAAATACAAGGGTTTCGGAACTCTTCTTGTGCACAGAAATCAATGTGGCCTCATCTCAGAGACAAACAACAAAACGCATGCCCAGAACCACACAAATGAACATGTTTAGCTCCAAAGAAAGCTCACTCTAGCAGAGTATACTTGGCCTTCTTAGCAGCAGATCTAGCATAAGACAAACCATACAATACTCCTTTTTCAGCTGCGGCTTTCTCCTGAGGTTTGGCGTCCTAGTCTTAGGCTTGTTTTCACACTGGAATGATTGCCTTATTAGTAATTACAAATCTGAACTTGTTCATGGATGCCCTAACCCTCAGATCTCTCTTTACATGCAACAGCCTCTACAGCTTCAGCAATCATGAACTGATCTCGGTCTTTGGCCTAAGATCAGGCCCTAAACAACTTGGTCCCACTCCTAGTCCTCCAAGAACTCGTTCCTTTGTTGGTCTATAATCGGCCTTCCCTAAGCTTCTTTTCCATGAGAACTCAGCCTTCATGGACAGATTTCGGCCCTCCTTTAGCAGCCCTACTTGGCCTTATAGCTCAGCTCCTCTAGGGCTCCATCTTTCTTTCTCATTTATGTGACCTAGGCCTCTCCCTTAGGTCCCTCTTTATACTTTCTTTTGGTCACTTAGGAACCCTCTAGACTTCGGGTTTTTGTCCTCTTGACCTTAAGAATTAAAAATAATCTATTTCTTGGCCCCAAACCCCTTACGTGAGTCCAAGACCCCAGTTTGGGTAAATCGATCAACAAACATCTTATTGTGGGTTGTCCTCTTCTTGGAAATAGTTGGCTGTTCATTAAGTGCAAGGGATGCTTCTGCTGTTTCCTGTCAGCAATGATCTATTCTATGGTCTTTAAACACAGAAAGTTTCCAATCTATGCAGATGCAAAATGTTTGTTCTGGTTTGTCAGTGTTTTCCAGATAATTGGGTTGTTTTTCTCAGAAGCATCTTGAAATCTGTTTTTTTTTTTTTTTCAAAGAAAAGAAAATCTTAATATTTGATATTTTAAGTGTGAAATCAGAATACACTCCAGACTACCTCAGAAGGCTCAAAATATCTTGAAATATGCTTATATAGTTGATAGTTTGAGTCAGTATTCTTCTTCTCTTTAAAAATGAAATTGAATAATTGAAGGAAATACTCAATAAAGTTTTTGTTTTGGCTATTAACGCTTACTTTTAAAATAACATTTTCATAGTAAGCCCTGTGGGTTAGCTCAATCAGGTTGAGCCGACCAGTTTCAAGGTGGAGATTGTTGAAAGGTCATGGGTTCAGTTCATGGGTTCAAGTCTGGTAGAGTCCCTCTGGGTTAGAAGTAGATGCTGTACTGTCGTGGCATTTGTATTTATTTATAAGGTAGTTATCTGTATAAAACTAAACTATTTTATTGAAAGAAAATTTAAATTTGATATAGCTTATATATTTGCACTGAGAGAAGTGACATGGGTTGCACTATGCAGGTAATTTATTTTTATTTTTATCTTTTTATTTTTATTTTTTAATTTAAACTTTTTAAGCATTGAAAAAATTGCATTGTTATTTTTATTTTTTATATGTTTTTTTAATTTTTAAATAAATACGAATTGAATACAAATTTATGTTAATTATAACTCAATTAAAAATACTTCTTTTATATATTATAGCATTATACTTACTTATATTAAAACATTACAGAATAAAGGATAAATGTTTCATGTACCATAAAATACTTATATGCAGTAAAACAGAGCTATTTTACTGGAAGGAAATTTAAATTATATATATATATATATATATATATATATATATATATACACACATACTATTTTTGTATGGGGTGGATGTTGGCATTATTCAATTCCTATTGGATCGTCCTTGCTGCAAATAAATATTCATTTTCAGTATTTTTACAATAGGAAAATCTGAATTTGATGTCTTGGTATTCAATCCATATTGGATACGACTTGATGTAAATAAGTAATCATTCTCTTCTCGTTTTTTTTTTTTTTTCCAATACATGAATACAGTATTCTGGAGGAAAATGTGACTTTGATGTCTTATTATGGCATCGGTGTATACATTATTCAATCCACACATACATTATTCAATCCATATTGGATGCGGCTTGATGTAACTAAGTATTCATTCTCTTCATGTTTTACCCAATATGTGAAACAGTACTCAGTTGACTCTAAATATAGTTTTTTTTAATAATACATGTTGATATTATATGTAATTCTCAAGGAGCTGAGGTAATTGCACATCTCTACAGTTCATACAAAGAGGGAATTTATTCTTATTTCTCTACCAGATTCCTATAATGACCTGCTTTTTCTTGGATCTGTTATGAGATAGGTTAAACAGTTCTCTTCATGTTTTACCCAATATGTGAAACAGTACTCAGTTGACTCTAAATATAGTTTTTTTTAATAATACATGTTGATATTATATGTAATTCTCAAGGAGCTGAGGTAATTGCACATCTCTACAGTTCATACAAAGAGGGAATTTATTCTTATTTCTCTACCAGATTCCTATAATGACCTGCTTTATCTTGGATCTGTATATGTAGATAGGATTTACAGTTCTCTTCATGTTTTACCCAATATGTGAAACTGTACTCAGTTGACTCTAAATATAGTTTTTTTTAATAATATGTTATATGCCATATGCAATTCTCAAGGAGCTGAGGTAATTGCACATCTCTACAGTTCATACAAAGAGGGAATTTATTCTTATTTCTTACCAGATTCCTATACGATCTGTTTTTTCTTGATCTGTTATGAGATAGGTTAAACAGTTCTCTTCATGTTTTACCCAATGTGAAACAGTACTCAGTTGACTTCCAACATAGTTTTTTTTAATAATACATGTTGATATTATAGAGTGTAATTTCAAGGAGCTGAGTGTAATTGCACATCTCTACAGTTCATACAAAGAGGGAATTTATTCTTATTTCTCACCAGATTCCTATAATGACCTGCTTTTTCTTGGATCTGTTATGAGATAGGTTAAACAGTTCTCTTCATGTTTTACCTAATATGTGAAACAGTACTCAGTTGACTCTAAATATAGTTTTTTTGACAATACATGTTGATATTATATGTAATTCTCAAGGAGCTGAGGTAATTGCACATCTCTACAGTTCATACAAAGAGGGAATTTATTCTTATTTCTCTACCAGATTCCTATAATGACCTGCTTTTTCTTGGATCTGTTATGAGATAGGTTAAACAGTTCTCTTCATGTTTTACCCAATATGTGAAACAGTACTCAGTTGACTCTAAATATAGTTTTTTTTAATAATACATGTTGATATTATATGTAATTCTCAAGGAGCTGAGGTAATTGCACATCTCTACAGTTCATACAAAGAGGGAATTTATTCTTATTTCTCTACCAGATTCCTATAATGACCTGCTTTTTCTTGGATCTGTTATGAGATAGGTTAAACAGATGGACAAAGCCCTAGAGGATACACAAGGTGCATATCCTAATCGGGGTCTGCTTAAATCCCTGCGGGAAAATTTTAAGTAAGTTTATTTATGTATAAACTGATGCTTTTAGGCTCTTTAAATTACTTGCAATCTATCATGAGCATTAAAAACTTTCAATTCTATGCCATTGGTAACAACAAATTATGGTTCTAATGTTTTTTCGGTTCATGAGTCACGTGCTGTGCTATGGATAACTGTAAAGAACATTTTTATTTTCAAACGTGGGAAGTCCATAGGTTTTGCTCATGCTTTAGAGCCGTACATTCTCAGCAATCATAACAAATTCTTGGAATGAAATGCAGTGCTGCACGAGGACAAGTTGGAAAAGCTCATGTCCAAGCAAAGCAGGTCCTTATGTAACACTATATGATTTTTCTTGATTGTTTATGCCAGTAGGTTTTATAACTGTCAAAGTATTTAATTGTGATTGATTTAAAAATACTACAGGTATTAGGCTGGTTGAACGAGAGACGACGCCTGCGGAAAGGAAAAAATGTTTTAGTTCCAGAAAAATCAAACTGTACTGCCTTATCTGTTATTGATGGTCCTCCAGAGATTGCCACAGTAATTCCCGATGAAGTTCTTTCAGGTGCATTTCTAGGCCATTTACTTTCATTGACCTCTTTGAAACATGTATGAACAGATGCTAATGTATACACGCAAACAGACAGTTACAATCTGTAACTGTGAAAGAACAGCCATCTCCTTGCGATTCTCTCCACATTTGCATGACAATCTATAACTGCAAAGTAACAGTACCTGATAAAACTTTGCCTTGCATCAGTCAAATTTATTCTCCAAATCAGTTTAGTGGCTTTGTAGGTTCAGGAATGTTAGTAGTTTATGATAGAAGACCTGCAATTCATTATCCAAGAATTTCCTGTTGTGGGTAGTTTTTCGGCTCCAATCTATTCTTCTAGTTGGTGAGCACTTTTCCTGTTAAATTCTTTTATACTATATCTGATTTACTTTACTTTTGTTGAGAAATCGATGTGCTGTAGATTAGTGTAGATTTCTCTGTTGTGATAATTACTTGTGAATGGTATTATGTTATTCTTCATCAAACAGTTACCAAAAATACAAAATATGAAGATCACAAGAGACAAGGAACACAGAAAATTAGGCTCCAAGCCAGGGCAAAACCCCATAAGGGGCAAAACCCAAACAACTTCTCTTCTTTTAGAATCAGATCAAAGTGAGATATCCAAGACACAAAAACCAAGACCAAGACTTCCATTAAGATCCTAAGTCAGCCCTCCTTTATGCCTTCACAATAGGTCAATGTCAACAAAAGTCAACGCTGGTCAAACTGTTGAAATCTGGTCAACTCATGAAATTTCGTGTTGAAATTTGATGACTAAAAAGTTTCCTACAATCCCAACCCAGTTTTAATTTCACCTTATCACTTCCATTCAGTTAAATGCCCTTTCCCATAAACATACATTCAACATATAGAATTTTGGAAATGAAATTTTCAGATTAAAACATATGAGACTGTCAACACATGTTGAAAATTAATATGGACATAAACAGACCAGAAACACATCAAAATACACACAGATTGTGGTCAACTTAGACCCAGGCAAAACCCCTTCAATTTTCTTCGAGGGAAACCTGTTAGAGAGCTCTTCAAATTTATTTTTCAAGTTCAGGAAAAATACATTTGCAGCAAAATAAAATAGCAAAATACGACTTATCTCTTCAGCCCAAAACTCATTGAAAACCGTGCCCACTTTGCCTTGGTTTCCATGCCTACTTGATGCTGAAAATATGTACAGTACAAATATGGTCTGTACAGTACAGATACAGACTGTATGTACTATATGTGCTGAAAATGAAATAAAACATGAACTAATGACAAATACAATTGCATATTTTATAATCCTCAACCTCATCTTCATTAGCAAGCATAGAACAAGGTGTTTTTTTTAGTAGAACTAAAGAATGGATTGATTAAAGATAAATTATTTTGTGGAGTGATTAGAGATAAATTTACTGGTAGACTAATATTTTTGGCCATAGAAGGACCCCACACCCTTCTTCGGTGTTGAGTGAGCCCCCAAAAGCAAAAAAGTCGTGGTGTTGACCACTCTTTGTCAACGACTCCATAGCAGTACACCCCTTTTTTCGCAAGAGGGATTTATCATGTTCGAGTGTTCGTGCCATTCGTATTTCATCATTCAGTCGGCAATTTTGTAAAAGATGTAAACCCATTATGCATATCTATAATGTAAATGATCTCAGTAAGACTATCATGTATTTAATAACCTAGGTAAGCCTAGTATTTTGGTGATGATTTCTATCCTAGGAGGTTTTTCGTCTCACTGATTCATCTGCGTCTCTAGACAGAAATGATCGGCAGAGTTTTTTCCCTCCAGCCTCACCCCAACGCTAGGGTGGATTTTGTCGTCAAGATATTAAGTGAGTCATAGTGTTTTTTATCGAGTCTTTGTTAAAGTAATCTGGGAATGATCCTAGTTAATTGGCTAGATCATTTTATTATAGATTGCTGGGCCTACTAGATCATATTTGGAGTTGCAGAATTGGGTAGATTATTGAGGATCTGTTACGAACAAGTGTTTCCCTCATGGGTTTAGTGTATTAATCTTATGTAAAGAGGGTTGGCAAAATAATTAATCCCCTCATGAGTCAGTTAATTAAATTTTCTGGCTAAATAAATAAAAAATCCTAAGCCAGAAATTTAATTAATTTTATGTCCTAGATAAAATCAAATTCTTCAAAGGCAAAATTCATGGGTTTCTAAAAAATAAATTTTTAAAAGTCCCTGGCCAAGGGAATATTGGAAATTTTGAGAAATTTTGGACCCTTGGGCCTTGGTAGTGAAGTCAAAGTCAAATTTTTGATGTAAGTAACCCATTTTTTTTTGAGTTAATTAAAAGAGAATTAATTGAAAAATTTGAAATTCCTCAAAAAATAATGATTTTGATAGATGAGATTAAAAGATAATCAAATCTTTTTCGACGGTCGAGATTACTTTGACAGGGATCAAGCGAACTAGCCGTTGGAGATTTTATCTATAAATTAGAGGTTAGTGTCAGTCTTATTTTATGATCCGATCTCTTGATCATGTACTAGCTCTTGAAGCTCTCTTGTAATACTTTCTGGAATAATACAAACAAAGTCTTTGGGGTTTTATTTAATGGTGGTGTTCCTCTTCGGCACTTTATGGTGAACTTGTTCTTCATATTCTGCTTGTTATTATTTTAACGAATTGTTGATTAATGACTCTTATAGAGTAATCTATTGCACAGGTATCTTGCTTAGGTTACTTGATTTAGGGTAATAATTTTAATTGGATTGAGTTAGCATGTATCTCAGACTCTTGAAAATTTCATTTTTATGTTATTTCTCTATTGTTTTAACAGTTTAACTTTAAATGTGCAAAAATCTTTCGGATTTAGAATTGGGCATTTGGGGAAGTCCTCGGTTGGACCAACTAATTGAAAATTTAGCTTAATTTTTTATTGAGTTTAAAGTTAGATCTGGCTAGTAAGAGCCTTAGATCTTTAAATCTGAGAGCGAAGTCAGACTTACACTCCTCAGATCTGGCAGATCTGTAACTCTTGTGCATAAATCTGTAAATACATTGTATAGATCTGTATTTTTAAATAGTGTAAATATTTAGAAATTGTTTAGTTTTCTGATTTCTAACTCAGGGTTTCAATTTTAGATTTTTGTATAGGGGTTTCTGGTTTTTTGTAGGTGACATTTGAGGATTTTCAGAGAATTTTTTTGGATCTGAGACAAATGTAGACCCTGGAGGGTAAGATTTGATCTCAAGATCAGGATTCTGCAGAAATATTCAAATTAAAATTTTCAAATCTGAGTTTCTGTGTAAATTTAATTTCTAGACAGAAGGAAAATTTTGAATTTTTTTTATGCACTAGATGTGCAACACATCAAAATACACACAGATTGTGGTCAACTTAGACTCAGGCAAAACCCCTTCAATTTTCTCCGAGGGAAACCTGTTAGAGAGCTCTTCAAATTTATTTATCTTTCAAGTTCAGGAAAAATACATTTGCAGCAAAATAAAATAGCAAAATACGACTTATCTCTTCAGCCCAAAACTCTTTGAAAACCATGCCCACTTTGCCTTGATTTCCATGCCTACTTGATGCTGAAAATATGTACAGTACAGATATGGACTGTATAGTACAGATACAAACTATATGTACTATATGTGCTGAAAATGAAATAAAACATGAGCTAATGACAAGTACAATTGCATATCTTATAATCCTGAACCTCATCTTCATTAGCAATCATAGAACAAGGTGTTTTTTTAGCAGAACTAAAGAATGGATTGATTAAAGATAAATTATTTTGTGGAGTGATTAGAGATAAATTTACTGGTAGACTAATATTTTTGGCCATAGAAGGACCCCACTCCCTTCTTCGGTGCTTGAGTGAGCCCCCAAAAGCAAAAAGTCGCAGTGTTGACCACTCTTTGTCAACAACCCCATAGCAGTACACCCATTTTTTCGCAAAAGGGATCTATCATGTTCGAGTGTTCGTGCCATTCGTATTTCATCATTCAGTCGGCAGTTTTGTAAAAGATGTAAACCCATTTTGCATATCTATAATGTAAATGATCTCAGTAAGACTATCATGTATTTAATAACCTAGGTAAGCCTAGTATTTTGGTGATGATTTCTATCCTAGGAGGTTTTTCGTCTCACTGATTCATCTGCGTCTCTAGACAGAAATGATCGGCGGAGTTTTTCCCTTTCAGCCTCAACCCAAAGCTAGGGTGGATTTTGTCGTTAAGATATTAAGTGAGTCCTAGTGTTTTTTATCGAGTCTTTGTTAAAGTAATCTGGGAATGATCCTAGTTAATTGGCTAGATCATTTTATTACAGATTGTTGGGTTTACTAGATCATATTTTGAGTTGTAGAATTGGGTAGATTATTGAGGATCTGTTACGAACAAGTGTTTCCCTCATGGGTTTAATGTATTAATCTTATGTAAAGAGGGTTGGAAAAATAATTAATCCCCTCATGAGTCAGTTAATTAAATTTTCTGGCTAAATAAATAAAAAATCCTAAGCCAGAAAGTTAATTAATTTTATGTCCTAGGTAAAATCAAATTCTTTAAAGGCAAAATTCATGGGTTTCTAAAAAATAAATTTTTAAAAGTCCCGGGCGAAGGGAATATTGGAAATTTTGGATCCTTGGGCCTTGGTAGTAAAGTCAAAGTCAAATTTTTGATGTAAGTAACTCATTTTTTTGAGTTAATTAAAAGAGAATTAATTGAAAAAATTGAAATTCCTCAAAAAATAATGATTTTGATAGATGAGATTAAAAGATAATCAAATCTTTTTCGACGGTCGAGATTACTTTGACAGGGATCAAACGAACCAGCCGTTGGAGATTTTATCTATAAATTAGAGGTTAGTTTCAGTCTTATTTTATGATCCGATCTCTTGATCATGTACTAGCTCTTGAAACTCTCCTGTAATACTTTTTGGAATAATACAAACAAAGTCTTTGGGGTTTTATTTGATGGTGGTGTTCATCTTTGACATTTTATGGTGAACTTGTTCTTCATATTCTACTTCTTATTATTTTAACGAATTGTTGATTAATGACTCTTATAGAGTAATCTATTGCACATGTATCTTGCTTAGGTTACTTGATTTAGGGTAAGAATTTTAATTGGATTGAGTTAGCAGGTATCTCTGACTCTTGAAAATTTCATTTTTATGTTATTTCTCTACTGATTTAACAGTTTAATTTTAAGTGTGTAGAAATCTTTCGGATTTAGAATTGGGCATTTGGGGAAGTCCTCGGTTGGAACAACTAATTGAAAATTTAGCTTAATTTTTTATTGAGTTTAAAGTTAGATCTGGCTAGTAAGAGCCTTATATTTTTAAATCTGAGAGCGAAGTCAGACTCACACTCCTCAGATCTGGTAGATCTGCAACTCTTTGCATAGATCTGTATTTTTAAATAGTGTAAATATTTAGAAATTGTTTAGTTTTCTGATTTCTAACTCAGGGTTTCAATTTTAGATTTTTGTTAGGGGTTTTTGGTTTTTTGTAGGTGATATTTGAGGGTTTTCAGAGAATTTTTTTGGATCTGAGACAAATCTAGGCCATGGAGGGTAAGATCTGATCTCAAGATCAGGATTCTGCAGAAATATTCAAGTTAAAATTTTCAAATCTGAGTTTCTGTGTAAATTTAATTTCTAGACAGAAGGAAAATTTTGAAATTTTTTTATGCACCAGATGTGCCTGTGTTTTCCTCTGCGTCTGTCCTTCTCTACCTGCGTGCTTTCATTTCTCCTCTCATTCCGCTCTCCTTGCATGCTGCTCCTTTTCCCTTTCGTTGTCCCGTGCTTCTTCTCGAAGGCCATGTCTGCAGCTCCCTCTTCTCTGCTGCCATTTCTGTAGCTGCTCCTCGCTGCCCTCTTCTCTCCTTTCCATCCTTCACCTTCCAGCTCCATCGCTTTGCTGCCTGCGTCCTCCATTTCCTTGCCGGCAGCCCATTCCTCCTGCTCCCCTCGACGAACTTCAGTGCCCGCTCCATAAACCTAAAACAAATAAAGCAATAACATTTCTTTTTCTTTTTTAAGATTTTGTAAAGTTCGGTTTGATTTTGCCCTTTAGCTTTCATATTTTTTATTTTATTTTGTTCACAATGAAGTTTTTATCCAAAGTCAAATTCTGATTAACTTTTAAAATTAAAATCTTAAAAAAATAAAAAATTAATTAGATTTAAAAAATATTTAAAAAATCAAAAAATTTCATTAACTTCTAAAAGTAAAAATAAAAAATTTTAACTTTTAATTTTTAAAATTTTTGTAACATAAAAATTTTGAAAAATCAATTTTTGGGACATTGGGCCATTAAAATTTTAGGCTGGGTAAGATATTTAATTGCGGGAAAATTCCTATAGTTGACATGATTTAATTTTTAATATCCTAAGTTTGACAATAGAGAAAATTAATTTTTTTATTGGATTTGTATCGTTTTTAGAAAATCATTTAATCCATAAAATTATTCGACAAAGTATTTATTTAGCATTGAAATTTCATAGTGTTTCTTGATGATTAATTATTGAGATTTAAGTGCTAGTTAATTTCATATGCTTCAGTTGAGTTTGATAATCATTGGCATTCGATTCTATAATTGTCTATCGTGTACTTGAATTATTATTGAATATTTAAGTTTGAGAATCTTTCAAGTAATTGTAATCAATATTCTTCAGAGGTTTATTGTGGATCTGTGACAAATTGTATATATTTTAATTGAGTAATTTTTGGCATCTTCATAATTGGCACTTTCGCTTAAGTACTTAGTGGTTAGATCAGATTATTTGTAATCTAAGTGCTTTAGGCTTTTAACATCACCCCTCATCTTCGAAGCTTGCTTCATCTCGTTGCGTCTTCTAACCATTCTCCTTGCATTCTGCATTCTAAGTTAGCATTGCATATAGGATAGTTATTCATCCAAGCAACAATTTCTCATCAAGTACATGTGGTCATAAATTGTTAGCAAGATAGTTGACTTCATAAGGCATTGGTATCAATCATTCAAATTTAATCGAATCCTCTAAGCTTACTAGATCGCTTACAAGTATTTGGTCGTTTAATTGTGTCTCCCAAACTGGTTGGTTCCCAACTAGTGCTCCTTCATTCCGTTTCGATAGGGTCTACCCCCCTTAGTCTGCTATAAGGAGATAATTTAAACAGAGAGATTGGGGATCAAGGTGACAGACCCGGACCTGAGCCGTTGTCGCGGTGCTTAGATATTCTGTGCGACAACAGACAGTAACAGGGCAAATTTGGGTTGAAATGGGATAGATTTGGGTCGAAACGCCGCCAAAACGTTTTGGTGGTGTTTCCAAATCAGGGAATGCCACCCAGTCATTTCGATTGTGTTTCAGTTTTTCAGGTACCGGTACGGCACAAAATGCCGGGTTCCTAGACGTTTCGTGCAACATAGTTGTATTCACAGCTAGAGATGTCAGAATCTCATCACCCACTTTTCTCGACCATGAATGTTAGGGGACCTTGTGGGTGCCAACATTGTTGCTTTAGGAATTTTTCCTTGATGCCATTCATATCTTCTCCTACTTTGTTATGTTGGGCTTCCTATGCATCTGCTACTTATCTTTTGGCTTTACTATGTACTCTTAAATTCTTTTACAGTTTCTCATAGATGCTTTCGCACTTCCAATGTTCACTTGTACTCTTTGAGAATCCCATTTGGAAATTATGATCACCAGGGGATATTGATCTCATATTCTGTAATTATCAATGCAGTTTTTACCAACATATTTGCAAAATAGAAGTGTTATTTGATCAATTTCTACTATGTTGTTATTTTTTCATTGGAAGCATTTTATGTCACTTTTTGATTTTGATTGTTTTCTGCAACAGACTGGGAGCTGATAGATATGTTCGATGTAGAATATGAAGCTAGATCGTCAACAGATGGAGCTTGGTAAGTAGCTTTTGTTGTTACTGTTGTGATGATAACAAGCGATGTTCTTGAGAATTTTTGCTTCTTTTGTTGTATTTTTCTTTCATTTTGCTATACTCCTTGAAATGGTCAGTATATAATGTCCAAAGTTTAGTACTTTGGTTGGTTACATATGTTTTAATAATCCCAAGTGGAACACATCTTCAGACATTCATAAATATTGATATTTTTATGGCTAGTAAATTCTTTTGCTGCCCCGAGCAGGGAAATGGAATAGAAAATAAACAAATTAGGGTTGTATCGGAGATGTTTAATGAAGAAAGAAAGAATACGCATATGGTTTATGGTTTTTCCATTGATTGACAATGGCAAATGCAAAAGAAGAAATGGCAATGGTTGAAAACATAGTGAAGCTGAATATCGTTAAAGGGGTGTCCCTTGTTTGACAAGAAACAAGTGTTTGAAGCTTGTGGTAGGAAAACAACATGAAGGAAATTTTTCCAGGGTTACATGACAGATAGTTGGTGTCAATAATTTGTTTGGTCCTCTGATAACTTCATCATGAAGGGGTGCAAAGTATTTCAGGAGATATTTTATATGAGGGGGAACACCTTGTTAATATTTCACTTAAGTAGCAATCCTTCCAAAAATCATAGTTTTAACAGTACACTTGTTACTTTCTTGCCAGACATGCAGTATTCATCACTGGTGCAGGGAATGCCTTATCCAATGTAGTCCTTCATCTCACCTCTCTGCAATCCGTATCTCATTCAAATATTACAGTGGTTAATGAGGTTTTCATATATATATATATATATATTTTGGGTGGGGTAAATTTTCATTAACGGAAAAACTGAGGGTTGTTGCATATCAGATAACAAAATTCCAGCCGCTCTCTCTCTAATGATCAGACCAAAGCCAAAAATGGACTCTCCGTAAGGAGGAGAGTGTCGGTTGAAACTTGACAGCAACAAAACTAAAACAGCTACTGCTACCGTGCGAGCCAAGCTGGTCAAATACATGGAAGACAAAAGTTATACGATTAAACATAGAAAACATTAACCTTCATGCTCTGGGTTCCAAATCAAATCCTGGTACTGGGATCAGGGCTGTTGGGTTGGCTGAGTTCTGCTCGGCCTCAGGGGGAAGGCCAAGTTGTTGCCTGAGCTGCTCCATTCTTCTGTCCAGCTTGCGAAGATGATTATGGATATGTTTGAGGGAGTGATGGATATCCAAACGTGATTCATGATGATCCAAAATGGTTCTGCCCATGAGGAATTTCATTTGCTAGTAGAGGTCGATAGCTTGCATATTCTGGTTGTATCTGCATTGCGTATTGCTGGTAACCCAATAAGCCCATTTGACAAGTACTTCTGTGACAGAAAGAGAGCACTTGTGAGAGGAGGCTTCCTCCTCCGTGCTGGTGAGCTCATCTTGAAGATTTGGAGGTGTGAGTTCTTGCCCTGTATGCTTGTTCCTGGTATGAGGCAGCCCCTTTTATAACTCTGCCTTGCTGCTGCGGCATGGGAAAGATGCCTGATGTGACCTATGTTGACCGATGGTAAGAAATATATCCGATGTCCCTGGAGCAAGAGAGACAGGGCGATAAAAACCAGAATCAGAGTCCACCGATATAATGCCTGTAGAAATTACTGAAGCTAGCTAGCAGAGGAGGCAATGCAAAGGCGCTATTGCTCAATCCCTGAAGTGCATGAACCGGACCTGTCCTTCCAAGATTTTAATAATTTCCTTAGCTAGATGACGAGTACAAAATCATAGTGGAAGGGAAACAAAAGCAATAGTCGCTTTGTGCATAATTTATAGGAAATAGACATTCTTATATACCAAATATTCTGAGTATTAAGTTGCGTATACAAACTTTGTTCGTTACATTGGTCTCAAAGTGTTCCTCTGAGTATACGAACTTTTTTCGTTACTACTATTAGAGCTGTTTAATCCTGTAGCTGCTCAACCGCTACACAGAGCGCGTTCTACGATCTAGGTCTTTGGCCATAAAATTTGTCAATCTTGTTGTCATTGAAGTGTTTCACTACACAAGTATCTGGAGATTCTCTATTTTACCACAAGGCCCTTGGCCACTAGAAAAAAAAGAAAAAAATAATTAAAAAAAGATATATTTAAAAAAATATTAAAAAAAGTAAAAAAATAAAAGGTTAAAAATATTATTTAAAAAAAGAAGTTTCTATTAATAACAGTTGTTCGATCCTGTAGCTGCTCAACCGCTACACAGAGCGCGTTCTACGATCTAGGTCTTTGGCTATAAAATTTGTCAACCTTCTTGTCATTGAAGTGTTTCACTACACAAGTATCTGGAGATTCTCTATTTTACCACAAGGCCCTTGGCCACTAGAAAAAAAAGAAAAAAATAATTAAAAAAAGTAAAAAAATATAAAAAGGTTAAAAATATTATTTAAAAAAAGAAGTTTCTATTAATAACAGTCCCTTCTATGCATCAACCATATACTTGATCTCGCACTTATTGGAGGTGTATATTATAGAACTGATCTCAGACTTGTCCGCATATATATCTTCAAATGAGTCGCAGACAGCCCTTTATATAGTGCACTTCTTCATCTGTTTTAGGCTGACCCTACAATCTGTTTGTAGGCCGACTTGACCACTGCTTATAGGCCGACTTGTAGGGCTTATATTCCAGCATGATGGAGGTTGTCTTGAGGACTGTTTTGAGCATCATACTTGAGTCATTTCTTCATGGTGATATGACAAGGTCTTGAGGCATATTCTTTTGACTAGACTCTTCATATACATGACTCTTAATTAGTACATTTTTGACAAAATGACAAATCCCTAAAAGACATCAAGAAGAAGTCTTTTGACCTATAATAAAAGCCTTGCTCATGAAACCCATGAAGCAAGCATAACAAAAATTCATTTTATTATCTTTGTCTTCTTCTTTTCATAAATACATAATTACATAGTCAATATGAAGACCGATCATAGTTACACTTTCCAACACACTTGCCCTCAACTCATGATTAGAGGATGCCTGGTCAACAACTAGCTAGAGATAATGCCCAACAGGAAGATTTCTGGAGATCTGCACTGCCTAGAAGATCTTTCTCTCTAAGGTACCAAACCATTTTTCTTGGTGTATGTTACTCTTGCAACAATTTTGGGCATAAATCTGTAAATTGCAATGCTTACACTAGAAGCAAAAGAAATTATGAAAGCTACTCAAAGAACAACTACATTAAGAGTCATCCCACTCCTTAGGCACTTTGTTCAACTCATTAATCTCTTTTTCCTGCTCTCCAAGACTTCTTCATATGCTTAGAATAAATTATGTTATATGTTTAGACCCGAATGGTGCTTGAGAAGAGGACGAATGCCTCATGTATATTCCAATAGGTTGAATGGGTGCCATTGACCGCTGGGCCGGCTTGGACATCTTGTGGAGCCAAAAGCAAACATTCAAAAATCAAAATTTTCTTTTGACAAGAACACACCCTATATTTTTCTTTTGACAAATACATGAATAATATTATTTTCTTTTGAGCATGAAGAACATGCTTTGCATAAACATTTAATGTTACAAGTGCATCAATGATAAAAATATATTAATGAAGAACGACCATAGCTACAAAATTCAACACTCCTTCTTAGTTACTAAGGTATTCATAATGATTGTCAAGATGTTCTGAAGTTGAAAAATTCTTCGAGGAATGATTAAGATTAAGATAAGCATCATCATTATTATCAATATCCCCAACATCAATCAAGTAGTGGGTACCCTAGACTTACAGTCATGGTACTCCTAACATACATGCATCGAATAATCTTGGTTCACCATCAAACAACTTGTCCAACACATAGTCTAGGTGAAACTCCAAAGGCCTCAACCTAGGCCGAAAGCCAAATAAGCTCACTTTGGAAAGAGATCTGAGCATGATGTTAGAAGGATCCTGATCATCTGAGTGGTCTCTAGGACTATTCTTCTTGTAGAAGAATATCATCCTCTGCTAGACCATTCTCCAACCAAGGTCATAGAGACATAGGGAGAATGTCTGTCCATCAAACTATTCTCCAACCAAGGTCATAATGACATAGGGAGAATGTCTGTCAATGATGCTATCTAATTTGTCAAATCATTTTCCAACCAACTAATGTCATAATGACATAGGGGGAATGTTAGTCCATGAAGCTATCTCATCAACACTCCCTCTCAATGGGAGAGGCATTCTCCTCGAGTCCAAGTTTGTCCTTGATGTACACAAACTTTGCTCTAGATTGAGGCTTCGTAAGAATATCAACGATTTGCTCATTAATGGAGATGTACTGGAGCTTCATTGCTCCCTTCTGCACCATGTCTCGAATAAAGTGGTACTTGATCCCAATGTGCTTCGACTGACCATGGAAGACTGACCATGGAAGACTGGATTCTCCGAAAGCTTCATATAGCTTTGATTGTCAAAATATATCATGGTCGATTCATGGTCTAGCAGAGGACTATTCTTCTTGTAGAAGAATATGGTCCTTTGCTAGACCATTGTCCAACCAAGGTCATAGAGACATAAGGAGAATGTATGTCCATCAGACTATTCTCCAACTAAGGTCATAATTGTTGAAAGTGCAACTAGGATCGGTCTTCATATTGTCTATATGTATTTATGTAAAGTAGAAGACAAAGATAATAAATTTTTTTGTTTGTTATGCTTGCTTCATGGGTTTCATGAGCAAGGTTTTATTATAGGTCAATAGACTTCTTCTTGATGTCCATTAGGTTTTGTATTCTAGTTATAAATGTAATCAAGGGTCATAAATATGAAGAGTCTAGTCATAAAAAATGCTCCAAGACCTTGTCATGTCCACCTTCATTAACGTTGGAATAAATGCACTACATGTTGGCCTATATATTTAGTGATCAAGTCGGCCTAATATCATAAGGACAAGTTAGCTCATTTATAGACAGGATCAACTATATATACCATAGTATACTGCGCAGAAAAACAGAGTCACAAATTTGATTTGTCTGAGTTTTTCGGATAGAGTTGCAGGAATTTCATGACAGGAAACAGTGCGGATCTCAGGACTAGATACAATGTGGGTTAAGGATAGAAAATAATGCGGATTTTTCTGAAGTATAAACTGTGCTTTGAATGTGGGTTAAAAAAAGAGATAAAGGCAAATACTTCTGTGATTAAGTATGGGTCTAAGACAGAGATAGATGCATTCAAGTGCCGTCTCCAGAAAAGGCATAAGTGCGGGCTTAGGAACAGAGAAAGATACAATGTCTCTGAGACATTGCTGTGCATTGAAGTTTGGAATAAATACAAAGTTTTCAATGTGAAGGAGCTACGGTCAGTATGAAGGAAGGTGTGGATCTAGTGAAGTAAGAACTTACCCATGGTGATGTGCACTCAAAAGTTCAAGAATAGAAGGAAGGTAAATTTGTGATTTACCTTTCTATCTTCAGTACACAAGAGAAATATATTTCAAGTAAGAAGGAATGTTTTGATAAACGAAGACGAGATCAAGAAAGATCGAATTAGAGACCGAGTTCTCTAAGGTTGGTGCACATCAGTGTAAGTTGGTGCAGGAATGAAGGATCAGCGTTGGAGGCAGTCAAAGAAGTAGTGTCAAGATCTTGGAGGCATTCACAAGTAAAGGGTTTGAGTCTTGGTCATGGTACTTTTCATTTGAATATCTATAAGAAGAATTCCTTACGGGTTTTCCTCTCCAAGAGGGAGAGGTTTTGCCCTTGCTTGAGGAGCCTAACTTTGTGTCTCTTGTATTTTGGTAATTGACTTGATGAAAGACTAAATAAGTTAAGAAGAGAAAACATAAGTGATAGAAGTAAACTCACAAGTAATTATCAAGTAAGAGAATTTGAATTAATCTCTGACCCTCTAAATTCTCAACATGGTTTTAGAGTTAAGGTGCTGAACGCAAGGGCTGCTTGACAAAGAAGACACTCCAAAAAGTGAAGATCAAAGTTTGGGTTGAAAAATCAAATCAGTTTGCAAGGAAGACTCTCAAGCTATTTCAAGAAAGATCTTCTATCTCATTCAAAGGATCAACTCATTCAAGAAAATAATCTTTGCCATCAAAGATTTACATTCAAGACGTTGTTAGAAAAGGACATCATTTTTTGAAGATATCCTATATCATCAAGGATCCAAAAACCTACATTGGAGATTTTAAGGAAGCTGCAAGCCACTCTACTCAAGTATCTATGACCTTACTTAAATCTGTCAAGAAAATTTATTGTAAAGAGAGGAACAAGCTGGTTGGGTCATCAAACTTTAGTGCATGGAAGAAGAGGACAAATTTGGATTTAATTGAAGACGAAGTTATGGACTGCATCGAAGGATCTACAATTCAACCCCCAAAAGAAGATACTCCAACGCATGCCAAGTACATAAAGGGAGAAATCAGAGCCCAAAGGATTCTCATTCCCTATATATCAAAACTAAAGTCTGCAAAAGAAATATATGAGAAATTGGTGGAGCTATTGTTTGTGAGTACTGCAGGAGAAGCAATCTCTCTAAAGACAAGAACTATACAAAATGAAATTGTCAGGGGAAGAAGGAATCACTTCATACTTTATGAGGATTTTTGAAATAAGAGAACGACTGCAGGAATTGGGAGAAGTAATGTATGATATTGAGATGACTACAGTGGTGCTGAATGCTCTATCAGAAGAATGGGGAAACTTCACTTCAAGTTTATACGGGAAGAAAGAAGCAACACCATTCCATAATTTATGGTATCTATGTAAAATAGAGGAAACAAGATTGAAAGCCAAAGTTGATACAAGATCAAGTGAAGGGAATCAAGCCTTTGCAGCCATATCCAGGAAGAAAGGAAGATTTGGAAAATTTGGTCCTTAGAATAAAAGAAGAAATATGGACAAAATATGATGCTTTGGATGTAATGAACTTGGGCATTATAAAAGAGATTGTCCTAAATCTGGAAAGGGCAAGAGGAAAAAGGAAGAAGCCCATTTTACAGATGAAAGGGATGAACTTGATGTTAAGAAATCTAAGAAAGAGGTAGCAGGAGATCTCTATTATGATTGAGATCATCTTCTTCTTTCAGTGATTTCTGTTGGTTGTAATATAGTATGATAGAAAACAATGTATATTAATAGCATCGTGATAGAAGCATTAAAGCGAACAAAGTTCCTTCTCAAGCTAAATAATCCAGAACACTTAGATGAATGAGATAGATAGATGATAAAATGTTACAATGAGGCCTTGCTTATATACCTACGTAGGTGACCTTTTATGACTGGGCATGTCTCTTAGACATGCCCTTTCACTAACTTAATGACTACTTACATAATCCTTAATTGACTATTTAATAATTATATTTGTTATATTCGTTATGAATTATATTCATAACATTGCCCCTTCCTTCAAAAGCTTTGTTCTTAAAGCTTATAGTTGACACTTTTCTTCAGTTCAATCACGCACCGTTTTCTTCATTTGCTTTCGTCACAATTTAATATATCAACTTTATTTATTTATTTATTATGAATTGGCCCTTCCTTTAGAACTTTGTCCTCAAAGTTTTATGGATAATATTTTCTTCTTCTTGTATTTGTTAAAATATTATAATTTCCAGGATATCTTCCTTCTTTCTTTTCTGAATTGGATTTAATTTCCTTTTCATCAATGATTGATTTCATTTTGTTTGTTGAATTGAGTTTTTAGGGTTTTTAAGGTAACCCTTCCTAACTTTCTGTTCTTCTTTTTAATGAGGTTATTATTCCTTCAATTTTTTTTTTTTTTTGTTAAATAATTTAATTAATTAATTATATATATATATATATTCTTTTAACAATTGATTTTTTTTCACTCTTTTATTTGTTGAAAGGTTACAACCCTAGTGAAACTAGTGTGGAAAAAGTCGGCAAAAAGTCTCGACTTTTTGAAAAAATCTCGAATTTTTCCCGTAGCCGACTTTATCGGCTGATTTTTTGCCAACTTTTTCATCCTTGAAAAATTCATGATTTTATCCTTGAAGTCCTGACTTTTTGTCGACTTTTTCGAAAAAATCGTGAGTGAGGTAGTTTCTTTAATAATTTTTTAATTTTTTTTGAAAAAATCAGGATTTTTTCCAAAAATGAATATTTTGTATTTTTTTTAGTTTTGCTGACTTTTAAAAAAAACTCCCGACTTTATCGAGTTTTTCAACTTTTGAACTCTTGCCGATTTAATCCCGACTTCGACTTTTTCCACATTGATGTGAAACGTGGCTATTCACATATATTCACCCATAAAATATATGTCCACTTATGTGTATTTGACTCGGTTAATGTTCTCCATGTAAAAGTAAACTTACCATTCACACATAGATTTTTTATTCCTTTACTTCTTATTTTACCTTGCAAATACCATGGGCTTCCAAAACTATGAGCTTGTAAACCACTGAAAGAATAATCAAAATAACCTTACCTACTCTTCCTTATTTCTTTTTCATTTTTAATTTTAAATTGTCTTGGTATGTACGTATATGTACTTTATATATATCTCTTTCTTTTTCTTTTTAATATACATTGAAAGTTGATTCCACAGAAGATTGATTTAGGATGGTCCAATCCATTCCTCGTGCGACAGTTTTGTTTATCACTTAGAGGATCATATCAACTTGTATCGACAAGGATGACTGCCTTGAGACGAGAAGATGTTCGTAGCAGGAAAAGAAATCGAGGTCTTTCATCGACAAGCTTTGAGAACAAAGCTTTTTGAGGGGAAGGCAATGTAATGAATAATAAATGTAAATAAATGATAAATTAGTTAATTAGTAATTAGGCTTAAGACATGACCTTTTGTGAAAAGGCACCTGCGTGGGCATATAAGCAGGCCTCACTTGTAACACTCATTCATCATCTATCTATCTCATATATTTTATAATATAATATTTGTATCCTCATGGATATCTTTGTATTCCAAGTTTTCTGGAGTATTTAAGCTTGGGAAGGAACTTTGTTCGCTTCAAGCATGGTAGGAACTCTTGGTAAAACAACTCTTGGAAACCTCACTGATAACAATGATGGAAGACAATCATAAAGATCAAGGGTCATCATGGAAACAGGTGCTCACACTCTCTAATGGAATTCTCTACGAATTCAATGGTTAGAAAGAAAGCAGAAAGGTTTCATAAAGATTTCTATGCTACAAAATTCTGGGATTAGGATGTGATGACATATTGATAAAGCAGGTCAATGGAATGAGGTTCTTCATTCAAGTGAAATTGCTACAGGATGACTCAAAGGAAAAGGGTATGAGGTATATATTCATCCAGATAAACGTATACGTATGAACTTTTAAATCCAAAGTTACCTTAGTTATGATCTTTCACCATGACATCTTCCTATAGGCATCAACATCCTATTCAGATTAACACATCTCCTAACGATATGTCTTGTCAAGGGTCTTCTTCTTTACTGGACTTCTATCAGAGTCTACATATCCTCCAGGAGATATTCTAGTCACATCTTCTTGGCTTCCGAATGATAACTGCCTCTTGACATGGTTGCAGTTCATGATCTCTTCCCTTCTGCACATCTTCATCCCCAGGAACTTCCAATTTCCAGTTCCTTATATACAACCACCTCATATTCCGTATGAAGATATATTATGTTGATTTCATCTGTCAGTGCACCGTGAGAGATCCTCTTCCATAGATCATACTTCTAAACATAGAAGTCCATTAACTACAACCATATGACATGACTTCACGGCATGCACGGCATCCATGCATGCCGTGAAGTCATGTCATATGGTTGTAGCATGGATGTCGTGAAGTCATGTCATATGGTTGTAGTTAATGGACTTCTATGTTTAGAACTATGATCTACGGAAGAGGATCTCTCATGGTGCACTGACAGATGAAATCAACATAATATATCTTCATACGGAATATGAGGTGGTTGTATATAAGGAACTGGAAATTGGAAGTTCCTGGGGATGAAGATGTGTAGAAGGGAAGAGATCATGAACTGCAACCATGTCAAGAGGCAGTTATCATTTGGAAGCCAAGAAGATGTGACTAGAATATCTCTTGGAGGATATGTAGACTCTGATAGAAGTCCAGTAAAGAAGAAGACCCTTGACAAGACATATCGTTAGGAGATGTGTTAATCTGAATAGGATGTTGATGCCTATAGGAAGATGTCATGGTGAAAGATCATAACTAAGGTAACTTTGGATTTAAAAGTTCATACGTATATGTTTATCTGGATGAATTTGTGCAGGGCTACTAATCATGTGAAAGGATGTAAGATCCTTGGAGATGATTCGAAAGAAAGCAACATGGCATAAAACTTGGACCAGATAAGAAAGACTGATGAATCACTTTCTGGTAGATGACAAGACTCATGAATCAAAGTGATGGATGATCTGTGCCCTATGGAGCTAAAGCTGAAGATTCCTCAATATCAAAATCCATGACATCGAGGGGAGGAACTTTTCATGAGCAGTTGGGTGTCTCACCATTGCTACTGCATGTCCCTGATTGAGAGGGAGCCTGGTGATAAGTTTCTTACTTGGAAGAAATTGGGTAATTCCTAAGAATGAGCTTAGGTACATTCCTTATACAAGAATGAGTACATTCCCTTGTGGAATAGATCCTCCCTGGCTAAGAGGGAGGTATAGACACATCATTCTGGTCTTCACTTGGAAGACATAATGGAGGATTGGGTAAATTGACCTGCATTCTATATTCTTCGAGACACGCAGGGGAATTCAAGATAAGAGGTTTCAGACCGATATTCTTTGAGGGCTAGCTACCCAAGAGAAGAATAGTCCAAGAAGGCTATACTTGGGAACACTGCGAGTATGTACCAGAGAGACAACGATTACAGTGTCCAGGCCGTGTCTCGCGACATTGTAGCCCATTGTTTCGTTGAGAGATGGGGCTATTAGTCAAGGCCTTGCACTAGGACAATGCTGGTTGATATGATGCTATACAAATGAGATTAACAATCTGATTCTTCTTATGAGATTCTTCAATTTGAAAGTGACCATGTACCTGTATGAATACCTCCCTAGTTAAGAGGGAGTGTTGAAAAATGTAACTAGGATCAGTCTTCATACTGTCTATATGTATTTATGTAAAGTAGAAGACAAAGATAATAAAATGTATTTTTGTTATGCTTGCTTCATGGGTTTCATGAGCAAGGTTTTATTATAAGTCAGTAGACTTCTTCTTGATGTCTATTAGGTTTTGTCTTCTAGCTATAAATGTAATTAAGGGTCATAAATATGAAGAGTCTAGTCATAAAAAATGCTCCAAGACCTTGTCATGTCCACCCTCATTAACACTGTAATAAATGCACTACATGTCGGCGTATATATTCAGTGATCAAGTCGGCCTAATATCATAAGGACAAGTCGGCTCATTTATAGACAGGATCAACTATATATACCCCAGTATACCGTGCAGGAAAACAGAGTCACAAATTCGATTTGTCTGAGTTTTTCGGACAGAGTTGTAGGAATTTCAGGATAGGAAACAATGTGGATCTCAGGATTGGATACAGTGCGGGTTAAGGATAGAAAATAATGCAGATTTTTCTGAAGTATAAACTGTTCTTTGAATGCAGGTCTAATACAGAGATAAATGCATATACTTCTGTGATTAAGTATGGGTCGAAGACAGAGATACATGCGTTCAAGTGCTGTCTCCAGAAAAGATATAAGTGCTGGCTCGGGAACAGAGAAAGATACAATGTCTTCGAGACATTGCTGTGCGTTGAAGTTTGGAATAAATACAAAGTTTCAATGTGAAGGAGCTGCGGTCAGTATGAAGGAAAGTGATCTATTGAAGTAAGAACTTACCCATGGTGACGTGCACTGAAATGTTCAAGAATAAAAGGAAGGTAAATCTGTGATTTACCTTCCTATCTTCAGTACAGAAGAGATAAATATTTCAAGTAAGAAGGAATGTTTTGATAAACGAAGACGAGATCAAGAAAGATCGAATTAGAGACCGAGTTCTCTAAGGTTGGTGCACATCAGTGTAAGTTGGTGTAGGAATGAAGGATCAACATTGGAGGCAGTCAAAGAAGTAGTGTCAAGGTCTTGGAGGCATTCATAGGTAAAGGGTCTGAGTCTTGGTCATGACACTTGTCATTTGAATATCGATTAAGAAGAATTCCTTACGGGTTTTCCTCTCCAGGAGGGAGATATTTTGCCCTGGCTCGAGGAGCCTAACTTTGTGTCTCTTGTATTTTGGTAATTGAATTGATGAAAGACTAAATAAGTTAAGAAGAGAAAACAAAAGTGATAGAAGTAAGCTCACAAGTAACTATTAAGTAAGAGAATTTGAATTAATCTCCTGCCCTCTAAATTCTCAACAATAATGGCATAGGGAGAATGTCTGTCCATGATGCTATCTAAACTGTCAAATGTTCTCCAACTAACCAAGGTCATAATGACACAGGGAGAATGTTAGTCCATGAAGCTATCTCATCAACACTCCCTCTCAATGAGAGAGGCATTCTCCTCGAGTCCAAGCTTGTCCCTGAAGTACACAAACTTTGTTCTAGATAGAGGCTTTGTAAGAATATCAACTATTTGCTCATCAATGGAGATGTACTGGATCTTCATTGCTCCCTTCTGCACCATGTCTCGAATAAAGTGGTACTTGATCCCAATGTGCTTCGATGGACCATGGAAGACTGGATTCTCTGAATGCTTCAAATAGCTTTGTTTGTCAGAATATATCACGGTTGATTCCAAAATCTAGCTTGCAAGCAATTTTTGAAGCCATATTGCTTCACAACTGATTGCACAGGCTACCATATATTCTACTTTGCAGTGCTAAGTGCAACAGATATTTGCTTCCTGTGCATCCAAGAAACCATAAGAGAGCACAAGCTGAGGCAACTTGCAGATGTACTCTTCTCGTCTTCAACACTCCCTGCCTAACCAAAGTATGTGTATCCCTATAGTTGTTTCTCATCGCTTGCAACATATCTCAAACAATAATCAATAGTACCACATAGATATTTCAATACATGCTTTGCTGCAATCCAATGATCGTGTCTCGTTTCCATATGGAATTGGCTCAACGTGTTCATTGCAAAGCAAATGTTTGTCCTGGTATTAACCAAATACATTAATGAGCCAATTAGTTGCCGTTACATGGATGGATCAATGAGATTAGAGTCATAGTCTCTCAACTTCCTTAGATTTGTTATCATAGGGGTTGCCGTAGGTTTACATTCCATCATTCCAAAACTTATGGAGGATCTTGATAACATACTTCCCGTGACCAAGGAAGATTTCACCAGGTTTATGCCACACTTCTAGTCCCAAATAATAGTGCATCAGTCGAAGATGCTTCATGTCAAATTTAGAGGCCAACTCCCTCTTACAATGAAGAATGAGATGCTCTACACTTGTCAGAAACAAGTCATCCACATACAACAATAAAATCACATGTTCATTCTTCATGACTTTGATATATAGGTTTGGATCAACATCACTTTTGGAGAAACCAAGCCTTGTCAAATATGCATCAATTTGAGAATACCATGCTCTAGGTGTCTGCTTTAATCCATACAAGGCTTTCTTCAATCTGCAAACGCGAGACTTCCTTTCATGAACCTCAAAACCTTGAGGTTGTTCTATGTGCACCTCTTCATCAATGATACAACGTTGAGGAAAACATTCTTTACATCCATCTGATGTAAATTCCATCCCATAGAAGAAGCAATAGAAACAAGAGATCAAATAGTGGTGTACCCTCTGTTTTAAAAATCGGCCGTTTCGACTCCAACCAGGCCTGGTCGACCGAGCCATTAGGCTGGCCTGTCCGACCAGGTACAAAAACAGCCAGGTTGGCCGGTTTGTTACCGAGCCGGCCAGTTTTTGTATCGGCTCGGCCGGCTTGGTAACAAACCGGCCGACCAGGCCTGGCCCGAGTTAACTCGGCCGAGCCAAATCTGCCGGCTGGTGGGCCCAAAAAATCGGATTTTGTGGACTTGAAATTGGATTTTATTCCGCTATTAGGTTTGTTTGAGGTTTTCTGAAGAGTTGCGGAGTTGGTTTTTTGAGCAGCTTCATGGTAATGTTAAATTCTTAAAGTAAAAGTGACATCACTTTTACTTAAATTTTTAACATTACCATGAAATGACTCTGGATGTTTGAGAGTGGTTCCAACCTCATTGGATTTCGTATGGAGAAAGTAGAATTTTAGATCTCATTCAAAATCCAGCAGACTTATCAGTTTTTCAGGATTTCAGGATTGGGTTATTGCAATGTTGCCATCAAATTTTGTCATGTATTAGGGTATGGAACTCGTATTTAATCAAGAGCACCAATCCCTCTATGGACCTTGATGACATGATGTTAGTGACAATGACCAAGAACAATATGTGATCATAAAAGCATGAGATACAATATAGGGTTTTAATACACTAATGGAGGATGGAATTCAAAACATCATCCTCATCTAAATACCCTAGAATCCACAAACCCTAAAAATTAGGGTTTCATATGTGAGCTAGGGTTTTCCATGAGCCATCTAGGGTTCTTATTCAAATTAAACCCTCCATCAAAAGAGCCTTAAAACAAATAAAAATAAATAAATGCATTACACATACTATGAGAGAGACCATATCTCTAATTTTACGTTCATACAAGTTGCTACAGGGATTTGCTTCAAAGTGCCTTGCACTTCTTCTGTTTGTTAGACTTTCAAGGGCACTATCATCTTTATCCAAAGGTGCCAACATAGAGGAGCTACATACTTTTCTTAGATGAACTTCCTTTGCTTCAGCTACTAGACAAAAATAGAATCACATGAAGGGTTGCCACTAAACCTTCTTAAAATCACATCAGCTGCTAGATAATGAGCAGCTTAGTCAACAATATGACATCATGGAGGGCTTTTAATATTCTTCAAAAATCATTTTCAAATTGATGTCTAAAGAGACCATCCCTTCTCATAACTGCATTTTGTATTTTCATTGACTTCAAGGCACCTTTTATGAATGCTTCAAAGACATGAATATATATTAATTATTGATTTACAAGTCGGCTTCGAAAGTTCGATGGAACTAGCTTATAATACTTGTGTGTGTGTGTGTGAGAGAGATTGTAATAGTGATAAGGACTCGGCCTCTTCTTCTATACACAAAATAGGGTTCCTTGATTTTACTGATATAGATCACAAAGGATGCCCGCTAATTGCCTTTTTAAGGCTACAATTCATACCTTGCAAACGTATGTATACAAGATCTTGGCTTCCTTAAATTATGGAGGGCCTTAGAACTATCCTTTATAATGATGTGCCTCTAATTCTAGGACAAGTCCTCCTCACGATCATTGATAGGATACCACCCTTCTAGTTGTAAATGAAGTCACCTTTTAAGTCCTCATAGTCCAATGACCACAATGTCAAATGCCGAATTTTTCTTTAGATTAGGGGATTTAACTTTCTTCGGAACAATGAGAATAACAAATTCATAACAAGGATGCACTGTCAAGAGAAACAGAAGAAAAATACCCTTCAATTCTACTTGAGCAAAGAAGTCCTCCATAATTGCTTCAAATGAGGGGCAGAAATACCTTGTTTATACTTAGAATCAAGCCTTCAAAGTAATGTACAAAGATGTCGTGAATTGATCCACGTTAAATTCTCAACGTAGATAGGGAACTTAATAACTCGGTCTGAAGGCTATTATGGCTCAATTGCAAATGCTTTCTTATTTGAAGAAAAACACAATGAAACCCTCCTCAATCAGGTCACAGAACTTAACACTGTAGGTTTAATCCACGGTTCTTTATATGTTTTGAATTACCACAGGCCTTCTAGAGGGTTGATGTCTTGTCGAAAGGAGTCACCTGTGACATTGGTTATGTTTTTTGTTTTGATCTCTATATCATCATCCCGTATTGGACAGTGCACTAGGTGCAATTTTGATATAATTGATATATTCATGAGCCTACTTTGATCATATGTTGTCTTTTGTGACTTATCTATATTGTAATGCTTTGTGTTTGGAAACATGAATAAAAATCTTTAAATTTATGTTTTTGTACAAAAAAATTAATATTTAATGTATTTTTTACAAAAACCGAGTCATTGAAACCGAGTCGATCGAGTCATTACTGATTCGGAGTCATTACCGAGTCATTACCTCGGCCTGGTAGCTGGCCGATTCCGTTTTTTAAAACATTGGGTGTACCTAGCAATTGGTGCAAAAGTCTCATCATAATCTTCTCCCTCTTTTTGGGAGATACCTCTAGCCACAAATATCGCCTTGTATTTGTCAATGTTGCCATAATGGATTGATATTCTTCAATCATAGCATCCCTTCAAAACTTGTTGACTAGCTGCCTCATTCTCCCACACACCATTCTTCATAATGGATTGATATTCTTCAATCATAGCATCCTTCCAAACTTGTTGACTAGCTGCCTCCTCATAGGTTGAAGGTTCAGAATTAATAAGCTTGGCTATCAATACAACATACCCAAAATACTTCTTAGGTCTCTTGCTTTCTCTTAATTTTCCGTGAGGAGCTTCCTGCCGTTTTGCTTCTTGCAAGGTCGATCTAAGCCATGCTGGCTCTTCTTAATTTCAGGAATGATAACAGGATCCACAGGTTCACTTGGTCTTTTCATTTCTTCATGATGATTACTGGATGGTTCTGTAGGATGGAAATAACTTGAATTCTCTTCCTTGGGAGTTTCAGGTTCTTCATTGTCATCAGAGCCCTTGGGGACTTCTTTGGACCATTTGAAGACAACATTCTCATCACATATCACCTCCCGACCAGTTTCAACTTGTTTTTGTCCTTGAATGTAAATTCTGTAGGCTTTTGATGATTCACTGTATCCAACAAAAATCCCTTTCTTTCCTAAAGCGTCTAACTTCTTCCTCTTATCCTTAGGAATATGATTGTAGACGGGGCAACCAAAGATTTTTAAGTGATCAACTCTTGGCTTCTGTCCAGTGAATGCTTCTTCCAGATTCATATCTTCTAGACTTCAGTGAGGACTTATATTTTTAATATACACTGCTGTCATGGAGGCTTCTCACCATAAGAGCATGGGAAGGTCTTGATCATGTAGCATGGTCTTGACATATTCTTCAATAGACCTGTTCTTCCTTTCAACACCTTTATTTTGTTGTGGATTGTAAGGAACTATCAACTTCCTCTTGATCCCTTCTTCTTTATAGTAGGCAACAAGCTCTTTGGAAGTGTATTCTCCTCCATTATCAGATCTTAGAGTCTTGATCTTCTTTCCTGTCAGATTTTGACTTCAACTTTGAATTCCTGGAACTTGTTGAATACTTCATGTTTAGTCTTTATGAAGTAGATCCATTTCTTGGGAGAGAAATCATCAATAAAGGTCACATAGGATAGAGAGCCTCCAAGAGATCTTACAGACATCGGACCACACACATTAGAATGGATTAGATCCAAGATTTATCTGGACATACTATCACTGCCAGGGAAATATTCCTTGACATTCTTTCCCAGGGCACAACCTTTCCATACTCCTTTGTGTTCTATCTGCAATTTAGGGACAACTGAAACCATCTGATTTAATGAAGGCAAAGCTTTGTAATGAAGATGGGCATACCTTCTATGCCATAATTCACATGGATTGATATCATTGTGTATTAAGGCTTGAGAAGGTTGACTTAGGAGTCTATTCAACCTTTTTTAACGAAATCCAATGGTTTTAGGCTTTAGCATTCTCTGTACTAGAGCCTTTAGGCCATACAACTACTTTTACACCAGCAAATGCTACTCTATCACCTTTATCTTCTAAACATGAAACATAAACCAAATTCTTTTTCAAACCTGGTACATAGAGTATGTTGCTGAGATGAACATTTTCTCCTGATTCCAACTTCACAGATGTAGATCCAATGCCTTCAACATGATAGTTGTTTTTGTCTCCAAGCTCTACCTTGTGTGATGATCTTCCTTTCATTAGATTGAGAGGCTGTCACGATCTCCAGTCATATGTCTTGAAGCACCACTATCTATTGCCCACATGTCATCATCTTCAACAGAACCTGTAAGAGCACAGAAATAAAATAAATCTTTGTTATCTTCATTCTTGGATTTCTTTGGATGTTCCTCAAGGTTTGTTGTTGAGGCTTGATGCTTCCCTTTTCTTTTCTTATCGTTTGATCTTTTAGGACAATTATTTCTATAGCGTCCAAATTTACGACATCCAAAACATTGGACTTTTGAAAAGTCTTTCTTTCCTTGAGGAGCAGGTCTTCTATCTGCATTTCTGTTTTGAAAATCAAACTTCTTTCTTTCATTATGTCTCCTGAAGTGTGCAGCAAATGCTTGAAAATCAATTTCTTCAGCTCTTTGAATCTTCCTTTTAGAAATAAGTCTAGATTTCTCTTGAGTACAAGAGGTCCACAATTCATCAAAACTTGGAGTATCCTTTGTAGCACAGATGTTAGCGGCAAATGCATCCCATAATTCTGGTAGTCCATTGATTGCTGTAGTTACTAGTTCTGACTCAGAAGTACTCTCACCAATACTTTGGAGCTGATCTCTTAAGTGTGCTATCTTCTTGAAATAGGAGGTCACAGATTCTTCCTTTGACATCTTTATATCATGAAGCTGATTCCTTGATGATACCTTTTGACCAATGTTATTAATGAAGTACAATCCACCTAGATTATCATATACTTGCTTTGATGTAGTCAATTCTGAAACAAATGGAATTAGATGATCCTTGAGAGATACAAAGAGAATCCTTTGACGCTTGACCCCACCCTTCTTGAATTTTGCCTTTCCTTCATCATCATCATCATCTGGTGGAGTTACTTTGCCTTGAACATATTGTATAACATCATGCTTTTCAAGAACTTGGTCAATGTTCTTCTTCCATGCTTTGAAGTTTGATGTTCCTTAAAGTTTGTTTCCTTTTTTGCAAGAGGGAGCCATTTGCTCTGAATTCTTGGACATAGATAGACTAGCAAGAAAGAGACTTGTACTTGAGCGAGAGAGAGTCTTCAAAGAGTGATCTTCAACTTCCTTTCTTCACCAAATCTCTGAAACCATGTTGAAAAATTCAAATGCAATATAGACTGACACTAATTTCTGAACACTGATAATTACTTGTGATGAATTATATATTCTTTTAACATTCACAACTTCTTCATCAAGCAATTACACTTTGGAAATTTAACCATCAAAGTAGGAGGAACAATAGAAATCACAATGCACAAAATCAACACAAAGCTTACCCTTGGAAAACCCACTTGGGTTAAAAACCCAACTATCCTTGCCTTAGAGAATCAATCCAACAAGAGACATCAAAGTTGTCCATGTCAAGCCCTCCTCAAACTTCTCCTAGTCAACTCGGTCAAGGGTCTGCAACCTTTCACACAGAGTATACCACAGGAAACTTTGGCCCTTTTCACAGAGAATATATCACAGGAGTTTCGGCCAAATCACAGAGAATATACCTCAGGAGTTTCGGCCCTTTCACAGAGAATATACCACAGGAAATTTTGACCCTTTTACGCAGAGATTCGCCCTTCTCTGAGATGAGAGATACCCCAGAAAATATCGGCTTCCTTAACAGAGTCATCATGCTACTTAGACACTTTATTTAATCTCTAAATCCTGCTCCCTTAGACTTTTTTGTATGCTTAGAAGAAATTATGTTATATGATCAGATCTGAATGGTGCTTGAGAAGAGGATGAATACCTCATATATATTGCGTTCCAATAGGCTGAATGGGTGCCCTTGAGGGCCAGGCCGACTTGGACATATTGTGAAACCAAAAAAAAGATTCAAAATTTGAAAAGTTTCTTTTGACAAGAACACGCTTTATATTTTTATTTTGACAAATACATGATTAACCTAATTTTCATATGAGCATGAAGAACATGCTTTACATAAACATTTAATGTTACAAGTATATCAATGATAAAAATACATTAATATTAATTTGGTGCATGCATCCTTCATTGTTGTTTGGCATTGCTTGTGGATCTTGGCTCACTATACTCTATTGAAGATTCGATGCGTGTATGTTTTTGACCCGAAGGTCAGTTCGTTGTCTTCTTTATATGTAGTTGTTTGCCAAAGGGGCCTTGCTGATAAAGGATGCTAAATCTCTAGATGTAGCAGTGTATTTTGGTTTTACTTCTGCACTAGTAGTTTTGAGGAAGAGGGGATAAGTTCCATCTGATATTACCTTCTGCCTTTTGCTCTGTCGATGTAATTATTATTATTTTTTGTATATAGAGATGTATTTTAAAAAAGAAAGGTATTCTTAATGTTGCTTTGAGAAAACATTGCAAACCATATGAAAAGTCTTCTCCTTTATGTTTTCCACCCTATTGTCTTTATGCCCCAACTATCATTCCATTGATATAAACTAGTATCAAGATACTGGAAGAAAATTTATTAATTGAAGTTCAACTAGCCCTCTATTTGTCAGAATTACTGTGATAATTCATAAGAACCACAGAAGAGACCTTGTTTTGATGGGAAAATGAGATATGAAATTTTAAACTATTTCCCATGATGATTTGACAACTTTACAATTTACTGTTTAGTTATTTTGAAGGGTCACAATCTACTAAAATTGTGTAGAAGTTTGTTTTGGATGATTTAGATATTTATTCATATCATGTTTCAAGCCTGTTTAAAAAGTAGACAAGCCTCAAATATTAAATTTGTATATTTAGTTTGTTTATATTTATTAGTGATGTTATGGAAATTGAAAGGAATCTGTTCTATTGGTTAAGTGCTTTTTTCTATGCACAGACAAATTTAGGCATGATTTCATAAACTACTTTGCATTTCATATGCCTATGATTGAATATCCTCTTAGATATCCATCATGTCAAGAGAAGTTTTGGTTGAAGTCCTTGGTCGTTATGTCAAGGGACTGCCAGGCAAAAGGCTGTTCCTTCTTGTACCTTGGAAGTTTTGTCCTTCATCCTGGCTCGGGGTAGACATTTGGATTTGCCAGCCCCATTGAGTCCTCCCCCAATTCCCCCCAAATTAATGGCTACCGTAGAAGTAACAAAACCATCCAAGTCCATTGTAATAATATCTACATAAATCAATCAAGAGAAACATAGAAAACCACACTGATTGTTTTTTGGCTTGTTACAACAAATATTCACACCCTAATGTGTGAAAGTCCCAAGGACAAGGTGCGGTTGGACTATGTAAGGCTATCCACTATCACCATAGTGGCACTTCCTCACTCTTTAGGTTTGTCTCCCTCCAACTCAAGGGGGTTTTCCATATCAATGTTTTAAAACTCCGACTCGGGTTCAGAATTGGCCAAGGGTCAACTCCAACTCCGACTCCAACTCGGTATCCACTCGTTCAGTTCGATTTCAATGACTCGGTCTTTGTAAAAAATACATTAAATATTTATTTATTTATAAAAAAACATAATTTTAAAGATTTTCATTCATGTTTCCAAACACAAAGCATTAGAATATAGACAGAAGACAACATATGATCAAAGTAGGCTCATGAATATATCTATCATATCAAAATGGCACCTAGTGCACTGTCCAATACATACATGATATAGAGATCAAAACAAAAGCACATAACCAAGGAGGCTCTAAATGGCCTCTACAACAAAACATCACTAGTCACTATTGCTAGACAAGGCAAGATCATCTGGCTCAGACTCTGAATCAGAGGGGGAAACCCATTGCTCCTCCTCCTCATTAAGATCTTCAACTGGAACTGTAGAAGTAGTAGAACTAGCATGTTCAGCTTGAGATAAACGCGCTATGCACTTGCGTCGTGGCTGACTAGAGGAAGTGCCTGCGGCTGCAACTGGAGGACTTGAGGCTGGGCTTGGTACTATTGGATCTGCATTTAGCTGAGCCTCTAGGTGTATATCCAAGTCAACATTAATATCCTCATCAGATTCAAACTCTGCTGGACGACTCTCCACTACCCAATGTGATGTTGGATCAATATCATCCAACACAATGGGATCTGTATCAGGTATTTTGTTCAGCAATTGGTTGCATCTTAGTCGGAGGTTGTATTGGACATAGACTAGATCATTTAATTGTTTTTGCTCCAAACGGTTCTCTTCTTCGTGTGAATCCTCTCAAAGACAGACCAATTGCGCTCACACCCAGAAGCACTGCAAGTTTGACTCAAAATGCGGATTGCAAACTTTTGCAATTGAGGATAATGGCTCCCAAATGCCTCCCACAATTGTGCTGCAAAAAACATAGTTGTGTAATGAGTTTCCGTTAGCTCTACAAATTATATCCAAATTTCAAATTATAAACAATTTAACAAAGTAATAAAATATGATTTTGAAAATTGAAATTCTTTGTTTACCTGGCTCATTTGCTTCCCTTGCAGTCCTTGCTAGGTTCTTGCCAAAGGTACTTGTGGCTTTGCTGAAGCAAGTGATCTGTCGGTGTATCTCCAGCTGGTCACTCTCCTTGTGGATCATTCGATCAATGCAGTCAATCAATCCTTTTCTAACCTCCCCAGTCAAAGCTTCTGCCTCCAGAGCTTTATAATGATACCTTGGGTTTAGAAAATACCCAGCTGCATGTATACGATGATTGAGTTGATTGTTCCATCTTTGATCAATGATTTCCCAAATGGGCCCATACTTAGCCACTCTTTCCTTGTATACTGCCTTTATTTTCTCCTTTGCTTGATCCATAGCCTCATAAATGAAGCCCATAGCCAATCTTTCCCCATCCACCAACCACAACACCTTAACCAGTGGCTCAACAACCTTCACAATCTCTGCAGTCATTTTCCAAAATATTTCTTCATTAACTTTATTTTTCACATCTATGGCATCCTATCTGCGAGACCATTGACATTCATTTCGTTCATCACTGGAAAACACCTTTTTCAAGTTTCTATGTTGGGACAACATAGATTACAATGTCAAAAAATGAGTTGCAAATCAAGTGATGGCAGGCCTAATAATATCCTTCCCCCCTGTGTGTTGAATCATTAGATTCAAAATCCATGAGTAATTGTAGATATATTTTTTTATGCTTTTGGCGTGCTCTACAGTGTTCTTGATCCAATCTGTTTTACCAATATCCTCAAGCATGAGGTCTATGTAATGTGCAACACATGGGGTCCAAAATATGGTTTTGTGTTTTTCCTCTAACAATTTACCAACAAGAACATAGTTAGAGGCATTATTTGTGATGATTTGAACAACATTAGCCACCCTCACCTCTTCAACAACCTCATCCAAAAGTTGAAACAACAAGTGTGCATCTTTCTCCTTATCAGATGCATCAGCTGATCTTAGAAACATGGTTCCCTGTGGGCAAAATATAAGAAAGTTTATGATGGTACAGTTCCTCTGATCAGTCCATTCATCTTACATGATGGTACATCCTGTTTTTGCCCATGAGATTTTGAAATATCTCAAATATTCATCAATGGACAAAATCTCTTTTTGCAAAAGAGATCCCCTTAACTCATGCATAGTAGAGCCTTTGAAGCCCTTTCCAACAACAAATATGGCATCAAAAATATGTTCATAATATGGTGAATGAGAAGCATTGAAGGGGAGATCAACTTTGTACAACCATCTAGCAATGTAATCACATGCAATTTCTCTCAATGCTTTCTTCTAATGCTGATTTAAAGTGGGCTGCATTTGACCTCTATTAGCTTGAGGACCATGTGCACTATCAGAGGGAGAGGAGGGTGTGAAATAACCTTTGATATTATTCTTATTTTTCATTGTACCCTTACCCTTTTCTTGAATAGATTCCAAACAGGGAGGAACATAGCGAAAGGGGTTAGATGCATCAATACAAGGGATAGATGAAGAGCCCTCATAATCAAAATTGGGGTTGGCAGCCATCATGTGTTTTATATTCGTCTTCCTCCCAATTTCAACCTCTTTATTTTTGCCTAGCTTTTTCTTCATCAAACTGCTGAAATTTATCTCACAACTCCTTTCTAATTTTCCCAATTTGTTCTGTTGGTGCTTCACATGGAGTAATTTGGCGTCTAAGACCAGCCAAGTGTTGTTTCAGCCTATGAATGCCCCCTTCACCTCCCTTAATTTTTCTCTTACAAAAATTGCAATGCATTTGACTATCAATTATCTCAGCATATGCCCAAGCAAAGTCTTTCATTGAGCCATTTTGGACTGATATGGACTTGGAAATGAAAGGATTAAATCTGAAAATGAAAACAAAAAATACAACTCATTCAATGTTCATTTCTTTCACAAAAATTTCTATTTTCAATTTCCATATTTGCAAAAAGAAAAAAACAAGCAAAGACAGATTTTAGAAGTGAAAAAGAAAATACATCTAGGCTCTAGCCTCCTCAATGCTTCTCAAACAAACCAACTCCGCAATGCTGCTCCAATGACTGCCCAAGAAACTCCTCATTGCTGCTCCAAAGATTGCCCAAGAGAGTTTTCATTGCTGCACCAAAAACCAACTCCACAATTCTTCACAAATTCCTCACAAATGAAATGAGATAGTTGTGAGGAAATGAGAGCGGTTGGGCAACTTTTATATTCTTGGGGAGAGGTTAGAGGGCATACCAAAACCTTAAAACCCAAGTGAAATCCGATTTGGGGTCCAAAATAACTCGCTTTTGTGGTCCACGACCGGCTTGGATTGGCTCGGTCGACTCGGCTGATACCGAGCCAACTCGGCTGAGGCCTGAATTTTAAAACACTGGTCCATATGGAAAATGACTAAGTCCAAATGTGTTGAGGTGACTTTATAAGGTTTATTAGACCAATGTGTTAATTTGGAATTCTGTTGCAATATTTTTCAAGTGGAAGTGTAAGGGAAGGTTCCAAATCAGGTTGCAAGTCATCTTGCAATTACTTGGTTGAGGCTTATTAGACTCGTTTCAAATCTGAATCTGAAAGATATCTTAATTAAACTGATTGTAAATGAAAGTAAATGCACAGAAAACAGATTTTGGAAATAATTATAGCAATAATAAATGGTACAAAATAAACAAATTTCTTGATGAAAAAATTTGAGCAAAAATTCCAGAATAATGTCGCAAATACTCAAGGTTAAAAAGTGCTCCTAAGATGCAATTTTCTGACGTTAACAGTAATGGAAATTTAGTTTTCCGCAATAATTTAATTATGATGTGAAGAATTGAGTTTTCAGGAAAAATAAACTAAATTTCTGAATGTTAAACATTAATCTATAGTAACATAGTTTGTGATCCTGGGTCAACAAACTAGTTGGAAATTCAAATTTCTGAACTGAGTTAAGTTCTAGAATGCACTAAACTTAAGGCATAAATTTAAAAGGGTAAATTTTAGCAAGCTTTATTGATAGTCTAGTCTGATGCACAACAAACAGTGACTAGATTTTGTGCAAAAGAGAATTTATGCAATTTCTCAGCAAGCTAAGCGTTGAAAAAATTAGAAATAATTGGATGAGGAAAAGAAAAACTGGCGCGTATGCTTGGAATAATATAATTTTTCAAATCCTATGAGGAGGCGTTAACTTAGTCTAGGCTTGAGGATTCTAAGGGCTTTCCTAAAGCATAACACAAAGTTTCCTATTTGGTGAATTGAAGGAACAAAATAATCTAGGAAACATTTAAGAAATGTTAACGATTTCAGAATTACATCAAGGTGTTATTTCCGTAGGAGTTGCTATCCTAGTTATTTCATTCCTTTTGAAAGCAACCAATTTAGAAATACCTAAAGCAAAAAACAATATAACTAGGGTAAAGGAAGATCACACCTAATTATTCATACTTAGAAGCTATGTCACAAGGTTCACCGAATTTGAACCTTGAGGCTCGAAATTCGGCGAACCCAAAAAAATATTTCAAATTCGTTCAAGTTCGACTAACTTGATAGTCGAACCTCAACAAATTCGAACCTGAAGGCGAACCTAAAGATGAATTTGAGGCCGTATTTTATATATATATTTTTAAATTATTTGGGGTTCGAGGTTTAGAGTTCGGACAATTTTTGTCAGCTGTTTTAAGGTTTATGAGAAAAACCATGGGCAACACAAGGTTTTCTTTTGTTCTGCTTCCTGCCAATTAGTTTTCCGTAGTGGCCATTGGTTTGTCTTTATTTACCATGGTTGTTGATAGATTTTCACAAGCCAATTTCAATTTGAGTGTACTCGCTCTATTGTGCTCAGTGTTGTATTCTCCGCAATTTCTTGAATTCAATTCTAGATGCTGCTTGTCCCCACCTCCCGAAGCGTGAAGTGAATAGTGGTTGTGATTTGTGACTCGTGGGTGCTCACTGTTATTCATATAACTTTATTGTTATGTATATTTTATTAATTATTAGTTAGATTTAGTTATATTAGGTTTTATTAAGTGAAAGGGCATGATCAAAGATCATGCCTCTTCACCAAGGGACACCATGAGGCTATATTTAAAGCCTCGGTGATTTCCCATTGTAATCATATCTCATATCTCATCTTTTATCAATAATATATATAATTATCAAGTTTAACAGAGTTTTTACACTCCATTGGTATCGGAGCCATCGCTCTTCGGGATCTGTGTGATCACCCAGAATTAAGGAATTACAGAATTCCAGAATTGCAGATTTTTTTCGAGTGCTTGTGGACAGTATTAGTTTTAAAAAAGAAATTTGCAGCCTGTCTCCTCTCATATTCGCGCCCCCTCCTTAACGATCTGTCCCTCACATCCTCACTTCACCTTACGGTTCACTCCCACTCTGCGTTTAAAAAAAAATAAAAAATAATTTTTTTTTTTTAATAATAATAATAATTATTAAAAAAAAAGAAAAAGAAAAAAAAGAGGAGAAACTAGCAGAAAAATATTCTCCACCTCATACACGTTCAATGTCTTCATCGATGTCGATGGCTGAATTCCAGAAGAAATTGGGAGATCTTGAGAAACAAATCAATAATAATTCCGAAGAATTCGGAAAAAGATTAGTCGATCTGGAAGGTACAGTTGCAGGGCACTCCAACGACATCAAAAAGATTCATGATACGACAAATCGAATAGAAAGACAAATGTGGCTAAATCATCACGAGGCCACAGAAAAGCATAGCGAAGCAATGAACAAGATGACAGAGCATAGTGAAGCAATGAACAATATGACAGAACTCTTCAATAAGCTAAATGATAAGATAGATAAGTTAAGTCAGACACAATCCCCAACATTTCCTAACATGGAACAAAATCAACAAAGCAATTCCGCAGATTCAGGAAACTCAGAAGAGCATCAAGAAAAGACCGATTCCCCACATCATCAAGAAGATAGTAATGCAGATTTTCAAAATAAGCAGCTCTGGAATGCATTTGCTAATCAATATCCCCTTCTTGTTCCACCAGTAGCATATCGGCGAAGAGCCAAAATCGAGCTACCCAAATTTGATGGTAATGAAAAAAATAGCGTTGCATGGCTTAATAAAGCGGAAGAATATTTTGAGATTTATGACATTACTAGTGATGACGAAAAAATTAAACATGCTTCCATGAAAATGGAAGGAGAAGCATATAATTGGTATATGTGCTGGAAAAAGATGACGCTCGCTATCAGTTGGAGGAATTTAAGGATGCATTTTTCAAAAGGTTTCAAGGCATAAAAGAAGAAAAGTTCTTTTCAACGTTTATCAAATTACGCCAAAAAGGAGATGTGGATGAGTAAACTCGAGAATGGGAGACCTTGGCAACACGAGTACCAGGATTGTCAGAATCTCGTCTAATCCAGTCTTACATCTCAGGACTTAAAATCCACGTACAAGAAGAGCTCGAACTACATGAAATTACATCCGTAGAAGTAGCAAGGCAAAAAGCAAAAGCTGCTGAAAATAAATTTGAAAGGTTATCAAAACCAGAAAAAGTATATTCGAGACACAGATTTCCTCAATCTGAAAATATAGATGACACAAAATATGTCCCACACCATCTTCGTGAAGAAGAAAAATCTAGTGTGGAAAAACAAAGAATGCGAGAGGGCAAATGCAAACGTTGCGGTGGAAACTGGGACCCTAAGCATAGATGTGCAAATGGAAAAGCGAAAAATCTATACAGTTGTGAAGCAACTAATGACGCTAACAATAATGATTCATATATAGAGGGATTAGAAGACAACTTAGAGTTCTCTCCAGAAGTGAATGGCGAAACTATTCCGCAAGTGTCATTATCTGCTATGACAGGCATATCACAACCTCAAACCCTAAGGTTAAGAGGACATATCAAGAATAACAACGTAATGGTTGTCGTCGACACTGGCAGTACCCACAATTTTCTAGATTCAACCATGGCAAAAAGACTTAACATCTTTACCTTCCCCATGCCTAATATGAAGGTAATGGTGGCCGATGGTAAGAAGATTGAGCAAGTAGGGAAATGCCATAAAGTCAAACTACAGATAAAAAACTTTCATTTAGAATCTCCATTCTACACCGTTCCATTACGAGGAGTAGATGTGGTCTTAGGAATTCAATGGCTACAAACTTTGGGTACTTATTCTGCCAACCATCAGAAGAAGTTTATAAGTTTTAAGTGGAAAGGGAAGAAACACAGGTTGTATGGATTCCAAGCCCCAGAAAATCAAGTCGCATCTATAGTACAATGTCATCAGTTAGAAATGTTATCTTCAAAAGGGAGCCACGAAGAGTCGCCAGAAGAACAAGGAATAGTTTGGAAACACAAAAAAGTATTCCAAGATCTACCCATAAAAGTGCCTCCCGATAGGAAAATCAAACATCCAATAGAAGTCAAGACAGGATACGACCTTGTCAATATCAGATCTTGTCACTATCCCCATCAACAAAAGATTGAACTCGAGAATATGCTCCACGATCTTTTTAAAATGTCGGAAGCAAGAGCCCACCGCTCAAGAAACCTAGGTGTTCGTCAACATTGTCCATCGTTACGTATGCTTTGAGGACAAAGCATCTTTAAGAGAGGGGCAATGTTATGTATATTTTATTAATTATTAGTTAGATATAGTTATATTAGGTTTTATTAAGTGAAAGGGCATGATCAAAGATCATGCCTCTTCACCAAGGGACACCATGAGGCTATATTTAAAGCCTCGGTGATTTCCCATTGTAATCATATCTCATATCTCATCTTTTATCAATAATATATATAATTATCAAGTTTAACAGAGTTTTTACACTCCATTTATTGATTGGGTGCTCACTATTATATATGCTGAAAAATATGTATAGTCGAACTTAATGCCGAACCTCATTGGAAAATTCGAATTCGAATCGAACTTAATCATTGTCGAACTCAAATTCGAACCCGAACCGTGTGACATAGCTTAGAAGAGGTCTCACTTGATGCTTTTCATCCAATCCTTTACATGCATACAAGTTGGTCCAATCCTCAAGAAGTATTCATGATTCACCCAATATAAAGGAGTAATCCACTCCATAATATACTCTTTGAAGAAGAATACCTATTGCTGACTCAATAATTATTATTATTATTATTTTCAATAGAACGGGTAATAATCTTCATTAATAAAGTTGGAAACGGGCTAGGTCCCTTACAGTCATGGAGAGCATAGACTTAGAATTGTTCAACAGATTAATAAGCAAAGAGACCCTATTTCTACCTATATTATTCACATATATACTCTTTACATATGTATACTGTAAATCTTCCAAAAAAATCCATAGTACACTACTGTTCGACAAAACATAGATTTAAAAAGAAAAAAGATAGCTGCTACCTGTGGCTTCTAGGGTCGACTTCTCCCAGAGCCTCTTTAGGAGGCATACTCGGTTCCTTGTTTCCGCCTGCCCCAGGATCCAAGCCACAGACTGCAGTGCCAATGTAACCCTCTGCTGGAGGAGCAGAGCCATCACCGAAACCGAAAACTTCTTTCAACACACCCACGATGGCTGTCTTCAATATTCTCCACTTGTATCTTAAGTTCATAACACCTGTAGTCAGGATTTCCATGGAATTTGGAGCACTTCCATATCTTTTTCGAGACCAGACAATCGAGTATACACGACAACCATATTTTCATTAATTTCCTTCACAATTTCCTTGACAACTTGCTTACAGGAACTATCAACTATATCCCTATACTCCCATTGTGCCCAAACTCCGCCGCATCGCTGCCACTTACGTTACTTGTTGAGGCCGTTTTCCTTGCTATTCTCCTTTGCACTAGATATATCCGATGGTTAATTTGCCTCAACCAACAACTATAAATAATTGCTTGGTCCTTCCAACATTCTTTCCAATCTTGTCAACCATAAATGAATATTTTCTTTGCAACATTGTGAAGCCACTTTCCTCCCTCTCCATCACTGCCAAATCCTGCCTTACTTTAAATACGATGATACCATACTTGCCCTCGACTGAAGTCATATTTATTAACCAAGAGAATAACCAAGGGTATAATGCCCACTTGTCGTGGTTCATGGCCACCTTTCTACCGCATTCCCACCTGTGCATTAACTTCCAACCAACCTTCCCCTCTCTCGATGCTCCCCATCACATCCTCAAAATTCTGTCAATATTTAGTGCCTGCATATTCTTATGAGGTCTCGTACTCCAGTTGTACTCCAAATAGATTGCGTTATATAACAACTTTATGGGATATGACATATGGATCCTTGCTCTAACTGTGCTGCAATGTTGGCTTGAGCATCCGCCAATTGATTGTTGGCTCTTTTTATCACAGAAAATTTTGAATTTTTCAATTTTTCTAACGAGATACATTATCCTTATGAGTATTGGAGAGGTTTCAGACTCAATGAGGTTTTTATGTTTGGTAAGACTCAAACATTTTTGGATAACCACCATTGAATCACCAACAATGATCAGATTCCTGATACCCTTGGAGACGCTGATTTTAAAGCCTTTCCAGAGAGAGAGAGAGAGAGAGAGAGAGAGAGCTTCAGATTGGTTGTTTGTGGCTTTGGCGAGTCCCCATGCGAGCTTTAATTCAGTCTTTTCTTCGAGGTTTAAAAGCACCCCTCCTGCTCTAGCCTCCTTGACTAACTCAACAATCATTTCAAGTGAGGGGAACATCTTATTTATAGAGATTTAGGCTCAACCACTTCAAATATCCCAATGGTCATGTTTGATGAGTCAAACATTTAAAATAATATTACAAAACATGAAATCGATCATCATAACAATATTTTAACCCTCTCATGAGAGAGTCAAATTACTAGGGTGCATGCCTAGGAGAGAGATTCAACAAATAATAAAATGATGCTCAAGAGAAGTGTGACCCAGAGAATGGTGCATGGAAGTTGTAAGTTGTAACCGTCCCCCAAAATAGTAATACGGTCCTCAACAAGTACACCTTCCAAAAGAAGCCAAAACTCCATTAACAATGATATATTTTCTAATATAAAGTAGTTACCCAAGGGAAACATAGTATTTTCAAAATAGTAAGTGTCCAAGCCCATATAATAGAATGATAATACCTATGTGATAACTAATCTGTCCAAATCTTGAAATGTGTGAATATTATCCTCAAAATAGTAAGTGTGCTCAAAACATAATTGTAAAACCTGTCCGGCCTGAATTGAAAACTGATCAAACTAGACGATCAGATAGGACTAGGTAGCAAACCAGTAGAAAACTCGGTTGGAAGGCCGGTTTGGTACCTAATCGGTACAAATCAGTTCGAACTAGTCAGTTCCAACCCTGACTAGCCCAGTTAGATCTCATATTTGTGGGAGAGTCTGGGACCATCAACGATAGCTTTTCAAGTGGCTTTTGAAGGAAACCCGAGGTCGCTTTCCTTCTAAAACACAACCCCACTTGGCCATAAAGCCGATCGTCCCCCTTCTAAACCTTAAACATAAATGAAAAATCCGAACTCAACCTCCGGATGTTTGAGAGTGGTTTCAACCTCATGTGATTTCATATGGAGAAACTAGAATTTTAGATTTCACTCAAAATCCAATGGACTTAATAGTTTTCACTATTACGAGATCTAGGGGATTGCAATATTTCCATTTGATTCTATCATGTGTGAGGGTATGGGATTGGCATTTGATCCAACACATGAAGCCCTTTATGTACCTTGATGTTGGTGGTATTGATTGCTAAACTCATCTACCATGGTTTGAACAAGTACCCTTTACCCAAAGCAAAGTGATTGGTTAGGCATGTTAAGCTTTTTCTAACATATTATAAGGTCCTTTACTCAAACCAAAATCATTGGTTAGGCATGTTAAACCTTTTCAATTTCTACCATATTATAAGGTTGAGCAATCCAAGTCTGAAGTCTTTGAGCTAGATGATGTTTATGTAACTCTTTTTGATGATCCCATTTCTAATAGTGGTGAATCAATGATGAGTTTGATGAGCGATCATGTTGATCAATGATTTGTAGTAGGTCAATGGTCCAATAACTTGTAGCATTGCTTTTGGTCTCTTGAGGTCACATAGAGCCTCATTCATAATGTATTTTTTTGTTTATATATATTGCAGGATGTGCCATTTTGATATATTGACCCTTACATATATTGCAAACTTCTCATATTTTGTCTCCAGTGGTTTAAGATTTAAAAAAGAAATTCTCATTAAAAATTAATTATTTTATGTATTCTTTTCATATCTGATATATTGAATCCAGTTCAATCCGGTTTGATCTTGTTCTGGTTCAAATCTCGGTTAGATAGGTGGTTGGTTCAAAACCCAGTTCCAGATTTTAAAACTGTGGGTCAACTGTCAAATATCCTCGTCACTCTCAAAACAAGATGTGAACAAAGCCATTTCAAAGCTAAAAGTTGACCTTCTAGTGGTGCATACCACCTAAAATCACATGTCTAGAAGATGTGAGATAAAAAATTATTTAATGATATAAAAGTGGAAATGAATGGAGGGTATAGGCACAAGTACAACCAACCCTCAAAGGATGTGCAAACTCAACGAACTCCTCAACATGTGAGTGAATTAAATAGTTCATTCAAGTGGATGCATGTGATTGTGAACAAGGCCTAAATAATCCCATCAATTTAATGTGAGGGAAATCATTTTCTAGAAGTCATATTTTTTAATGTGAATTACCTCAACATGTGTGCCAAAGAGGGGCATTACCTTTAAGTTGTGTTCCTCTTGCACAAGAAGTTGTATTTCTTAGTCATTTTTCTTTTTTTGGTACTTGAAAATAAGGCCTTGATCAAGGTTTAGAAACCAGTAATAAAATGTAATAAGGTAGTAGTTCAACCTTGGGTTTGAGTTTGATTTATCACTAGATATCCCAAACCACTTTGGCACGCTCACAGACGGGAAAATGTGTTTTATTGAAATATGCCAAATGAGAGTTAAGTTACGAAGGAAAACAATATGGAAATGGATGAAAATGAGTTATGTGTCCTATATGAGTAGGCAAATGATGAAATATAAGTGTGATTTAAAAATTGTTTAGGTAAAATGGAAATATGATAACACAATGGGCAGTAGTTAGGCTAAATGATGGATGGATACTGAAAGGGGACATGCATCTAAACACACCACTAGGAAATACACCACCAAGTTGGAAGACACCACAACTAGGAAAGACTTGACCTCACCATGAAATGTTTAAGAGAAAATAATAATAGGAATCTCATGAACAAATATAAGGAAATTGGATATTTCTTCAGCAATATTCAATCATGCAGTAGCATATGCAACAAGATGAGTATACATAATATGCTGCTGAAGTGGCCTCCATCAATGATACAATATATAACCATTAAATCGGATAAGCTGAAGTGAGCATGAAAATGATAGTGCCAAGTCATCCTCTAACAATGTCACCTTCCCCCATTGATTGGCCAAGGGTCAGGTAAACTATAGGGTTGGCAAAAATAACATGTGCAATAACAAAGTGCTCCCCAGATCTGCAACTGGTACATGGGAAGTGTCACGAATGGCTCCTTGGTCACCCATTACAATATATGATGTCACGTGATCTTATTGGTTTGTTGATAGTGTTGCCACTATTTACTAGAAGCTTACGGTCTTTGATCCTATTCTTGGCTTGACACTTTCAAAATCTCATTTTATGCAGATAGAAGCTGTTTTACATGTCACATAAATTTATGTATGTAGTTTACATGCTATTACAACATTCTATGTAAAATTATACATTTATTGCTAAGCCTTTTATCATTTGTAATGGATCCTTTGCTGTGATTTCTCTCTATTGGTTTGTCATATAATGGTCCAACTCATATTCTCTGATTGATTTGGTTTTATTCAGAAATAAATCAGCTGGCTATGTACCTAAGTTGCACGAAACGCCGAAATGTTTCGGAGTTTCCGAAATGGGTACGTTTAGAAACGTCACCTCCCAAAAATGCAAACGTCAGTCAAAACATCAGCCGAAACATCAGATATCTAGATTCTATATATAAAAAATATATATATATAAATAAATAAGTGAATAACACATTATCTTTGCAAGAAAAAAGGGAAGAAGACACATATATGACAATTTAGAAGGAAAAACAAGTCTATATTAACTCTCATAGATGATTGCATGATGGTCGAGTTTTGGCTGAGTTTCGGCCAAGTTTCGGAGATGAGTACGGGTACGGCCCGAAACGCCGGGTTCGTAGAAGTTTCGTGCAACATAGCTCTGTACACATAAGACAACATAGTCAAAGGTTAAGTTTACTGTCAGCTATTTGTATAACATTTAAGAGTCAATGATATAGTGTGCTATATCTGGATCATCGTTAAGTTATTAATCTGATGGAAATTGGTGAACATGATGTTGGCCATTCAGCATATATCCTCCGAAAAATATTACCACTGCAGTACATTAGTTGTAAAACTTACTCGTCCGATTCTTTACTGTATAATGAACCTGTTTTGAAACTCCGATGAAATCTGATCCCTGAGGTAATCTTAATGTAAATTATTAACAATTTTACTATTTCTTGCTGTGCCTCTGTTGCTTTGTCTTGTGCCAAATGAGAAAATAGAATTAAGTCATTGCTTTTGCCTGACAAAATTTGGTATTCCGATGGCACAGGTATGATGTTTTCAGTTTCCGTAAACATAGGATCCTGAAGTCCGGAGAAACAGTAAGTTGCATGAAGTGTTGGTCCGTTTAGAGCATCTACATACATTTTGTAAACTGTTTACTGACAGCTGTCATATTTTTTTTCTGCTTATAAAATTTACACATGCTTATTTTTTAGATGCTATGTTGGGATAGGAGGAGCTATTGCAGGAAAGTAGCACGAGATTTTTGCATCTTTCTTTTGTTTTCATAATAATTGTATGATTGAAAACTATCAGAGAAACCAACAATCATGAGTTTAGGGAGTGTAACCTTATGAACTAAAAAAGGTTAGGAAAAACATGCTAGGTATTAAGGGGACATGTATAGGGCTTAAGGGCTTGTGGAAATCTCTAAAATTCATTTTTAATTGCAGATTTAGAGATTCACCTCAATTTTGAGGTTTCCCGAATCTATTTTCTGTGAATATTTAGCCTGAAGGATGGAGCTGAAATATAATTTATAACAGCATATACTTAAACTTCTTTTGAACTCGATTCACAAGGCAGCCTAAGAAAATAAAATTGGACAGTCTATTTCAATGCAACAAAATATCAGCCATTTCAGATCGGTTATATGCTTGGAAAATGTTTGCTATTTATTTCTTGTGTCTTCCTATTGAATTGGGTTGGACATAAATGGAATATTTCTGCTGTAAATATTGCTAATGCTGAAAGTTCACCAGAAATAGATCCAGGTAACCTAAACTAAATGAGGTGAAAATTTTGAATTTGCATTAAAAGTCAGATTTCTGAAATTTCTATATACAAGGCCTAAAAAAGTGGATAGGACTCAGGAGACATCCTCGTGAAGTTCTCCCTTGTTGTCCATGAATAGATAATCTCCAACTCATGAGAACTTGAAAAATAACAATGAACATGAACTAGGACTCAGCTCCCAGACATTGCAGTCTGCTGCAATTCAAGAATAGCAAGTCAAGCTCAAGGTAGGCTGCACTTCTTGAATCCAAGAACAGAAAGTCTGGGGTTCACAAAACTGCTGAGAGGAGATCCTCCTGGAGTACACCCTAGTTCCAGGTCAAAAATAGGTATGCATGAAGTGTTGACCAAGCCAAGTAGAACTTTTAGTGTACTCTATGTCTCTTTGATTAGAATTTGACCTAAAGTGGGACCCACCACAAAAATATTCCAGAAAGATTTGGGCCCTGTGAAATTGACAAAATCAAAACATCTTTGAATAGCTTCAAATTTGAACCCTATACTATACACGGCACTAGGTCTCCAAAATATGACAAAATCCTGAAAAATCGAGAGGCGTAATAGATCAAAATTCCATATTCAATGAATGCTACCAAATTTTATTTCCATGTGTACTTAATACCAAGTATTAAAAATGTGATTGTCTCTTAAAAAACCCAAAAAATATTTTTAGACTTCAGACTGACGAAGTTTGACAAGCGTTGACCAAGGCCCAAAACCTTTGGAAATTTTACCAAAATGGGACTGTTGCCTGAAAATCTAGCAAGCTTTGTGAGATGCCTCACAAGGCTGTTGATTTTTAATGTACCTTGGACAAGTGTTTTCCCATGGGTTAGTCTCTACCTAGGGAAAAATCTCCAAAATAATTCTTTTCCTAAGTGTGACTTTATAAAGTGAAAGTGACTTTATAAGTGGTAAAGTCAATGCTAAATTATAAAGTGAAAGTGACTTTATAAGTGGTAAAGTCAATGCTAAATTATAAAGTGAAAGTGACTTTATAAGTGGTAAAGTCAATGTTAAATTATAAACTGAAAAACGACTTTAGACATAAAGTACAATGTAAGTACTTTATTTAATGGGTGAGTTAAAAAATAGAAAGTGAGAATTAAATGCACATTTATTCTCATCCCTTGATTTAAATGAATCTGAGCCATTAGATCTTAGGATTGCCGAAAAGTCATTTCGGGAAAAAAAGGGGATAAGAAAAGAGGGACTGCATTCATTCATTCTTCATGAACATATTGGAGAAAGGAGGCTTAGGAAGGAGAAATTTGTTGCAGCAAGATGAAGGGGTGATTTTTGGGCAAAGTTGGGCACGAAAATCAAGGCATAGAAGCAGTGTTATCAGAACCGAACCGGTTCTGAAAAACTGGCCAGTCCGACCGGTTTGGAGGCAAAACCGGTCTGAACCGACCCTCCGAACCGAAAATGACCGGTTCGGTACTAAACCGGCTGGTTCTGTCACTAAATCCACTGGTTCTGTACCAGTCCGGTTCGGACCGGTTCCATCGGTTCACAAGCTTGGCACTAAAAAAAAAAAATTTCTTAATTTTTGCTTAATTTTTTTTATTTTTTATTTTTTTAAATTATTATTTTTCGTAGTTAATAATGCTACCCTAGGCACTCCCTAAAGCTACTTAAACACCCCCACCCTCTCTATTTCACTCACACTATTCATTCGAGTCTCTTCCAATTCTTGAGCTGAGTTCGGTGAGGAGAATTCAAAGAGTTTTTTGTAGGGTTGTTCTAATGGAGATTTTTTGCAGATTTGAAGAGCTGATTGGAATCTTGCAGAGTTGTTGGGTTGGCAGATTTTTGAGATACTTCAAAGATTTTTTTTTTCCCAAAGATCTTTGGGTTTTCTTCAGTGGTTTTTGCAACTGGTGGAAGATTTTTTTATTTTGTTGGGGTTGCTACATAGTTGATTTCAAAAGATTTTGGAGCTGATTTTCTACAAAATTTTAGAGGGTAAATCAAGGGCCATGGGAATCAAGCCATAATCCCATTGTATACTTGGATGCTACTCGTTCTTCAGATAAGGATAAGGAGGACGATTAGGATGATGATTGATGATTGATTTGTTGTAGCTGTAGCTTGTAGTATAATACTATGATCTATGATGCTATTTTGGACTAAAAAGGCCTTTTAGAGCCTGCTTCTTGATGTTTGTAACATTTTAAGTTCGACGATGTTTTGCACTAAGTGCTATTTTGGTTGTATGCACTATTACTTGCTATATAAATGAGAACTTATGCATATTTGTGTATAAATGGATTGGATTCATATGGATGGACATGAATATATTTGTTTTTTCTTTAAAATATGAATATTTTATGTGTTTTTGGTAAACCGGTTTTTTTTTTTTTATAATTTAAATTTTATTTTCCGATTCTGGGTCAACAAGGTTTTCCGATTCAATGACTGGTTCGGTTCCGATAACATTGCATAGAAGACAACAAAAGGTACAGTACGAACAACACTTAATGCTGTGAGATGCATCTAGTTCGAGAGAAGCTTTTGAAATGTTATTATTATTTATTTATTTTATTTATAAATCCGTACAGTCTATACAGCGGTACAGAAATCTGTATAGTTCGTATCGATACAGTACATATTTTCAACTTCAAGTGGGCACAAAAATTGAGGCAAAGTGGGCATAGTTTTCAAGGAGTTTTGGGCTGAAGAGATAAGTTGTATTTTTCTGCTTTGTTTTGTTTGCAAATGTATTTTTCTTGAACTTGAAAGATAAATAAATATGAAGAGCTCTCTAACAGGTTTTCCTCGGAGAAGATTGAAGGGGTTTTGCCTGGGTCTAAGTTGACCAAAAATCTGTGTATTTTTATGTGTTGCTGGTTTGTTTATGTCGATATTTATTTTCCAGATGTGTTGACAATCCCATGTGTTTTAATTTGAAAATTTCATTTCCAGAATTCTATATGTTGAATGTATGTTTATGGGAAAGGGCATTTAACTGAATGGGAGTGATAAGGTGAAATTAAAATCGGGCTAGGATTGCAGGAAACTTTATGATCATCAATTTCAACAAAGGCAAGGGCTATACCTAGATGCAACAATGAGGTGCAACAACAATCCATATGTTGCTCTTAGTGGAATTTCACCACACGGGAGGTTTCCTAGTTTTCACCTAAAAGATATTCTAAGTCAATTCGCTCAAGGTGATATGAATTAAAGGCCAAGTAAGGTACTTCTTTAATGGACAAGGGTAGAATATTCTCTGCGTAGGAGCATCGTACCATATACAAAGCGTTAGAGAGACTCTTGACACCTAGGGTTTCAAGATGTAATTGAAAAAAGCAATGCCTAGGCATATAAGCCTAAAGAAAAGGTTTGCAAATGATGAAATCAACAAAAGGAGATGGAAAACCTTCAACTTAAGCCCCGAGTTGAATCCTTAAATAAGGTTAGGGTTTTGTTAGGAAACAAATTGCCTAAGGTTGATGACATCAAACCTATTAGGGCCAATTCATCCATGTAAGAGGTATATTTTGAGTTTTAAGGAGCAATCAAGGTGAAAACAAGCTACAAAAGCTTCAACATCATCCTTATTTTGGCCCTATTTGAATTCGGCCCCATGCCCTAGCCCTAGCGCTAACGACTTTCCTTAAAGGGCTTAGGAAACTAGAGAGGGAGAAAGAGATAGTTGTTGCTTCCATACGTGTGAGCTTCTTTTAGCCTCCCAGGACTTCCTTAGACCTTCGCTTGGCTTTCTTTGACTTCTGGAGCTTAAGGATGGCTTTTTGTGACCTTCGCTTGACCTCCTTGCCTTCTCTCCTTCAAGATCGAACTTGTAGAGGAAAACCCTAGATCTGCTGTAGAAACCCTAGCCTTCCTTCACACGTGTGAGAGAGAAATAGCCCAAAACCAATTCTTCTTCATCCTTTTCCTTCTTCGCTGTATTCTTCCTCTCCCTTGTTTGCTCAGATGAGTGAGTCATGAATGTGCTTCAAAGAGGTCGAGTTTCTTCCTTTATATAGGCTTCTCAAAGGTGTACGTGGCTCCTTAAATTAGGCCGACTTGCCAGCTGCTAAATAATTTTCTTTACAAGTTACAATGAGCCCGAAGGGGTCTTCAACTTATGACAATGACTCTTTTGACTTCTTGACCTAGGACAAACCCTATAAGCACTCAATGGTGCTTGATCTATAAAATAAAAGGCCTTTAGCATGAAACCCATACTCCAAAAATAATAATAATAATTTTCTTTCATTTTACAATCTATAAGAATCAAAAGTACATTTCATATTTATGAAGACCGAGCCTAGTTACACATTTTTCAAAAGGTCGAGATTAGATCTTGCCTCACTTGAGATCAATGGTTGAGGTCATATCTAAGTCACTTAAAATATTAAATTATCTATCCTTAGTACTTTGACTTAAGAGTCTACAATAATTAATTGACTTTAATTATTGTACTTTTGCTAAGTTAATCTTAGGAAAGAAGTCATAAATCACTTACTACACTAGGCAAGCATCTAAAGAGGCAATCAATCATCTCCTACGTGCTAAGGCAACTAGCACATGTAGAAGACCTTTCGAAGCTACCAAGAACTTCAATACTCTCTCCTAGCAAGAAAGAGATTCTTCACCACCCCCAACTTTTCCCTATAAAGTACGAACTTCCCTTTTCCTAGAGGCTTGGTGAAAATATTTGCCACTTGCTTCTTTGTGGAAATGTATTGCAATCTCATAGTACCTCTTTGGACCCTATCTTTGATGAAGTGATATCTGATCTACATATGTTTAGATCAATCATGAAACACGAGATTTTAGAGAGCTTGATTTATCTCTGGTTATCGTAGTGAATCATTTTGCGTTCCAACTCAAGAACAATAAATCTGTGAACATCTTGCGAAGTCATATGGCCTCACAATTAGCCAGACTCATTGCCATGTACTCTGTCTCTACCGAGGTAATTTCCAATGATTGTGGCATCCTGCTATACCACAGGATCATGGCTAATCTAAAGCTTAGGCAACATAAAAGCATCGATTTTCTGTCCACAACACTCCCATCCCAATCAAAATCTATGTGCCCCTGCAACTCTACTACACAAACTCCAAAATATCTCAATCCAAAGTCCACTGTACCTTGCACGTATCTTCACATATGATTCGCTTCCAACCAATGGACCTGTCTTGACTCCACCATGAATTCACTGAGTGTGTTCACAACAAAACATATATTCGGCCTAGTGTGGACTCGATACATAAAGGACTTAATCAGTTGACTATACAATGTGGGATTTGATATTCAGCCTTTGATATCCTCTAATATTCAACCTAGTGCTGACTCGATACATCAAGAACTCAATCTGTTGCCCTAATGTGTTGAATATCTATTGAATGCCAATCTAGATGATCTATTGCATTCATTACTCATAAATAACATGTAAATGAACGTCCTTAGTGGTGAACTCTTGGTAGCTCTCACATGAAAAGTCCATCTTCCATAACATAGGTAATTGTTGGAATTTTCCTTGCTAGGTTATCAAAATCTTGGCCTCCTTAGACTCTCTTTGGATAATCTAAAACATTGAGGACTCCATACTCCCAGGGAATAAGCGACTTGTCCATTTGGTTGGTGATCACATCTTAATTTTATCCATAATTTCTTTCTCTTAATTCGACCCTTTCAAGGCTAAGTTAGGAAACTGGGGCTTGGTATGAATCCTTAGGGAAGATGTTATGAATGAATACATATATATATATATATATATATATATATATATATATATATATATATATATATATATATATATATATAATGTAAAACTATAATAATAATAGATAATGATTAATTAGTAATTATTTAATGAAAAGGTATGCCCCGAAGGACATAACTGTTGGTGAAGAGGTACATGCTTAGGGTTTATAAGTAGGCCCTCACCCTCAATGTAATCATCTCATATCTCATATGAATTCTTTTATACACTATCCAATATGCAATTACTTGTCCTACAATGGATGTCTTTGTCTTCGAAGTATTCTAAAGATTACTCCGCTGCGTATAAGAACTTTGTTCGTTACATTGGTATCAAAGCATTCCTCTGAGAATACGAACTTATTGCTTACATTGGTATCAAAGCCATGTTCTCTGATCCCGACCATTGGCCATTAAAGTTTTCGTCAAACTTGTTGTCCTGCTATTGAAGCGTTTCACTACACATTGTTGGAGGTTGTCCAATTTACCCATTAAGCCTTTGGCCATTAAAAATAATAATAAAATACAAAAATTCAAAAAAATAAAATAAAAAGAATGAAGAAGAAAAAAACTATGTTGCACGGAGACCCGCTCCCCCAAAAATATACACGTACCATGCGTCCCCGCGTTCTGGGGATTTTTGGACCCTTAGGAAACGTCCCCAAACAGTTGGGGGCTCCATTGGGGACTTTGGGACTTGCTAGCCGTCCCCAAGACGTTCTAGACATATTTCAGGGATGTTTTTGGCAGATTTCAAGGGTTTTCTCGGAAGATTTCAGGGATGTTTTGGGAAGGTTTTAAGGGTAATCCAAGCATAGAGCTCCAGTTTTGACAATCATAGACATTGATGATTGAACTATATTATCATTTTTCCCATTCATTTTTTTTGGAATGCATTAAATCTAGTTTTTTTGTACAAGTTGCAGCTCAAAACATGGGTTTTGTATGATAACTTTCATTTTGGATTTCTAGTGATTTAGATATTGGATTTTCAATGGTAAAATTACAAAAAACACCCTCCATGTCAAGAAGACAGAAAATACAATGTTTTAAAAGGATGGTCCTTGTGGTTATTGTTAAACACAGGCATGGTGAACATGGTAAACACACAAGACATGAGAAAGATAAAGCATTGGATGATCTATTACTCACAATGATACATATTTATCATACAATGGAGTGACCCTTGGATTCCATATTTCAGGGTCTCTTGGACTCCTTTTGACTCTTCGCCTTCCACACCAACCCTTAGAGGATTAGGTGTCTAACATTCTCCCCTTAATCTGAAGGGGTATGTGTGATTCCAAGAAGAGAGTTGTAATACAAAATTTGCAAAGTATGCATGGCAGCACTAGGTTGAATGAGCTCTCTGAAATGTTGGCATAAGGAGGTGGTTTAAGGATGACCACCAACACTGGAACGCTTAGTGCAGTTCCCAAAACTCTTCCAAAACTGACAAGAAGCTGAAGTATTTTGCTAGAGGAAGTGCTCCTAATGATTTGAAGAGGGAGACCTTCAACCTGGAAGAAGGGAGGTCCACAACCTGCGATGGTTTAAGGATGAACAACAACTCTGGAACACTTGATGCATTTCTTGGAACTCTAGCAAAACTGGCAAGAAACTGAAGTCTACTGCTAGAGGAAGTGTCTCGAATTCTTTGAAGAGGAAGAATATCAACCTTGCATAGATGGTTTAAGGCTGACCACCAACCAAAGGCATGCTCATGGGCTAACTCTCCCCCGGCTAGACGGCCGAGCCCCGCGGGCATCTTTGTCTCTAGCTACAACTCTGAATCTGGAATGACAGGCTGTGGCTCAGGCTCGCTTGAACTGCTGTGTCTTTGGCTACAACTCTGAATCTGGAATGACAGGTTGTGGATTGGACTCGTTTGATGTGGCTTTGAAGCTTGTAGATGACCATCATTTTCCCCCCTGTTAGATACAAGGTGAGATGATGGGGAAAACTCAACTGTAAGAATGTTCAATACTCTAGAACAACTTTTGACATATCACTGAAACATCTTCTTGGCTGTTGATACCCATTTGCCAGAAGCGATCCATCCAAGATGATTCTTTGTTCTTGCAGGAAGCTTGTTTCTGAAGCATCTGTGTGAAGAATGAGTGTGTTGATGACATTGCTTGCATGGGTGAAGATCAAAACAAGGATCTTTCATATGGTCAACTCGGTGATAGTGTTGACATTTTACAATCTGTTATTGCTAATGTGGAAGAGGAGCAAAATCTAGAATAGCTGAAGGTGAGCTATCATGAAGAAATCTGGCACTCTGAAATTTGATGGGCTTGGAGTAGTCCGGAATATGAAAGGACACCTTGTCATATCCAAGACCTCCTTGTCATATCCAAGACCTGTTCCGTGCTTGTTATGGACAAGCTCTTCACAAGGTTTGATGATGGGCTTGGGAAGTGGAACTTGAACATGCAAATCTGCTCCTGAAATTAGCACTTGATGGGGATCAACTTTAACTTTACTTACTTGCCGCTGATGGGAGTCTATCTTAGTGTTCTGAACAAAAACAGGTTCAGAATGATGAATCCATTGTTGTAATTCTTCTTGCTGAAGATGAGACTCAAGCTGCAAAAAGTCAATCTTTTCCTGTGCATTTTGCACATAGGTTCAAATGTTTATGAGAGTGATTTTGTTGACTTTTACCATATCATCAACAATGGTCCATTGTGTCATTGTATTTAGTAAGTCTAATACATTATTCATTCGAGCCATTTTCATTGAACAAACAAGGTGAATTTCATAGATATTGCTTCCAAGAATGAAGAAATTACAGTAATCAATTGCAAGCTTTCAACGTTTTCAAAGCAGCATACATCAATTCCAACCCATGGAATTTCAACCTCCCCCACTTAATTTCAGACAAAACAATGCCAAGGAGATTGTCTTATGCAATGCTCAATGCTCCACATTCAAATTCTCACGCCAATGCACCAATACCCTACCTAGCTCCAGTTTATTTAATAGCTGAATATTTCCTCTCAAACAACACACACAATTCACATCAGGCTAGCAAATATTTAATAGCTGAATATTTCATTCAACACAGACTCAAAAAGTTAAGTAATTGCGTTATGGTGATTAGAGGCATTGGCGTTGTTGTGAGGGATAACTCAGGATATTTTAGTGGAGTATAGAAGGTGCCGGCGGTAGTGGGAGGTGGAGCTAGCAGAGGTAGTGGGAGGTGCGATAGAGGGAAGGTCGGGAAGGAGGGTCGACCGGAGGGAAGTGGGAGTAGAGCAGAGGGAGCGGAGACTGCGGTGAGAGAGGAGGGAGGCCGACGCAAGAGGAGGGTTGTCGATGTCCAAGCGACGCAGAGTGGGAGGGAGCAGAGGTGGTGGGAGGTGGAGCCGGCAGAGGTAGTGGTTTCTCAGCTTGTGGGCACTTCATCTTTAACATCAAAAGAAGAAACAAAAAGTAGAGATCTAAAATGATGGAGGGTTTTAGTTTTGGATCTACAAGTAGAGATCCAAGAAGATTTGATGAGGAAGGTCCAAGCACTTCCTATCAGCAACAGAAGAATCCGGTAATGCATAGATCTCTACAACATTCTACTAGATCCCCTTTCTTTGAGAAGGTGAATGGTGTAGATATGAAGGAGACTTGGGGTATGAGACCCTAAGTAAATATTTGTCTGAGTACAAAGCACAACCTAGAGCACTCAAGGAGAATCTAACTCTCCAACAGTTTTTACAACTCAAAGAAGAGAGGAGATCCCATAGCAGCAATAGAAGAAAGAGGCATAGATTCTTTTTGCCTACATTTGATGGATCTTCCACAAACACAGTAAGGGCTTGGAGGAAAGAGTTAGATACATTCTTTCAGCTATATCCAGTAGCAGAAAGAGAGGTTGTGGAAATTGCAGTGCTGCACCCAGAGGGTGAAGTAAGAGATTGGTGGTTCAGTCATTTGTCACATGCCAAAGTGACTGCTTATGCAAATTTCTATCAAAGACTGAAGAAGAAGTTTGGTAGAAAGACACCAGAGACATTTCCCATAGAGACATCTCCCATCATTGATATGATAATACACGAGGAGCCAAAGGAAGATGCCATCATGATCACTTCGGAAGAGGAGCCCCTACCACCACCACTAGTTGCAGAAATACTTGCATCAGGAGGAAGAGCACTTGCATCTTTGCAAGATGATCTTGATCTCTTGATAGTTGGAGTCCCATGCATGATTCAAGAGATGCATGAGGAGGAGGAGGCATATACCAGCGTTGGTACAGTAGAAGAGATGTAGCCATCATCATTACCAACAGTTGGAGAAACCATTGCATCGGTTGGAGGAACTCTTGTAGCTGTGCAAGATGTTCCCGAGATTCAACTTATCCAAGGTTTGCAAACACTTTTATCTCATATTATTTCAGTACCTCATATTGAGATTTGTGAAAACATGCCATCATGGCAATTGCATGACCAAGGATTAGAGCACATTGCTGACTTGGAGCAGCAAACTATCACTGCACAGAGGACCCTTGATTTGTCCAAGAAAGAGATGTATAACCATTCCCGCTTTTCATTGTTGAGCTACACACAACTCTTTGTGTTGAAGTGTGGAGTTTCAGAGGATGGGATGAGTTTAGTCCTATTCAGTACAATGCCTGGCTATGAGTTTAGCATTGTATATGGCCATGAGACAACAGATGTATCACCATGCAGATCTACAGCGTTGTCACTGAGCAACAGTGATGAGAAGAGGGCCCCATTATTCTTGGAGCATTCGTAAGGCGACTTCACTCATGAAGCACTGGAGGGACAAATGATCCATGGTAGACATCCTATGATGGAGAGCACTTTCCATTGTCAGGATGAAGTTTTCTCGATGAGCATCTCACAACTCAAAGAGAGATTTCTACCGACAACATGCATGGAACCTTATGGGTTCTATCAGGCCATTGATGAGAGGATCTCATGGAGAGACCTCAAAGGAGGTGCACTTCAACATATCATGGAGTGCAAAGCTTTTCAGATGGAGGAGGTCTAAGGTTGTCATTGATGTCAATATGGGGATCAATATTCTTGTAAAGTCCTAATAACCCTAATGGAAAACCCTAGCAGTAACATCACGTAGACCTCGTATAAAGATGTCCTTGCTCATAATGACAAGTCTCTCTTGGTTATTTAGATTGTCATTAATGATGATGTGCTTACTCTTGATGAAGAAGCCTAGAACCAACATGATGTCAAGATGGCGAATATTCTTAAGGTGCCAAGTGTCAGTCATGTAACTTGGTAATCAAGAAGACTACACTTAATGATGTTATAAGTGATGACACTTGATGAAGGTCTTGATGACATGGTTGGAGTCTATATGTTGGCATGGAGGACCATTTGATGACATGGACAATGATTGGTGACATGACATGAAGTGACTTGGAGATCACTTAATTGGCACTCATGGAAATATCATTGATGGAAGTATATATACTTGATGAAGCTATCCATCTACACTTAAGGAGTTCATTGTTCAGCCTCCTCTTCATCCCCTCGTGCACAAGAAATACAAGGACAGTGACCAAGAAAATACTTAAGAAGATCTCTTTAAATGAAGGCTCACTGTCAATCATTTTTATGCACAGGAATACAAGGACAGTCAGCAAGAAAAATGATTTTTTGGGGACCTTGAAGGAAAGATATCAAAATGAGCCCGTGTACATCTTAAAGAGGACTCCTTCCTCTTTCCAACGAGCCCTCATATGCCCCAAAACTCCCCATGGTTAGAAAGATATTGATTTTTGAAGTTGTGCAATAATTATTATTTTTTTAGCCGACTTGTCCCAACTCCTTCATGTCGGCCTACCTCTACAAAGATGTGTCCATTCAGTCTAACGTCAAACCAGTATTAATATGAGTTCGGACACCTCATTTTAGTACCAAAATTTTGGTGATTTCTCAGAGATAAGATACAGAACAGGTAGGAGACTAAGGAGAATGTTTTTAAGTACTGTTTGGGTCAGATTTCAACCAGGAACAACTGTATATATCATAGATTTTTTTACAGTACTTCAGATTTGGGTTTTGTGACCTTACTACAGTTTAGACATAGTTCTGTGGTGATATATCTACACCTCTGGTGCCTCGAATTACTTGCTGGAGTGACAGAAATCTAACACAGAATTCAGACCTGTGTTACAGCCCAGTGCTAGTTCTCGGACTTGTGCTTCAAACTGCCCAAACCACAGATTCAGACCAACGGATTGGACAATCTCTTGTTCAGCACGGATTATTGGAAAGGCTTGAACAATCACCAAATAAAAGGATTAAACATAGGGACAATCATACATTTGTTTAGGAGCTCGGAACCTTTGACTGCCTCCATTACAGTTTAGTCTTATTGATTACTGTTGTGTCAAGGCTCGGACCAGGACTAGAAAGACCTCACCACAATGTTTCAGACCTAGTCAACATGGGGTCGTAGTGCAGCACAATAACCTTCTTTGGAACTCAGTGAAGTTACATCTGTTTTGGTTATAATTTGAAGAGCTGAAGAAGAAGCATCAACAAGTTTGGATAGCTAAACTGTGGAGAATTAAGGAGGGTTAGACCTGAACTTGTTGCTGCCCTTGTTGAAGAACAACTCGAACTTCTTGTTATACTTGGATTGCAGTCTTATGATGAATAATGAATGAACATTGATAAAGAATTTTGAAGGTGCTTCGATTTGTGGAGGAGCAGTGAAATATTTAGAGCCTTGGAGGTTTTTTTGGACAGAGGATATTGGAATCATTGTTAAGTCATAGTAGATTTCAAAGAACCTTGTTGAGGAACTATAGTGGAGAAAACATTGGGTTTAAACAAGGCTAAAGTACTCCTCGAGGAGCATTGATTTTGAAGTAGCCTTGAAGAACATCTGGTGTATTTAGGGACTAATTGTATTAATCCATTGGAGCAATTATTGTAGACATCTTGGAACATCTATTGAAGAGCTTGTGCAGAAATATCTTATTGGGCAATCATTGTTGAAGACACCTTTCAGTAGCTGATCTTGAAGACACCCTTGGAGATCATGATGCATTGCTGATGTCATCATGAGGTGACCTTGGAGAAAGTGTTTGGGTGACATGAAGTGCAGTGGTGACACCTTCATGAGAAGACAAGGTTATCATTGATGAAGTAATTTGGAGAAGGCATTGTTGAAGATAGGTAGGGCTCGTTGAAGAAGATATTGGGAGCCGTGAACAAACATCAAACTTATCTTGATGAATTGAAGCTGAGGGTTGGAGCCCTAGAGGTTGGAGCCTCATAGAGACAAGATTGGTGCCTTGGAAGATAGGGTTGGAGCCCTAGAGGATAGGAGTCCTCAAGAAACCAGGTTGGAGCCTATACCAGAGATATGGTTGGAGCCCTAGAGGTTGGTGCCTCAAAATTGACAAAGTTGGAGCCTTGGGATGTCCAAGTCGATGCTTGGCACAATACAGGTTGGAGCCTGGAAGATTGGAGTCTTCATCTAGGGTTGGAGCCCTATATCCTTATTGTACTTTACTTATTGTAAAGAAGAAATTAATAAACGTATCTATTCCATCATTGTTTATTTTGTGTTCTAAATATAAGTGATCTAACTGGTAAAATTAACAATTGAAAAGAAACACTGATTCACCCCCCTCTCAATATTTTGAACAGATTGGTATTCTACCCTCTGTTTTAAAAAACGGCCTGGTCAAAACCGACCAGGCCTGGTCGACCGAGCCGGTTGGGCGGCCGGTCCGACCAGTTACATAACCAGCCAGGCTGGCTGGTTTATTACCGAGCCGGCCGGGTTTTGTAATGACTCGGCCGGCTTGGTAATAAACCGGCCGACCAGGCCGAGCCCGATTCAACCAGGCCTGGTCATTACAGTCGGCCGGTGGGCCCAATTTTTGCGGATTTGCGGACTTTAAAACGGAATTTAATTCGCTGTTAGGGTTTTTTATGCTTCTCTAAGCCCTCCCAATGCTATATAACTAACCCACCCCCTCTATTGAGCTCACATCTATCTTGTGCAATTTGTTTGAGCATTTGTGAGTGTTTGCTAAAGATTGTGGAGTTCGTTTTGGAGCAGCAGTGAGGAGCTTCTTGGGCAAGTTTTGGAGCAGCAGTGAGGAGCAAATTGGCAAGCTTTGGAGCAGCATTGAGCTAGAGGAAGCTAGAGGTTAGAGGTATTTATTTTTTCTCTACTAAATCTGCCTTTGTTTGTTTTATTTATTTAGCAAATCTAGCATTTGCCATTTGCATTTGCATAGTTTTTGGCATTTGCCATTTGGTGAAAGAAATGAACATAGAATGAATAGTTTTTGTTTTTGTTTTCATGTTCAGATTTAAACATTTTATTTCCAAGTCAAAAACTCAGTCCAAAATGGCCCCTAGAGCAAAAGACTCTGCTTGGGCATATGCTGAAATGGTTGGGGATCAAATGTATTGCAAATTTTGCAAGAAAAAAATTAAGGAGGGTGGAGGGGGCATTCATAGACTGAAACTACATTTGGCTGGTGTTAAAGGCCAAATCACTGCATGTGAAGCAAAAAACATTGGGGAAATTAGGAAGCAGTTGAAAGAACAGTTTGACAAGTTTGAGCAAGACAAAAATAGGCAAAAAGAAATACAAGCTGAAATTGGGAGGAAGAGGAATATACAAAATATGATGGCTGGCAACTCAAGTTTTGAATCTTTTAATTATCAGGATTCCTCATCTATCCCTTCCACTGATGCATCAAAAAACCCCTTTCGCTATGTTCCTCCCTCTAGGGAGTCTATTTCTGACAAGGGTAAGGGTGCAATGAAAAAGAAGGGTACTATTAAAAGTTTTTTTGTGCCCTCATCTCTTGATAGTGCAACTGCATATGGTCCTAGTCCTCACACTGTGCAGCCCACTTTAGATGCTCATTGGAAAAAGAATTGAGAGATGATGCTTGTGAGTACATTGCTAGATGGTGGTATGATGCTGATATTCCCTTCAATGCTACTCGTTCACCATATTATGAACCTATTTTTGATGCCATATATGCTGCTGGAAAGGGCTTCAAACCTCCTACTCTGCATGAGTTAAGAGGATCTTTTTTGCAAAGAGAGATTTCAAACATTAATGATTATTTGAAAGATTTCAAAAACTCATGGGCACGTACAGGATGTACCATCATGTCAGATGGATGGACTGATCAGAGGAACCGTACCATCATAAACTTTCTTGTCTTTTTCCCACGGGGAACCATGTTTCTAAAATCAGTTGATGCATCTGATAGGGTGAAAGATGCACAGTTGTTGTTACAGCTTTTGGATGAGGTTGTTGAAGAGGTGGGGTGGAAAATGTTGTTCAAATCATCACAGACAATGCCTCTAACTATGTTCTTGCTGGTAAATTGTTAGAGGAAAAACACCCAACTATTTTTTGGACCCCATGTGCTGCACATTGCATAGACCTCATGCTTGAGGATATTGGCAAAATAGACTGGATCAAGAACACTGTAGAGCATGCCAAATGCATCACAAAATATATTTACAATCACTCATGGATTCTGAGTCTGATGAGGAAATACACAGGGGGCAAGGAACTTATTAGGCTTGCCATCACTAGATTTGCAACACATTTTTTGACATTGCAATCTATGGGTGCCCAACAAAGAAACTTGCAAAAGATGTTTTCTAGTGATGAATGGAATGAAAGTCAGTTCTCTCGCAAACAGGATGGCAAAGACATGAAAAAGAAAGTTGTTGAAGAAATATTTTGGAAAAAGGCAGCAAACATTGTGAAACTTGCTGAGCCATTGGTTAAGGTGTTGCGCTTGGTGGATGGGGAAAGATTGGCTATGGGCTTCATTTATGAGGCTATGGATCAAGCAAAGGAGAAGATAAGGGCAGCATGCAAGGACAGAGTGGCTAAGTATGGGCCCATTTGGGAAATCATTGATCAGAGATGGAACAATCAACTCCATCGCCCGATACATGCAGCTGGGTATTTTCTAAACCCAAGGTATCATTATAAAGCTCAGGAAACAGGAGCTTTGACTGGAGAGGTTAGAGATGGATTGATTGACTACATTGATCGCATGATCCCCACAGAGAGTGAGCAGTTGACGATACACAGGCAGATCACTATGTTCAGCCATGCCACTGGTACCTTTGGCAAGAACCTTGCAAGGATTGCAAGGGAATCAGATGAGCCAGGTAAACAAAAAATTTCAATTTTCAAATTTATATTTTATAATTTATTATTTTGTATAATTGTTTATAAAATTATAATTTCAATTTCAAAGTTGGATATAAATTGTTGAGCTAACTCATTTTTTGCAGCACAATGGTGGGAGGCATTTGGTGCCCACTGTCCTGAATTGCAGAGGTTTGCAATCCGCATTTTGAGTCAAACTTGCAGTGCTTCTGGGTGTGAGCGCAATTGGTCTGTCTTTGAGAGGATTCACACACACAAGAGAAACTGTTTGGAGCAAAAACGGTTGAATGATCTAGTGTTTGTCTAGTACAACCTTCGACTAAGATGGAACCAATTGCTGAACAAAAGACCTGATTCAGATCCCATTGTGTTGGAGGATATTGATCCAACATCAGATTGGGTAGTGGAGTCTTGTCCACCAGAGTTTGACAGGGAGAGTTCACTTGACTTCGATTTAGATATGGAGGCGACTATGCTCAATGTAGATCCATTAGTAGCAGACCCAGTCCCAGGCCATCCAGTTGCAGCCGCTGCAGGTATAGGCACTTCCTCTAGTCAGCCACGACGGAGACGCATATCTCGTCTATTTGATTCTCAAGGTGGTAAGGGCAAGGGTATAGTTCCAGTCGAGGATGTTGATTCAGAGGAGGAGGCGGAGCGAGCGTCTTCCCCCCATGGTTCAGAGTTTGAGGAAGAGGACATTGGCTTGTCAGATTCAGATGACTAGCAGTAGTTACTAGTTACTAGTTACTAGTGACTATTCATGTTTTGTTGTAGAGGCCATTTAGAGCCTCCTTAGTTATGTTTTTTGTTTTGATCATGTATTGGTCCTTGGACAGTGCACTGGGTGCAATTTTGATATAATGGATATATTCATGAGCCTACTTTTATCATATGTTCTCTTTTGTCTACATTGTAATGCTTTGTGTTTGGAAACATGAATAAAAATCTTTAAATTTATGTTTTTGTACAAAAAAATTAATATTTAATGTATTTTTTACAAAAACCGAGTCATGACTGAGTCATTGAAACTTGGTCGACCGAGTCATTACCGATTCCGAGTCATTACCGAGTCATTACCTCGACCTGGTAGCTGATCGATTCCGTTTTTTAAAACATTGATTCTACCTTGGGTGGATACCAAGATTGAGCATAGCATGATTCATCATCCACATTGGGATGAATGGATCCAGATGAGGAGCAAGGGGTTGCCAACCTTCTTGCAGATCTATGATACAGGGCAGCAAGAAGCATGGTTACGTTGGTTGCTTTTGGGTGAGTATGGTTATTACCCAACATCTCACATTTGTGTGGTCCATGCCATGTATATCATTGATGTTATGCAACAACAAGAGGCATGGCTGCGCTGGTTATTGTTGAGAGAGTTTGGCCATTGCATGATATATCTTATGTCCATGTATATGCTTTTGTTTGGGATGTATCTTATGTCCATGAATGTACTTTTGTTTGGGATATATCTTATGTTCATGTATGTACTTTGGTGTGGGACATGGCATAACTCTCACATGATGTGGCAGCAGGGAGATTGTTTGTATTGTTCTAATGAGACATTCCACATGTCCATTAGTATGTTGTTGCTCCATGACTTGCATCATGATGATCTAATGTGGCAGCAAGAATCCTTGTTGCTTTGGTTACTCTTGGGAGAGTATGGGCTAATTTCTCCCCATACATTGCATGATATTGATGGAGGATGGCAACATGAGGCCTGATTGTGTTGGCTTCTGTTGGGAGATTATGGTCATTGTACTTGGTATATTGATGATGTGATTGACATCAAGAGGCATTGCTGCAGTGGCTTCTTTTGAGAGAGTACGACTGTCATACTTGGATTGATGTTGATTTGGCATGGCAACAAGAGGCATTGTTGCGGTGGCTTCTTTTGAGAGAGTATGGCTCTCTTACTTGGTTTCATGATGATCTAGCATGGTAGCAAAAGGCTTTGCGGTGGTGGTTGTTATTGGGAGAATATGATTTGACATTGTACATGTTCATCCATATGTCTTTACTTCTTATTTTGCACTATGTTTATGTGATGCTTGGATCCCACAAGGCCAACAGGGCTAATGATGAGAGCATTGAGAGATGCAATCTACTCTATGTAACATGGGTTGGAGAGATGGTTTATGAGTTGGTACTTTCCACTTTGGGAAGAGACCACTTCACTTTATGTATCTCATGCATAGAGGAGATCTTTGGACAACATACGGTTGCCAGTTGGAGATTCATTGATAAGGAGAGGTATTTAACTTTTCAGTTGGAGGCCATTCTAGACATTCTAGAGAGGCAACTTTGGAGTTGGGCATGCATTACACATTGTGGCAGATGGGGAGGCCTTCCATATGAGGATGCCATTTGGAGGGAGGATGTTTACTGTAGCATTCACTTTTGCAGTTGCTTGAGGACAAGCAACATTTTGGCGGGGAGGACTATAATATTCCCAACTATACATCAATTAATTTGAATATTAGAGTTCTTAATTTTTCTAATTAATTAAGTAAATAAGATGGTGGAGGGACCCATAAACCCCATAGATGATTGAAATCCACTTTTGATGTGTTTATGTGGATAATTTAGATGTAGATCAACATTATGGAGTAGTGTAGCGGCTTCTTAAATGGAGTGGAGATCATGCTTCATTAAAGATAAGATCATGGAGATCATGGAGGTAGTCAAATGAGATCATGGTGCATTTGACTTAGAGCACTAATGATGAAACAGTGGAGGAAGTGGTGCATCTAATGCACACATGATGGAGAGAGTGGGAATTAAATGCAAAGATGGTGGAGAACATGGAGAGACAATGTAGTCTTCATGGAGGCTAGTGGCCACATGTACAGCGCAGTTATGAGGTGGGCCAACGCTATGGAAGGCTCACAGTCTATATAAGGAAGATGAAAGCAGTAATAGAAGGAAGGCTTTGTATTATTATTTTTGATCTGTTTAGATCTAGATTTGTCAGTTGACATTTCTATGCACGCTTTAGCTGTTTAACTAAGTCTGCAGTGCTGTTTAGCACACGTGTTTCTGAGCGGAAATTCCACCCTTACCCATGGGGGACTTCGAATGCCTACTCTCAGAAGGTTCTATTGAGCTGCCATACATCATCAGGCATTGGTGCCACATTCAACCACTCTCATATGCACATTTAGTCTCAGGAATAACGCATTCCTGCTTAAGGGTTTGAGAGGAGGAGGTAGTTCTTGGCATTTCAACTAAGAAACCGGTGGAGGATTCATCCTTTCACCTTGTGCTTCATGTTCAACCTTTTAGGAGTAGCATATTCATATCTAGCATTTAGACCATCAGTTTATACCTCCAGGCAACAACAATCCCCTGAAGAATTGCGTAGTCTAGTCTTGTAGATCTGAAGGAGAAAGGAAGTTTCCAGTATTTCAGTCGGAAATCCTGTGAGGGACCATCTCTTGACTTTGTATTCACTGTTTCCATCATTATTGAGCTAATTTGCATTATTTAGCAGCAGGCTAGAGAGCCTCCTTCCTTCAGTGGAGGAGGAAGGAGGAGCTAGATCTTGAGCTTCTAGCATGAGGATCTAGTGAGGGGATCAACCCTTCAAGCATAGATCTTATTGTACATCATATTGCAGCCATCTTCGATCAGATTATGCTTCAGATCTACATAACCAACAATCATATGTTGCAGGGCCTAAGAGGGTGACTTTCCAAGATTGTCAGATCTGGAAATCCTTTCTGGGTTATCTTGGGTGTTCATCATAGAGTCCGGATCTAAAGTTTCAGCATCGTCAGAGCTCCGGAATGTCCAGATCTACACTTCTATATTTTGCCGGTAGTCATAGTCCCGACATTTGCAGTAGGGACAACGTAGTATTCCTTCCAACAGTCCAGCAGTTACACAGTCCCTCTTATGGGAGGATCTCAGGGTCATTCTAACCTTCTTCTTTGGCTCGAGTGTCTTATATTTTGAGCACTGTTGTACTGTTTATCCACCTCCTATATAATAAAATGGCTCAGCTATTCTGTACATTTGTATGGTGTCTTTAGATTAATTGTTCATTATTGTGTTTTGGTATTATTGCATTCTCTCTTTTGGGATATTACATATTTGCTTGATGGAGTAGCAACTATAGTTGGAGACATAACATAGTTAGATCCATGGGACTTAGGTGATGATTGGCCATGGTGTTATTGGGATCCATGTGGATCTATGGGTAGAAGGTTGAGTTAGAGATGGGCATGGGATCCAGGTATTGAGGGATCCAGTTATGTTTGGATTACTTGGAGGCATGATGTGGACCAGTGGTTCATATGGGATCCTGGTATCAATTTGCAGATGCCTCAATAGTGGACAGGTGCAGATTGCTTGGGGGCAAGCAATCTTGGGGCGAGAGGATTTGTGATGTTCCTTTTTCTGGTGTTCTTATGCATGGTTAGGATGGACTTTAAAGTTGGGGGCAAACAGGTCACAGGTGAAGGTTGGTGTCATCGACGGGCCCAAGGGGCTATTGGAGGAGTTTTGAGGAGTTTTTATGGGGTATGGCATCTGCTTGGTATATTCCATCATCCACAATTTGCCTTTCGTTCCGTTTCATTTCGACAACTTTCAAAAAACTGAGTTATTAATGGGCATGACTCAATTAATTATGCTTGAGGTGGCATTTCGGGAGGAGCACTTGGCATAACACCTCGGTGTAATAGCTCGTTGGAACCAGAATGATGAGATCTACAGGATGGAATGGTTAGAAGTGATTTTCAGTGGCCTGAGGAGGCATGGTGGCCAATTTACCCTTTTCCCACATTAAAAAGAATATTTTAATTAAGGGGAATGTGCTCAATGATTAAAAAAATAATAAAATAGGAGCTTCTAGAGGGGTCAATCGGATCTATAAAAAGAGGAGGAATCCATTAGTGGACATCTTGAATTTGATATTTCTTTTGCATGAGAGGTTGAGAACCCAATTCTCTACTTCATTGGTAGCCCTAAGACGAAAACCCTCGGGGGATTTGGTGAAAGTGGACGAAAACCCACCTCGTCTCCTTGATGGATTCAACCAGAATTCACAGGTGCAGTGATTGATTTCAGTTCAATTTTGGGAGGGCCAATGCAAGATTGGAGCAGATTTCTCGAGGCCAAATTTTCATCTCAATTATATTGGTTGTATTTGCATGTAACCCAGTTTATCTAGTATAATAAAAGCTGAGATTATTTCTGCTTATCGTGTTATTGAATTGCATGCACTCTACTTGCTCTATTTTACATGGCAATCTTTTGTTAAATGAATGATAATTTAATGGTGAAATTTTGGTGAAGTTAAACTTCTGCATAATTAGCAAATTATCCTTTTGGGATATTACAACAGGGAAATCAAAACATTGGAAATATGCCACTGTTCTAAATATAGGAGTGACTCTTATAAAAAATAATCAAGTGATTAATTAATCCAATAAATATATTAATTAATTCAAACACCATCGTTGTGAAGTCCAAATTCAGTGGACGTGAAATGATTTTATTCTCTTAGTATGAATCCAAATTGACAAGAGAAAATATATTTAAATATTTGAGAGAAAATTTGAATTTAGGTAAATTATTAACTAACATGACAAAATAATTTGGGGCAAGCCACCATAAAGTCAATATGGGCAAGCGATCATCTAAGCAATTGGTATTTTTTTTAAATGTATTTAAATTCAAGGTGAAAGGGTTTAATCAAATCGGCTTCATGAAAAGTTATAATTATTTGACCCATGAAATGTTGAAAAGTGTAACTAGATTCGGTCTTCATAATGACTTGTAGTTATGATTTTATGTAATGAAGAAGACAAAAGAAAATAAAATGTATTCTGTTGGTTGCTTCGTGGGTTTCATGAGCATGAAGTTTTTATTATAGGTCAAAGACTACTTCTTGATGTATTTAGGAATTTGTCATCTTGTCATAAAGATAATTAGAGTCATGTAAATGAAGTCATGTTACACATGTAAAAGACACACCATCTATGTAAAAATTGCACTCCAAGATATTGTCACTATGGCTCTCCACGTTGGCTTAAAGATTGATGAATTACTTCTATGAAGAAGTCAACCTCACTCCTATAGATCATGTCGGCCCAAATGAAGAAGAACAATCACTATATAAGGGTGACTCGACCTCATTGTAACCTCATCAACTTCAGATTAGTTTGCAATTGGAAGTGCGGATTTCAGTGCGTGAAGTGTAAGGGTATTACAACAAGAAGGAAATGCTACAGGGTATGCGAGGGTTTGCGTAAGGGATCCTCTCTGTTTTGGACTAAGTCTGCACCTATATCTCTGTCATCTCAGCGAAGAACGAGGGCTGCTTCAGTGCATATACAGTTTGGTCTTATGGCTGTCGAAAGGATAGAAGGGTGCTGGAAGTAGGCCGAAGAAGACTCTAAGAGGCCGAAGGGAGGAAGCATATTGTTAAGGGCTGCAAAGTAGAGATAGAGTTTCTCTAGGTGACAGTACAGGATAGTGTGAGAAAGGAGGGAAAAATCTGGGAAGCCGAGAAGAGCAAGAGATAGTGACAAGTGTCTAGTGTCTTGTCAAGGGTCTTGGTATTCGTCCATTGAAGCATCTATAAGAAGCGATTTGCGGGTTTTCTCCTCAAGAGGAGGGGTTTTGGCCCTGGCTTACAGCCTACATATTGTGTCACTGTTCTTATTGTTTTGGTAACTCTGTGATGTATTGCTCATCGTAATAACAAGAATCAAAGATACAGAGGATAAAGAAGAACACAAACAGTTATCAAGTAAGAGCATTGAATTAATCATTGCCCTATTGAATTCTAAACATGGTATTAGAGCTAAGGCTATATAAGGGCATCATGGCGTTCATCAAGAAGATTGCAAGTCATCTAAAGAAAGGTTTCAAGAAGATTTGGAATTTCTTATTCTCTTCCAGGAAGGTTTCAATCTTAGAAAAGGATGAAGGTCTTTTCTCAGCCCTCTCCGGTACTTTCAAGAAGAGGATATTTGGGTAATTGATAGTGGTGCTTCAAGACACATGACTAGCCACTCAAATCAATTGAAGACTTTATCAAAGGGAAATTCCACTTACTCTGTGGAACTTGGAGACAACAATAGATACCTCGTAAAAGGAATTGGATCTACATCAATAAAGCTTGAAGACGGAAGCAACATCTACCCCAACAATATTCTATTTGTTCTAGGTTTGCATAAAAACTTTCTTTCAATTACAAGTTTAGAAGACAAAGGAGATAGAGTAGCTTTCATTGATGGAAAGGTTGTTGTTTGGGGAAAAGACTCAAATATAGATCAAGCCAAAATTATTGGCATTCGAGAAGGGAGGCTCTACAGATTGATATCCCCTATTGAAATCAGTCTCTGTGAACTATGGCATCTAAGATTTGGCCATCTCCATTTCAAAATCTTTCCTTCCCCAAGTTCCATTGTAGATGGAATCCCAAATCTTAAAGAAGACCATGAATGTGTCTGTAAGGGATGTGTATTCTGCAAGAATGTCAAGAGACCATTTGGAAACAGTACTTCACGATCGAAAGAAATCTTGGATCTTATCCACTCTGATGTGTGTGGTCCTATGACTCCAAAATATCTTGGAGGTCATCTATATTATGTCCCCTTTATAGATGACCATTCAAGGAAGACCTAGGTTTACCTATTAAAAACCAAGGACGAAGTATTCACAAAATTTCAAGAATTCAAAGTTGAACTCGAAAATATTACAGAAAGAAAGACCACAGTTCTGAGATTTGATAATGGAGGAGAATATTGTTGGAAATATTGTCATTGATGGCAAAGGAGAAGAAAGGAGTAGCACCTGAACAAAGAAGAACCAACAATAAGGCAAAGGAGACAGACAAGAAGCAGAGGCAGCGAGTGCAACAGAGAGAGCATTAGACAAGAAGCAGAGGCAACAGATGAAGCAGATAGGTGACTAGAAGCAGAGGTAGCGAATTGAAGCAGAAGCAGCAGATGAAGCAGAGGCAGTGGAGTTGCAAGACATAGCAAGGGCCAGAGATTATACAGAAGAAGCTCAGGAGAGAAATGCACACTTTAATACAGAACAAGCTCAGGAGGAACAACAGCAGCAAGGACCGTAGCTCTGGGCAGATCAACGGTGACAATCACATCGGCAGAGACCAAAATCACAAAACACAAGGCAAGTGTTTGTATTTGTGACGCGATGCGATGCGATGATATGAGTTAATTAACTTTGGTTTGAATGCTTTATTACAGTGTTCCGAAGGTTGTCACATGGGTAAAAAAGAGTTTCATTAAAGCGATGTATTGCCAAAACATTTCCAAAGGAGTTAACGCTATTCCTAAGGTCTAGTTAAACAAACAAAGGTAATTAGAGTGGGGCCCGCAAGGAAAGTGGTTTTTGGGAAACCATACCACTGGTTTCGCACAGCTTTTGGGCCATGAGCAGTTTATTCCATTTGGAACGCAATCGTATCATATTACGACACATCACAATACTAAAACCGCCTATTTCGCGTAATTTTTGAGAATTAAAGGTCAGGGGTCGAAGTAACATGATAGCCGTCTGATTTGATGCGGCGAAGATCCAACAGTGATCGCATGGGAAAAGTGCATGGACGTTTGGAAATGTTAAATAACAGGTATATTGTGAATGCGATATCCGTTGGATCAAGATCGGTGAAGATCTAACGATGGTCACATCATGCGAAAGGCAGAGTCTTAGTGCTAAGGCTTAAAGCGGAAGTGTTGAAGATCGACGACGGAGTTCTTATCGAATATAGAAGATCGACGTTGGAGATCTCATCGCATCGGCGATCTCTTATCACATCGGCAAGCAGAAGTGTTGAGCTGACGAGATGTTGAGCATTGCGATTGCGATGATGCGATTCAATCGCAACCGTCCGATCCCAATTAACGGCAACCATTGGATCTACAGTGAGCCATTGCATCAGCGCAACAAAAGAGTAAGGAAGGAACCACTGAACCTTGCGATTGCGATGGTGCGATCCAATCGCAACTATTAGATCACGGTTATTTGTAGCCGTTGGATCGAGCGCTGAGTTGGTTGATAGCTGGTGGGACTCTTCGCTCATCGCATTGGCGGAAATCAGGCGGATTGGGAAAGTTAAATGAGGCGGAGTGCCTCCGTAGTGTGGGCTCCATGTAAAAGAAAAGCTTCCGCAAATGAATCTTCGTCATTGGGTTTTAAAACAAAGTTTGATAAATTAACATAGGGTTTAATACATGTTGGCACCGAGGTTTTTAGACCAAAGCTGAAGGATGAATAAAGGTGAGCCGATAAGTTTATATGAACTAATATATATATATATATATATATATATATATATATATATATCAATGCAGTGTGGGGCCATCGCATCGGCGTGAAGGCAGAGCAATGGAACAAGCCATTGAAGTTTGCGATTGCCACGGTGCAATTTTAATCGCAACCGTCCAACCGACGATTCATCGCATCGGAACCATCGCAAAGGGTGTCATCGCAATCGAAAGTCATCGGAGGCGGCTCATCGCATCGGCAGATAGAAAGAGTTCAGCAAGTGGGCCCGCAAGGTTATTTACTATGTTAAAAAGGTCTATTGTTATATGCCGAGAGTTATTTGGGTTTTACAGAAGAGCATTGTATATGCGTTGAGTGGTTTTGAACCAAATGTTTTGAAGAGCTTCCGCAATTTAAAATATTGTGAATTTTGATAAAGTTGCCAGATTTGGAACATAATTTGGGAAATGCATTCTACATGCATGGAAAATAGGAGAGTATGCAGAAACTGAAAAAGACAGTGACAGCAACAGAAAAGACAAACGCACAGCAAGCCAAGGGCCAAAAAAGGGCTGAGTGAAATTGATTTATGTAACTGTAAATATGAATATAAATGATTTAAAATTATTTTTATTGTGTGATGCAAAGGCAAGTCTTCGTAGGCAAACAAAACTCCACTGTAAAACTGAAATTTGTACATATTGCTATATTCCTCTGAATGAGCTGGACAAAGAAATGAGAAGGCAGAAGTCAAAGAGTCATGGTTGTTCATTTCGAATTCCCTGTGGAATACAAACAGTCATGAGGTGAACTCTATAAATGATATCACATAGATATGCATAGAGATGTTAGAGAATGGAGAAATGAGGCAGAGAGGGTAAGAAGAAGGAGGAGCAGATAGAGAAGCTGTGAAGATCCAGATATGATATAAGGCAGATATGAAAGCTGGAGGACAACAATGAAGAAGGAGGAAAACAGAGCTGATATCCAGGTAAATCAGCATATGATTTTATTGTAATGTGAGGAAGTTGGTGCTTCCATATCAAGTTGTAGCTTGATAGATGTCAGTTGTAGCTGGCTGAGGTAGGAGCCTCTTGTAGGGTGTAGCCTGCAGAAAATAGATGGGAGTTGGAGCTTCCTTGCAAGTTGTAGTTTGCAGAATTGAGGTAGGAGCCTCCTGTAGGTTGGAGCCTACAAAAAATTAGTGGTGAGAGGGAGTTGGAGCTTGCCTTTGCATCACAACAATAATAAGATGTGGTTTTCTCCCTTATGGGTTTCCACTTATATATGTTGTCTATATGCATGATGATTATGTGTTGATACTCTGTATTTATTCTGCTTAATACCTGCTGCTCACTTATTAAGATTGCTGTTCCATTGTTTATTAAGTTGATCACAAAATGATGATGTGAATGAGTATAAAAGAAAGTTTTATAAGAACATGACTGCATTAAATTGATTCACCCGCCCCTCTCAGTTTAACCAAGGGTTCAACAATTGGTATCAGAGCGGGTTCCTTCTGTATCAGTTTAACAACTGGAAGGAGATCCTAGGTCCCCAGGATGGCTAGTCTAGAATGATGCTCAACAAATAAAGCCCCTTTGCTCACCGGTACAAATTATGCCTTCTGGAAAATAAGAATGAGGACGTACATAAGGTCTCTAGGAATAGAAGTGTTATGTATATTTTATTAATCATTAGTTAAGTATAGTTATCTTAGGTTTATTAATGTGGAAGGACATGATCAACGATCATGCCTATTCGCCAAGGGACACCATAAGGCTATATTTAAAGCCTCAGTGATTCCCCATTGTAATCATCTCTCATCTTTTATCAATAATAATATATACTTATAAAGTTTACCAGAGTTTTTACACTCCATTGGTATCAGAGCCATCGCTCTTCGGGATCTATATGATCACCCAAAATTAAGGAATTACAAGAAAATTCCAGAATTGCAGATTTTTTTTAAAACCAAGTGCTTGTGGGCAACAACATTTGTTTAAAAAAAAGGAAGAAATATATATATATATATAATCAAAAGAGAGAAGGAAAGTCAACATAAAGGGGAAAATAAATTAAAAAGAAAAAGAAAAAAGAGATATTTATAAAGAAGTAAAAAGAAATAAGGAAGAGTAATTGCTCGTGGTTTACAAGCTCGTGGTTTTGGAGCCCATGGTAATTGCCCATGGTATTAAAACCCATTCACCCTTTTCAAAACAATGTGACTTTTCAAAGTTAACAAAATTTTTTCCCCATAATTATATATATATATATATAATAAAATAATAATAATAATTATTATTATTATTATTTAAAAAATATATATATATATATATATATATAATACTTATTATTATTATTATTATTATTATTTCAAAAAAAAAAATTAATTAATTAATTAATTTTAAAAAAAGGGGGAAAAACTGGCAGAAAAATATTCCCCACCTCATACACGTTCAATGTCTTCATCGATGTCGATGGCCGAATTCCAGAAGAAATTGGTGGATCTTGAGAAACAAATCAATAATAATTTCGAAGAATTCAGAAAAAGATTAGTCGATCTTGAAGGTACAGTTGCAAGACACTCCAACGACATCAAAAAGGTTCATGATACGACAAATCGAATAGAAAGACAAATGTGGCTAAATCATCACGAGGTCACAGAAAATCATAGCGAAGCAATGAACAAGACGACAGAGCATAGCGAAGCAATAAACAAGATGACAGAACTCTTCGATAAGCTAAATGATAAGATAGATAAGTTAAGTCAGACACAACCTCCAATATTCCCAAATGTCGAACATAATCAACTAAAAAATTCAGCTAATTTAGATCATCATCATGAATATAACATGTTTGAAAAAGAGCAATTAAATGAGGTTGAATTGGAAATCAGCTCACATGGAGGCTATAGTGTTGAACCACCTAGAAGTAGAGACTTTGAGATCAACCATGAAAATTATAGAGCTGAGAAACCAATAGAAGGAAATGCAACTCAATCCACTAATAAAGCCAGTAATGCAACAACAGAAGCTGTTGAGAACGTTTATATAAATGAAAATCCAATGGCAGAAAAAGAAACAATGTTGGTATTCAATGTGACTTCTATCACAGATGCAACAACAGACATAGTCATTGAAAATGAAAGAAACCATGAAAATGCAGATGCTTATAAACAACAAAATGTTTCATCCCTGGAATTGAAAGAAAAATGTGAAGAAGACAAACACATCCAAAGCCACTGATACAGTTCCAAAAGCTGTTGAGGCCTTCGGTGATGAAGCAGATATGGTTGTTAAGAATGAAGCATTTGATGATGAGGAGAAGTTGCATCGAATGATAATTGTTGGTAACTTACCTCTAAATCTAAAAAGGAATCACGAAAAATCACTAGAAGAACAAGGAATAGTTAGGAAACACGAAAAAGTCTTCCAAGACTTGCCAATAAAAATACCTCCTAATAAGGAACATGAACATCCAATAGAAGTCAAGAAAGGACCTGACCCTGTCAATATCAAATCTTGTCGCTATTCACATCACCAAAAGATTGAACTCGAGAAGGTGCTCCACAATCTTTTTAAAATGTGGGAAGCAAGAGCCCGCCGCTCGAGAAACCTAGGCATTCGTCAACGATGTCCTTCATTACATATGCTTTGAGGACAAAGCATCTTTAAGAGAGGGGCAATGTTATGTATATTTTATTAATTATTAGTTAAATATAGTTATCTTAGGTTTATTAATGTGGAAGGGCATGATCAACGATCATGCCTCTTCGCCAAGGGACACCATAAGGCTATATTTAAAGCCTCGGTGATTCCCCATTGTAATCATCTCTCATCTTTTATCAATAATAATATATACTTATAAATTTTACCAGAGTTTTTACACTCCAAGAAGTTTGGGCTGCTGTGGAATTGGGATATGCCCCAAAGGAGTCTGACTCAGAGAAAGATGCCAAACAAGATTTTGTAGCTAATGCAAAAGCCATGAATGCACTCTTAAATGGACTGTGTGAGGCAGAATTTATCAAAGTAATGCACAATAAGACTGCCAAGAAATATGGGATACACTAGAAAACATCCATGAGGGAGACAAAAAGGTGAAGATTGCCAAACTTCAAGTCTATAGAGCTCAGTTTGAAAATATAAAAATGAATGATGATGAAGACATTGCCAACTTCTTTTTAAGGGTTGCAGAAATTGTGAATAACATGAAAGCTCTCTAGGCGAAACCATAAAAGAATGTGTAATTGTTCAAAAGATTCTAAGATCTTTGCCATCTAGCTTCAACCCCAAGGTTTCTGCCATAGAAGAAACAATTGATTGGGAAACTTTGACCATGAACCAATTACTTGGAAACTTAACAGCCTATGAGATGAGACTGCCACAGAGGAAGCCAAATGTGAGGGAGGCAGCCTTCAAGACAGAGAAGAACAAAGAAGAAAAAGAAGATACATGCTCTTGCTTTGATGAAGAAGAGGCCAAATTTATCAGAAGATTAGAAAGAGGCTCAGGCAAGTATAAAGGTAAACTTCCATTTAAATGCTTTAACTGTGGAAGAGTTGGACACTATGCTTCTAAGTGTCCTCATAAAAAGACAAAGAATCAGACTCTAAGAGTCGGAGAAAACCATATCAAAGAATTGGCAGAAAGGGAATAGATACAGGAGAAAATCATTTTATGCTCAGCAAGATAACAGTGCATCTGAAAACTCAGATGAAACCTCAAATGAAGAAGGAACCTCTGAATTTGTATTGATGGCCAAGGAAGAGCTTGAAGGATTCCTTCTAGAAGATGAGGAAGAAGGTGAAGTTGATCTTGAGGGGGAGCTAAGAAGTGCCCTGGAGGAAATAGACAAACTTAAACTAAAGTGCAGAAAACAGAAAGACATTCTCTTCAAATATGTAAGAGAAGAACAAAATTCAGAAGACCTCATTTAGTTAAAAGTAGAGCTTGAAGAAGCCAAGAAGGTAGAAGACACTTTACATAAACAAATTAAGGATAAAATTCAGAAGCAAGAGAAACTGGAAGAAGAAGTAGTATGCTTGAGGAAGAAATTATAAAACACCCAAAGGAAATTGTCAATAAGCACTTCTCAAATGACAAGCTCTGATAAGTTGAATAAAATACTAGATGCTCAAAGATCTCCTCTGATAAAAACTGGGATAGGCTATGAAGGAGAAACAAGTAAAGTCAAAGAAACAGATAACGGAAATATCATTTTTGTAAAAGTTGTCAAGGATAATGAAGCAGCTCAGAAGGTTCCCACAGAAGTAGAAGCCTGCAATGAAGTAAACAGAAACATGAAGGAACCTCAAATGACAAAGAGCGAAATAAATAAACAGTCAACTGAAAAAGGCTCATATACTCCTGAATATATAAAATTTGGAAGCTATCAAAGGAGATTCTTCCCTCCTATGAAAAATGTCACTTGTTATGCCTGCCACAAACTGGGACATATTGCTGCATTCTGTCATAAAAGGAGAATCTATTCCAACCAGCAAAGGATGCAAAGAGTGAAAAGACTACCTCAGGCAAACAAATGGAGAAGACAACCCTTCATCAGGTACGCTAATTGGTTTTATGGGTATTGTTTTTACTGTAAGGAGTTTGGCCATAAAGCCAAGGAATGCAGAACGAATGGAAAAATATTGATGTATGGAAACTCAAGGAGATGGATGAACAATGGAGAATTCACTCGTGTACATAATTCATTTAGAAACATAATCAAATGCTGTGACTGCCTTCAAGTTGGGCACAAGTGTAACAAATGTCCTCTCAGAGAATGTGGTCCATCATCTTAGGAAAGGTACCAAACAAAAGGATGCATGCAGTGGAAAAAGAAGGTGAATAAGTGTGACCTGGCTCTAATAGCTCAAGACCAGAAAAGCCAATGGTATTTAGACAGTGGATGCTCAAAACATATGACTGGAGATCAAAGCAAGTTTGTAACCTTTGATGAAAAGAAATCTGGGAATGTAACATTTGGCAATGATAAAGCGGGGAAAATCAAAGGGAAAGGCTTAGTCAGTCTGGAAAATGGAAGAGGAGAGGCTTAAGATGTATTATTTGTGGATGGGTTGAAAGCCAATCTGCTAAGTGTCAGCCAAATATGTGACAAAGGTTGTGAGGTTCTTTTTAGAGCACAAGACTGTGAAGTAAGATCAAGCACCACAGGAAAGACCTTGATCAAATGTATTCGAACATAAAGTAATGTCTATATAGTGAAAGAAGAGAATGAAGCATGCCACCTAAGCAAACTTGATGAGTCATGGTTATGGCATAAAAGATTGGGACACCTTAACTTTGACCACATCATCAGTTTGAGCAAGAAAAATGCAGTCAGAGATATGCCAACAATAAAGAAGCCTTCAAATACCATGTGTAAATCCTGCCAACTAGGCAAGCAGACCCGCACAGCTTTCAAGACTAAAGAGAAACTATCTACAAGTAGACCACTTCAGCTTGTACACATGGACCTGTGTCGACCTTCAAGAACTAAAGCACCAAGTGGAGAATCGTATTTCATGATGATAATAGATGATTTTTCCAAAATGACGTGCGTAGCATTTCTCAAATATAAATCGGAAGCACTTGAGAAATTCAAGATATTTAAAGCATTGACAGAAAATCAAACAGGATGCAAGCTAAAGTGCATCAGATCAGACAGAGGAGGTGAATTCACAGACTATGATTTTGCAGACCTATGCAATGAGCATGGGATAAAACAACAGTTTACAATTGCAGGTACACCTCAACAGAATGGTGTGGCAGAGAGACAAAATAGGTCAGTACAACAGATTGCCAGAGCAATGATGCAAGAAAGTAACATTCCCCAAACCTTCTGGGCAGAAGCAGTACACACAACTGTTCACATTCTTAACAAAGCTCATTTAAGGCCAAACTGTGACAAGACTCCTTACGAATTATGGCATGGTAAACCAACATCAATCAAGCACTTTAGAGTCTTTGGAAGCAAGTGTTTCATAAAAAATAATGATGAAAAACTGGGGAAGTTTGATGCAAGAGCCGATGAAGGAATATTTTTAGGATATGCATCCAAGAGTAAGGTGCTACAACAAAACACTACACAAAATTGTGGAAAGCATTGATGTAAGATTTGATGAAGATCTACCAAACAGAACAAGAAGCACAAGATGCAACAATCCTCCAGATGATCATGAAGAAGAGAACCAAGATAATGATGAACTGAGCAAGACAACAGAAGATACTGAATTAAACTCAAAAGGCCCCTCAAGACACACTCAAAAGAATCATCCAGAAGATCAAATCATTGGGGACAAAAGTGTGGGAGTCCAGACTAGAAGACAACTAGCTGAACAGAAAGAAGAAGTATACCTAGCCATGCTATCTCAAATAGAGCCAAAGAAGTTCGAAGAAGCCAACAAAGACAAAAATTGGGTAAACGCTATGAATGAGGAACTGGACCAAATTGAGAAGAACAATACCTGGGAATTAATTCCGAGACCCACTGGGAAAAATGTTATTGGCACAAAATGGATATTCAAGAATAAGATGAATGAACAAGGGCAGGTAATCAGAAATAAAGCCATAATTGTATGCAAGGGATATTCACAAATTGAAGGTCTTGATTATGATGAAACATTTGCCCCTGTAGCCAGAATGGAAGTAATCAGAATGTTTTTGGCCTTTGCATGCTACCATGACTTCAAGGTATATCAAATGGATGTGAAGTCTGCCTTCCTGAATGGAGATTTAGAGGAAGAAGTCTACATGGAACAACTCGAAGGATTCTCCTTAATAGATAAACAAGATTATGTGTGCAGATTAAAGAAAGCCTTATATGGGCTGAAACAAGCTCCTCGTGCATGGTATTCAAGGCTAGACAAATACTTGCAAAAGCAAGGTTTTAAGAAAGGAGGAGTAGACAACAATTTATACATAAAGGCTAATGAAAATGAACTCCTAATTGTAGTAGTATATGTAGATGACATCATGTTTGGTAGCAACAAAGAGAAGTTAACAAAAGAATTTGCTAAAGAAATGAAATCATAATTTGAGATGTCTATGATTGGAGAGCTCACCTTCTATTTAGGACTTCGAATTCCACAAAAGAACACATGAACATTCATCTCACAAGAAAAATACTTAAGAGAGATGTTGAAAAGATTCCAAATGGAAGACTGCAAACCTGTGTCAACTCCCATGATCACTGGATGTAAACTATGTGCCAATGATGGATCCGCAGATATAGATCAAAGACTTTACAGATCCATGGTAGGAAGTCTGCTATACCTAACTGCCTCTAGATCAGACATTGTGTTGGCAGTAGGACTTGTGGCAAGATATCAAGCAGCACCAAAACAAAATCACTTGCTAGCAATCAAGAGAATATTCAAATATCTACAAGGAACTGCACACTATGGGCTCTGGTATCCAAAAGGCAAAAGCTTCACTTTGACAGCATATACAGATGCAGAATGGGCCAGCTGCATGGATGACAGGAAAAGCACTAGTGGAGGTGCATTTTATTTGGGAAAAAATCTGGTGGCATGGCTAAGCAAGAAGCAAACTTCTATCTCTCTATCTACAACAGAAGCGGAATACATAGTAGCAACAACATGTTGCACACAAGTAATGTGGATGAAACAAACTCTCCAAGACATGAAGGTAAGCATAGATGATACCATTTCAATCAAATGTGACAATACAAGTGCAATAGGTATATCAAAAAATCCTGCATTTCATTCAAAAACAAAGCACATCCCAATTAAGTACCATTTCCTCAGAGAACAAGTAGCACAGAAAGTAGTGAAGTTGGAATATGTACAAACAAAGGAACAAACAGCAGATATATTCACAAAACCTCTTGCTAAAGAGCCATTTGAATATCTAAGAGACAAACTAGGGGTAGTGTCTGCAGATGTTATTCTCTGACATGAAAAGAAAGCATCATTCCAGGGGGAGATCAGAAAAGAAGGCATCATTCCAGGGGGAGATTAGTCAACAAATATTGTCACAAAAGAACAAGAGCGAGAAGTGCATGGAACAGGTCCTCAAGATCAGAGTATTATGGACAAGATTTGGAAACCACACTAGGAAATGTGCAACCCTTTGCCATTGATGTCAAAGAGGGAGGAAAAGCAAGCAACATAAGAAAGGGTCTTCTAAAAGGCAAGCAGAGGAAGTGTATTGCCATCAATGCCAAAGGGGGAGACTGTTGGAAATATTGTCATTGATGGCAAAGGAGAAGAAAGGAGCAGCACCTGAACAAAGAAGAACCAGCAATAAGGCAAAGGAGACAGACAAGAAGCAGAGGCAGTGAGGGCAGTAGAGAGAGCATTAGATAAGAAGTAGAGGCAACAGATGAAGTAGATAGGTGACTAGAAGCAGAGGTAGCGAATTGAAGCAGAAGCAGCAGATGAAGCAGAGGCAGCGGAGTTGCAAGACACAACAAGGGCCATAGATTATACGGAACAAGCTCAGGAAAGAAATGCACACTTTAATACAGAACAAGCTTAGGAGGAACAACAGCAACAAGGACCGTAGATCTGGGCAGATCAAAGGTGACAATCACATCGGCAGAGACCGAAATCACAAAGCACAAGGCAAGTGTTTGTATTTGCGACGCGATGCGATGCGATGATATGAGTTAATTAACTTTGGTTTGAATGCTTTATTACAATGTTCCGAAGGTTGTCACATGGGTACAAAAGAGTTTCATTAAAGCGATGTATTGCCAAAACATTTCCAAAGGAGTTAACGCTATTCCTAAGGTCTAGTTAAACAAACAAAGGTAATTAGAGTGGGGCCCGCAAGGAAAGTGGTTTTTGGGAAACCATACCATTGGTTTCGCACAGCTTTTGGGCCATGAGCGGTTTGTTCCATTTGGAACGCGATTGTATCATATTATGACACGTCACAATACTAAAACCACCTATTTCGCGTAATTTTTGAGAATTAAAGGTCAGGGGTCGAAGTAACGCGATAATCGTCCGATTTGATGCGGCAAAGATCCAACGGTGATCGCATGGGAAAAGTGCATGGACGTTTGGAAATGTTAAACAACAGGTATATTGTGAATGCGATATCCGTTGGATCAAGATCGGTGAAGATCTAACGGTGGTTGCATCACGCGAAAGGCGGAGTCTTAGTGCTAAGGCTTAAAGCGGAAGTGTTGAAGATCGACGGGGGAGTTCTTATCGAATATAGAAGATCGATGGTGGAGATCTTATCGCATCGGCGATCTCTTATCGCATCGGCAAACAAAAGTGTTGAGGAGATGAGACGTTGAGCATTGCGATTGCGATGATGCGATTCAATCGCAACCGTCCGATCCCAATTAACGGCAACCATTGGATCTACAGTGAGCCATCGCATCGGCGGTCTCTGATCGCATCGACGCAGCGAAAGAGTAAGGAACGAACCACTGAACCTTGCGATTGCGATGGTGCGATCCAATCGCAACCGTTAGATCACGGTTATTTGTAACTGTTGGATCGAGTGCTGAGTTGGTTGATAGCTGGTGGGACCCTTCGCTCATCGCATCGGCGGAAATCAAATGACCAAAGGCACATCGGACCACTGAAGGTTGCGATTGCGACAGTGCGATGGAATGTCAACCGTCGGATTGGGAAAGTTAAATGAGGTGGAGTGCCTCCATAGTGTGGGCTCCATGTAAAAGAAAAGCTTCCGCAAATGAATCTTCGTCATTGGGTTTTAAAACAAAGTTTGATATATTAACATAGGGTTTAATATATGTTGGCACCGAGGTTTTTAGACCAAAGCTGAAGGATGAATAAAGGTGAGCCAATAAGTATATGAACCAATATATATATATATATATATATATCAATGCAGTGTGGGGCCATCGCATCGGCGTGAAGGCAGAGCAATGGAACAAGCCATTGAAGTTTGCGATTGCGACGATGCAATTTTAATCGCAACCGTCCAACCGACGATTCATCGCATTGGAACCATCGCAAAGGGTGTCATCGCAATCAGAAGTCATCGGAGGTGGCTCATCGCATTGACAGATAGAAAGAGTTCGGCAAGTGGGCTTGCAAGGTTATTTACTATGTTAAAAAGGTCTATTGTTATATGCCGAGAGTTATTTGGGTTTTATAGAAGAGCATTGTATATGCGTTGAGTGGTTTTGAACCATATCTTTTGAAGAGCTTCTGCAATTTAAAATATTGTGAATTTTGATAAAGCTGCCAGATTTGGAACATAATTTGGGAAATGCATTCTACATGCATGGAAAATAGGAGAGTATGCAGAAACTGAAAAAGACGGTGCTAGCAGCAGAAAAGACAAACACACAGCAAGCCAAGGGCCAAAAAAGGGTTGAGTGAAATTGATTTATGTAACTATAAATATGAATGTAAATGATTTAAAATTATTTTTATTGTGTGTGATGCAAAGGCAAGTCTCCGTAGGCAAACAAAAATCCACTGTAAAATTGAAATTTGTACATATTGCTATATTCCTCTGAATGAGCTGGACAAAGAAATGAGAAGGCAGAAGTCAAGGAGTCATGGCTATTCATTTCGAATTCCCTGTGGAATACAAACAGTCATGAGGTGAACTCTATAAATGATATCACATAGATATGCATAGAGATGTTAGAGAATGGAGAAATGAGGCAGAGAGGGTAAGAAGGAGGAGCAGATAGAGAAGTTGTGAAGATCCAGAGATGATATGAGGCAGACATGAAAGTTGGAGGACAACAGTGAAGGAGGAGGAAAATAGAGCTGATATCCAAGTAAATCAGCATATGATTTTATTGTAATGTGAGGAAGTTGGTGCTTCCATATCAAGTTGTAGCTTGATAGATGTCAGTTGTAGCTGGCTGAGGTAGGAGCCTCCTGTAGGTTGTAGCTTGCAGAAAATAGATGGGAGTTGGAGCTTCCTTGCAAGTTGTAGCTTGGAGAATTGAGGTAGGAGCCTCCTGTAGGTTGGAGCTTACAGAAAATCAGTGGTGAGAGGGAGTTGGAGCTTGCCTTTGCATCACAACAATAATAAGATGTGGTTTTCTCCCTTATGGGTTTCCACTTATATCTGTTGTCTATATGCATGATGATTATGTGTTGATACTTTGTATTTATTTTGCTTAATACCTGCTACTCACTTATTAAGATTGCTGTTCCATTGTATATTAAGTTGATCACAAAATGATGATGTGAATGAGTATAAAAGAAAGTTTTAGAAGAACATGACTGCATTAAACTGATTCACCCCCCCCTCTCAGTTTAACCAAGGGTTCAACAAATATACATCCAAGGAGATCATAGTTTTCTGTAAGGAGTCAGGGATTAACAGGGAGCTGATAGTTCCATTTCCTGAACAAAGTGGTGTTGCAAAGAGAAAGAATAGATGCATTGAAGAAAGTGTGAAAGAAATGCTTCATGATCAGGACCTACCAAAGTGCTTATGGGGAGAAGCAACAAAAACAAGAGTTTATATTCAAAATAGATGTCCTCACAAATCTCTGGATAATAAAACTCCGGAAGAAGTATTTACTGGAAAGAAGCCATATGTAGATCATCTCCAAATCTTTGGGTGTCCTGTATATATCATCCATATACCAAAGGACAAAAGAAAGAAGCTGCATCCCTTCGTAATGAAGGGAACTTTTGTTGGGTATTGTAACTCATCAAAAGGATATAGGATCTACATGAAGGACAAACATCGCATAGAAGTTAGCCGTGATATCATATTTGATGAGAGCATAGCATTCAAAAAATCAAAAGATCTTTCCATGGACTCTGATGAAGAAGAACTTCTGGTATTCGAGGAAGAAGTGAACCAGGGAGAGGAGGAATCTCACCACGAAGAAGAAGGTCCTAGTGAACCTATTCAACCTGTTATCACTCATAAAATTTGAAACATCATTTGACATAGTCTTAAAGTTCATTTGTCAAAGGTATGGTCATAGAGTTCATTAGGAAATTAAAATTTTTTCATATTAGCCTATCCTAAGGTCCAAACCCACCCCCATTCAAGTCTTTTCATGTCCCATCAGTCATTATTTCCTGACATATTCCATTTCCCAAACTTATAAATCCGAAAAGGTCACTTTAGCCAAGATTTCTTACTTTGACACTACCCAGAAATACAAAAAGAGGTTTTTTTGTTTGTCTTTTCAAATTTGGTGCAAGGTGTTAGTTCATGATTAGAGGAGATAGGGTGGAGGTTATTCAAGTCTTTTATGGTTAATTCAAAGGTACATAACCATGTATGAGATCATCATTACCCTTTTGGCATGTATGTGTCATGATTTAAGCATGAGCTGTCATTTAAAACACAAAACCTTATCCTAAGCTATTATTTGTCACTCAACATTCATTCTTGCATGTGAAACATCTCAATGTCACTGTTTGAGAGCTGCCTCATCACACCAAGCAACTCGCTGTCCAACTTGGCTTTACAAGTGTCACCTTGTTAAGAGGGCAACTTGGTTATAAAAGGAGATGGTCATGTACAAGAAAGCACACAAATGAGGCTCTGTGGATAAGATAGAAGCTCATGGACCTTAAGCTATTCGTTGAGAACCCTAGCTTTGCTGAAGCATGTATTAGTTCAAGTTGTTTAAATTTCTGCTATAGCTAACAAAGAAATTGTCGTGTTTTTGGACTGTTTGAGCAGTAAGTTTAAAGAGAGGATTATGGATGAACAGAGATGAATTTGGCAATATTGAGAGAGGTTATTGTCAAGCATAGAACAAGGAAAAATACCTCTCTCACTTTTCTCATAGGTGTTATCAGTTGGGAGATACAGGGATTTCTTTGAGCCCTATTTTTAGAAAACAGAGTTTTCCTATTTTACACATGTTTTTCAAATTCAGATTCTGGACTGTTGGAGATGGTATTTAAAAAACCAAGAGAGGTTTTTCTTAAAAACATTCTGATCTACAAAAACCTCCTCCAGTTTTGCAAAATGCATCATGGATTCAAAGATATAAGCTCTGTTCTAAGACCTATTTTTCAGAAAAAACAGGAAAAATCTGCAAAAATGTTTTAAATATGTAAGGTGAGGGTGATTGTGTTCCTCATTAATTTGATGAGGTCCATAACATGCAGAGAGGTTCATGGTATGCTGAAGGTCAAGTTTTAACAGTTGGAGGTCACTTTTTGAAGAAAATCTTGAGATCTGGAATTTCTGCACTTTTTCATAGTTTGGTAGTGTTTCCTAGGCTTAAAGCCAGGAAAATGCTACGAAAATTTATGTAGCAGCCTTTTTGCTTCTAAATTCATTTTCTGCAGCTTTCGAGGAGGGAGAATGATAGTGATGATGTGTCATGACTAGGGCGACACCATTGAACAACAAAGGAGCAAAGTTATTGGCTGTAGAAGTCATTTTTCAACACTACCAAATTTCACTAAGAAACTGTCGTGTTTTCGTAGCGAGATGTTTTTGAAGGTTTTGAAGCATCCCAGTGGCAGTTTTGGATAGGTGGACACATCCAATAGGTCAAGGGACCTTACCATCAAATATTTATGACTTGGAAAAAGTGTCGTAAAGACAGCTCATTAGCTAAAGCTTTTGTTGAAGATAAAGGTCTTGCATTCCTGAAAAATAGGGTTTTGTTCCACATATCTGGAAGGGTCTTTAATATGTCAAGTAGTGATGAATCAGGTCATAGCCTATTCAAACATGTGATGCTTAGTTGTCACTTATATGTAATTGTTTTAAAGATGAGATAAACTGGTGTAATAAATAGGAGTTTGAGTCCTATTAGGAAAAGGTCATCTTTAGAGTGTAGCTATCATTTTCTTATTAAAAGGCATGTTTTTCTGTTAGATGAGGTGTCATAGGAAGAGTTCGATGGATATTCTTAGTCAATTCCAAATATAGATAACTGATTGGCTCCCTGATGTACTTGGTGAATACTAGACCAGACATATGCTTTGCAGTGAATATTCTTAGTCAATTCCAAGTAGAGCCGAAGTAGGATCACTGGCTAGCAGCGAAACACATTCTGAGATATCTGCAAGGAATTGTCAACTACTGTCTAAAATATGACAGAAGGAATGATGTCCAGTTGATTGGATATACAGATTCCGACTAGGAAGGCAGTGAACAAGATGGAAGGAGCACTATAGGAGGATGGTTTAGTTTGGGATCCTCCATGGTCTCATGGATGAGCAGAAAGCATGACACTGTTGCTTTGAGTAGTGCTGAGGCTGAATATGTTGCTGTTTGTGAAGTAAGCAAAGAAGCGGTCTGGTTGAGGAAGCTGTTATCTGACTTATTTGAAGGACCTATGGACCCTACAATGATACTATGTGACAACGCCAGTTGTATACATTTGTTTGAAGATCTAGTATTTCATTGAAAGACAAAGCACATAAAAAACAAGTATCACTTTGTTCGAGAGCTAGTACAAAAAGGTGTGCTACAACTTCAATATATTTCCACCAATGAACATGTAGCTGATATATTGATGAAATCACTTCCAAACAAGAAGCTTGTGTATCTGAGAGACAAGCCTGGTTTGGTGGATATATCCTCCCTATCTGAGAGGGAGAGATAGACACAACATTCTTGTCTTCACTGGAAGAATGAATGGAGGATTTGGTAACCATCTAGCATCTGATTCTCTTTGAGAATGTGGTAGGGAATTCAAGACAAGAGTAGTCGTGGACCGATATTCTTTGAGGATTAGCTGCTACCCAAGAAAAGAATAGTCCAAGAGGGTCTTACTCAGTGAACACCTAGGTGGAGTATGTACATTGGAGACAATGATGATGGTGTCTATAGTCATTGGTCTCACCAACATTGTAGCTGAAGATCTTGTAGAGAGATGGAGTTGTTAGTCAAGGCCTTGCTTGGTGACAATGCTGGGTTGATATGATGCTAGAAACAAATGGGTTACAAATCCGACTCTTCTTATGAGATCTCTTCTGATTGAGAATGACCAAGTACCATTATGAATACCTCCCTAGTTAAGAGGGAGTGTTGAAAAGTGTAACTAGGTTCGGTCTTCATAATGAATTGTAATTATGATTTTATGTAATGAAGAAGACAAAAGAAAGTAAATTGTATTATATTGCTTGCTTCATGGGTTTCATGAGCAAGAAGTTTTTATTATAGGTCAAAGACTTCTTCTTAATGTCTTTAGGAATTTGTCATCTTGTCAAGATAATTAGAGTCATGTAAATGAAGTCATGTTACACATGTAAAAGACACATCATCTCTGTAAAAGTTGCACCTCGAGATATTGTCACTATGGCTCTCCATGTCGGCTTAAAGATTGATGAAATACTTCTATGAAGAAGTCAACCCCACTCCTATAGATCACGTAGGCCCAAATGAAGAAGAACGATTATTATGTAAGGGTAACTTGACCTCATTGTAACCTCATCAACTTTGGATCAGTTTTCAATTAGAAGTGCGGATTTCAGTGCGTGAAGTTTAAGGGTATTACAACAAGAAGGAAAGGCTACAAGGTGTGCGAGGGTTTATGTAAGGGGTCTCTCTCTATTTTGCACCTATACCTCTGTCATCTCAGCGAAGATCGAGGGCTGCTTTAGTGCATATACAGTTTGGTCTTAGGGCTGTCGAAAGGATAGAAGGGTGCTAGAAGGAGGCCGAAGAAGAGAACTCTAAGAGGCTGAAGGGAGGAAACATATTGTCAAGGGCTGCGAAGTCGACACCGAGCTTCTCTAGGTGACAGTGCAAGATAGTGCGAGAAAGGAGGATAGACCAGGAAGCCGAGAAGAGCAAGAGATAGTGACAAGTGTCTTGGAGGAATACTTGTGTCTAGTGTCTTGTCAAGGGTCTTGGCATTCGTCAATTGAAGCATCTATAAGAAGAGATTTACAGGTTTTCCCCTCAAGAGGAGGGGTTTTGGCCTTGGCTTGCAGCCTACATATTGTGTCACTGTTCTTATTGTTGGCGCATTACACAAACCAAAAGGCATTACTAACCTCTCAAATTTTCCTTGCCTAGTTTTGAATGCAGTTTTCCATATGTCATTTTCCGCTATCCGAAATTGATGATACCCACTACGTAAATCATCTGGTCGAGTAAATCATCAATCCTAGGTAGAGGATACATGTTCTTGATTGTGATTTTATTTAAGACCCTAAAGTCGACACACATTCTCCATGTCCCATGTTTCTTAGGAACTAGAATTATGGGTGAACCACATGGAGATGAACTTGGTCGAATTAAACCTTTTTCTACCAGTTCCTAGATTTTTTTTCTTTATTTCTTCATTCTCTATTACTAACATGTGATACATTCCGACATTAGGAAGAGGAGCATCAAACATCAACTGTATCTCATGTTGTATTTCTCGTTTAGGAGGCAGATGTTTTGGTTCTTTAAATAGACTTTGAAATGATTCTACCATTTTAACCAAACTATGTTTAAACTGAGACTCACAACTTGAAAAAGCATCATGAAGTTCCTTGTGTTGTTATTTTACAACCATGAGTATATATCTCTTACTTGAACTTATTAAGCGCTTCATCTGATTAACATTAACTAAATCCAAGTGAGTTTTGATTTTATGTGTCCGTACAATGAATTCAATCCCATCTTTCTTAAGATGATACTTATGCTCTTTCCTATAAAACACTGCATCATGATCATAAACATAAGGACTCCTTAGCACTATTCCACCTATGTCTAACGGTATCACATCTAAATCCACTTCATCAATCTAAGTAGTTGTGATGGAAAATTTTAAATGACATTGCTTTGTGACATTAATCTGAGTTTGTTTCTTTAGCCAACCTAATGGATATGGTTTTGGATGATTATGTGTTTGCAAACCCAGTTTCTTAACCAATGATTTAGATATCAAATTTGCCTAGGACCCACTGTCAAACAATGTATCTATTTTAAGTGTGCTTAGAAGTTACCCTTATATGAAATAACTCAACTCTTTTATCTTCATCCAGATGTTTAATGTTTGAAGAAGCAGAAGTACTTGAACTAACATCAAAATTTTTACCTTTCGTAACCATTGCAGTTATTTTGCCTTCATCACCTGAATCAGAGCCCAAGTCTTGTTGGACTGTTGTTGAAGCCTTCTTTTCACCTTTCTTCTTTTGGAACTTCTTTGGCTTGAGTTCTGGGTGAAGTTTCCAACATCTAGCTTCGTCATGCCCGATCCTATGGCAGTGATTACAGGTAGGTCTTTCATCTTCCTTTTGAGCTGTAGCTGTCTTCTTTCCTTTTGAACTGTCCTTCTTCTTGTTGTCTTTGGACTCCAACTGTTTGGATGTCTTTGGTGAAAACTTGAATGGCCTGCCACTTGATTCGACATGTATGGATTGAACACATATTTCATCAAAGTCATTAGGATTGAACATCAATAATGTATGCTATAAATATGCATGTAAACTGCCAATGTACTTTAACAAAGTTTCTTGTGTATCCAAAGGAATACCAAGCGCCAATGATTTCTTCCTGAACTCCAGAGTGAACTCTTGAACATTTTGTCCCTTACCTTGTCGCAAACGATGCCAATCAATAATAGCTTGCAGTGTGTATCCCAACGGATATAATTGTTTCTTTAGAGCTTTCAAAAACTTAGACCATGAGGAGATGATTTACGTTTTAAATCTATCTGTGTTTTACTCTCCCACCAGCTTAAAGCAGTTCCCCCTATCCTAAGAGTAGCTAACTAGATCTTTACCTTATCATCAGAAATGTTTTGAATCCTACAATACACTTCTAACTGCTTTATCTAATTATCTAATTTCTCTGGGTTCATTTCACCATCATAAACATGTAACTCAAACTTTACATCAAGTTTCAAAAGAGATTTTTGAGGTTTCTTTTCTGTTTTAGATTCCGAACTAGAAGAAGAAGAAGAAGATGATGATGAAGATGGAGGAGGAGGAGGTTTATCTGCTTTTCCTTTACCCTTGTCCTTCTTCGATGCCTTCGACGAAGAAGCTGCATCTCTCGCCTTCTTATCTTCGTAGAGTTCTCCCAACATCTGCTGCATGGTCAAAAACATTTGCTGAACTTGATTCTCGTTCATAGGCTTTAGTTTAGGAGTTTCGGTTTCAACGTTTTCAGTCCCTGTCATTGTTGATTGATGAACGACTTTCCGCTTTCCAATTTCTGGATTGAACTTCTCAATCTTTCCTTCTCCACGTTGCAATCTCAACCTGGTTAACATCCACTGGCAAAAAGACTACTAAGCACAACCTGGTCTGATACCAAAATATATGATTTGAATGTGATCGATTATGTGCTGAGATAGTTTTGATTAGTTTGCCATTAAGTGAATTGATCGTTAACTGATGAATGCTTAATGTGGAAGACTGAAGGAAATCTTTTAAGACTTAAACCAGCGGCAAATTAAGAAAGAAAGAGCAGAGAGAAGAAACAACAAACATTGATTACAGAGTTCGTTCTTGGTGGACTACGTATCCGGGTTCGCCTTATTAGGATTGATCCGAGGAAGTCTTTACATAGCAAAGACACCAGATTGATCGCGCTCGCAGACACTTCTGGTCTCTGACAACAAAAAGCTCTCGATCTTAGCTTTCCAACCCCTGTCTCTGCGTTCAATTCTGCCTCCGGACGATCGAGCAATGTTGAAAAAAAATTGCTTCTAACCCTTTGAATCTGAACTCAAAACACTCAATGTCCTCTCAAGGAAAAATATCACAGCTTTATAAAATGAATTCGAACCCCTTGAAAGCCAAATTAGGCTGGTTGTTGAGCATATCAGGTTTGATGAGGTGTTGGTCTTGTCATTTGATGACACACAGTGTTTAGGATAAGGTGTTTAATACAACCTTAGCACAAATTTAATTCCAAAACCCAAAAATAACTTTATGATAAAACTTTAGCCTCGACGGTCAGGCTAACAACGCGTAGGAGGAGCTGTGGCATGTGAACAGGCTGATATTGGGCGGTCTTCTTCGGTGGTTACGGTTAGCTCCGGCGGTTTCGCTTATCTCCACGGCTTATCCTCCACAACGTTCACATGAGAATCTGATGGTTACAACTTGAGCTGGCGGTTTGATCCTTTTTGGAATAAACTTAACATTTCTAGCGCGGTTAATGCTGGACCTGTTTAAATGTGCTAACGTGGCTCTGACATGGTTTGGTAGCTGGCAGTTAGCTGTGTATATTGTATTTCATTTGTTTTATCATATGGTTTTTTTAATACAAAGTACGAAAGGGTTTTAGCTTAGGTTTAGCTCTAGGTTTATGTTTTAGACCTTAGGTCTATTACGTTGTAGGTCTTAGCCTTTAGGACTTAGGCTTAGATTTAGGATTTTCATTACATTTTGTAAGGAATTTCACCATAGGGTTTACTTTAGATTTTTAGAACTAGGACCATTACATCACCATGAACCCTTATACATCAAAACACCAAATTACACTATTACGACATTAAATTCGAACCACATGACCAATCTTCTTGAACCATGACGAAAACAACATTTATCCGAAATCATTGGTGGGCAAACTAAATGATCTGAAGATTTAACCGGACATCGTTCAAAATGAAACTCTGTGGATCTGTACTGAACAATATCCTCCTAGATCAAACACTCAATTGCACACTTTAGCACATGCCTTGAACCCCAAATTTTATGATTAGGAGCTTATTGCTCAAAGCAGTGGGAAGAGGAAGGCACCCCATAAGGATAGAGAGGTGGATAAAGGGGTGAAAAAAACCCTTATGAGAATTTTTCCAGCTCATCTACATAGGGAGGTGAAGGAAGAATTTCCAGTTTCGCTGTAGGAATAGATGATTATTCAGATATATCATCTTTGGAGGAGAGAAGCACCATGAATCCAGTTAGGTGGTGGATTTGTCATGGAGCCAATGGTGTACATTTGCAAAACCTTTCCATTCGCCTCCTTTCATAAGTGGCAAGCTCTTCATCAACAGAAAGGAATTGGAGCACCTATGGTTTTATTTATTCTGTGAAGCGCAACAGGTTGGGCTCACAGAAGACAGAGGATCTTATTTATGTGCAATCCAACCTTTGCCTTGCATCTCGTAGGGGTCCAGAATATGACAATGGTCCTTCTAAAGAATGGGATGTGGATCCAGAAAATCCTGATTTGGAGCTCTCTCTTGCTGCCATGAATATTGAGGACCAGGAGCATAGAAGTGGAACTGGCCAAACATTTTATACAATCCACTGTTGAGCATGGTTCTGCTGCTATTTTTGATGAGGATTCTGATAATGAGTATTACTCTTTTGAATTTATAGTACTCGCAGCCTTATAGTCTTTATTGTACTTGCAACCTCATATATATAATATATATAATAAAGGCTGATTTTGATATATAATAAACGTTGATTTGGATATTCCGATATAGCTATTTTCATTATGTGTCTATTATCATTCATGAGCAAATGTGATGTAATAGTTTATGTTATGAATATATGTTTTATGATTTCACATAACATTTCTTAAATGTCCTAATACATATATATATATATATCGTGTTTCTAGCCAAACATCTTCTTCAGCGACACCATCTACTGAGTGCTATTTTTGATGAGAATTGTGATAATGAGTATTAGTCTTTTGACTTTATATTACTTGCAACCTCATAGTATTTATTGTACTTGCAGTCTCATATATATAATAAAGGCTGATTTTGAAATTTTGATATATGTTGGATATTCCAAAATTGCTATTTTCATTATATGTATTCATGAGTAAATGTCATGTAATAGTTTATGCTTTGAATGTAATAAATTATAATTTATTATGTATGTTTTATGATATCACATAACATTTCTTGAATGTCCTAAATTCTAATATATATATATATATATTGCGTTTCCTCGTTTTCAAAATTGGGGAGGTCATGTTTTGTATTGTACTCTATTTCGGAAACTCGTTTCCATTTTCCCGTTTCGTGCAACTTAGCTCAAAACTATGCTCTACACTAAATTTGAGTAATATTCTATAAATTTGAGTAATATTCTATAAGGAGATAAGTCAAAAATATAATTAAAAAAATAAGAGACATCTTTTAGGCTGAATTTTCCTCTAATATTTGTTGAATTATTAAAGTATAGTTATTTGATGAAAAAGAATAAATTGTATGCTTATCAGTATTTCTTGTACATCTTGTACTTGGGTTTTTAACACTGATCCCTTAATTGCTTTTAACTTCCCATTGACATCAATATAATTTCATTTTTCCATAACGTATTTACCTGCAGCGTCTCTCTCAAAGTAAAATTCTGCTAGTAACCAAGATTGGAACCTATTACGATGCAATTATTTTTGTTGCACCAATGCCATGTTTTTGAAGGGCAATGCCATGTTGTTTTTGTTGCACCAATGCCATGTTTTTGAAGGGCAATGCCATGTTGTTGTATCAATACCCTCTTCATCGGAATATCTGGATGGAGGGCAGCTCAACTGCCAGCCACAAGAACCAGTTCTACATGCAATCTTCTGTCGTACAATCTGTTCACAGTACATGCCTGACATAAAAATGTCTCATGGGCTTGCATTCTGATTTATAATTTTTAATTGCGGTCACAGTCAGTTTCTTATATATCATTCTCATCTGCAAATAGGGTGGTAAGATGTTTATCTTGATATTTCTCACATCCACGATGGGCAGGATCCATATGGCTTCCACTGTTGTTTCTTATGATGATTTATTATTAGTACAGGTGCATTCATTATATGCTTTGGGAGAATACCCAGCAGCTTTATAACATTTTCGTAACATTTAGTATATCGAATTACCAGTAACATTGTATCATTCATAAAATATTTTTCATCAATGTACCCCCCAGTTTTATATACCTTACAAAGCAGAATTCCGAAAGGAAGAAACTTTTGACAGAAAATTTAGCGTGTGATGTTAAATAGCATGTCCACCATGTGACCTTTGGGTCAGCTTTAACCAATAGATAAGTTAACTACCTAGTCGGTTGCTTTATCGAGTTCCTTGTGACTTTTCTCCAGTTTGCGGCAGATATTCACTACTTAATTTGCATTTCAGGAAGTCTTTGTGAGGTTTGTCGGGTTCAATTCATCCAACGATGAATGGATAAATGTCAAGAATGTTCGACTACGTTCTCTTCCTTGTGAGGGATATGACTGTCGGCATATTATGCCAGGAAATATCGTATGTTGTTTCAAGGTATCGTTTTATTTGCGTGATCTTTGTTTCTTTTGCCTTGCTATTCCATAGTTTTTGGGATATTCTCGACATTATCAAATTTGACTGGCCTGTACATTGTTTTGTAATATAATATATGGCCAACTTTCTAAAATTATATTAGGAAGGCGTAGAGGATGCCAAGTATTTTGATGCTCGTGTCTTGAAAGTTAAAAGAAAACGACACGATGTACGAGGCTGTCGCTGCTCGTTTTTAATTTGTTATAACCATGATCAGACTCAGGTATATATTCATTTTGCATTGAAAATGCATGGTTTTGGAATGATAAAACTATTTGATTTTTAATATCACTGCCATTTTTTTATAAAATTTGAATGTGAAGAAGTGACGGTGTTTCAATTTGCAGGAAAGAGTGCCGTTGGAAAAAGTTTATCGACATCCAGAGAAGGATTATATTGTGAGGATTATATAAAATGTAATCCTTCCTGAAGAAACAACTATTTAATACCTTTTTGTCTTAGAAGATACTGAAAATCAGTTGATGTAATGGTACTTGGTCTTGGTCAACAACTTTTTGAAGGATTTCTTCATTTCTATTCTGCTGATGTATCTAATGTTTGCTTTAAATCTTCTAATAACTAGAATTTAGAATATTCAACCTGTTCTCTTTGGCATGCTATTCATCTATATTTATAGTGATAGATTATTCTGTAAATTGTAATGGAGTCTGCTTGTTTAAATTTAAGTGCATGTTATGGTTAGATCATTAAAGATGTATTTATGAAACACCCCATTTGTGGAGATGTTGTTTGTCGAGGTCTATCTTTTGTCATTGTAGAGTCTTTGCACCGAGGTCCTATAAAATATCGGACTGTAGCTTCTTAGAATTATAAAAAAAAGGCGATATTAAATTGTGCAATTGGATTCATTGGGAAGAAGGTATTTCAGTTTGTGACACTTAAATTTCATGGGATGTCACGAAAAATTAAAGATATATTGTCATTGCAAAGTTGGACTAAAAAGTAATTCACGTGAAAGGGTTAAAAGAAGTCAGCTTAAAGTGGGTGTAACTTTTGATTGTAATATGCAAATCAGGGTTTTGTAATTTTGACAGATTTGCAAGGCAGTTGAGTAGATACTTGTTTTCAAGTTAAACGAGTATTAAACATACTAAAGAAACCCTAATTTGTGAGATTTCTAATTTGTAGTAAAACCTCCATATATCTCACATCTCAAAATTAGATTTAGTGGGATTTATGTGTTTTAAGGAAATATCAGATTTTTAATTTTAATTTGCATTAAAAAGGTCAAATTCATTGGACATTATCCTTCAATGTTTTTCCTTGGAAGTTTAATAAGAACACAAAGTGAGGACCTTTTCTTCATAAGAGAACAAAGGAGCCATAGTGTTGAGCATTGTTTAGCATATAATAGTTCTCATTCTATTACCCTTTGATGGGCATAATCCATAAGCCATGACCTAGATGGGGAAGGTTGTAGACAATGTTATAGTATGAAATAAGTAGCCCAAAGAGTTCGAGTTTACTTTTAGTTAGGTGTTCAAAAGAAGGTAATGTAGATCAACTACAAAAATTGTCAGAAGCACTTTGAAAATAATTTGATGATAACAATTCTCATTGCATCAAGGCATTAAGAAGAAAATCACTTAGGTATCTAATCATATGATCTTTAATAAATCCCTTTTTAAAGAAATAAGAAAGTTAAAAGAGGGGGAAAAATCAATTAGGAAACAAAAAACTATGCAAAGATCATATATGAAGAAACTACTAGAAGTGAAGCCATAATCTCTATGAAAGTAAAACATCTAATTATGAGTGAAGTCAAGAGAAAGAATTAAGGGGCAAAACAATTAACATGTAGTTTCTCTGTGAAGGTGTGAGAACATCTTGTGAAATTTACTCAATGATTTTTTTTTTTTTTTTCTTCTATGTTTTTTGTTTAAATTTACTGGAGATTGTGTCTTTAGAAATTTAATTACGACAAATAACAATTAATTCATCACTACAACCTTCACAAATAAATACAGGAACTAAGAAATAATGCACACACAAAAATAAATGACACTAGTTTTTTTGGACAAATTGTCCTTGGAAAAACTCCAATGTGGGGAAAATCAGTTATGCAGATGAGGGTTTTTTTATTATTAAACCTTTGGCAAATTGAGAATTACAACTGCCTGCCTCTCACTGGCAAAGCTCTACAAATTATTTTTCTCCACAAATTGAACTGGAAACAAGGGTTTCCCTTCTACAAAATCTCACAGTCTCTTTCTTGCAACTCACACTCATGCTTACAATTCACACTGACTAATCTAGAAATGTGTACGATCCTTTGGAACTCACACTCTAGAAAACTGTCCCTACAATGTCTTCTTTTGCTTGTGACTTGCTTGAGCAACTCGCACCTCCTTTGGCACTTGTCTCTGGCAATTGGAAATCGATCTATTGCCCAACTATGCACACTAACTAATACACATTGGTTAGTATGACCTCACTGCAAAATAATTTGGCCTCCTTTCATCCTTTGAACGATTGGAATATTTGTGGAGAAACTCTCTACTAAAGCCCCGTCGCTGGTGTGTCCCTTTATGCCCTTGCTATCACAACAATTCATTGTCTCTTAGTATGATCTCCAATGCCCCATCAACTTGCTCTTATAATCTCTCATTGAACAACCAACGACCACAATCTAATCATAATTGATGACTAATATCATCTTGACCCCATCAAGTGAGAGCAAGATTGATTTTCCTCTATTAATTTGATTTAATTAAACAAATTTCTTAAGATAGACTTAGGAAAATATTTAATAATTGACCAATTAATCTAATTAAGATATTTTCCTTTGAAACTTTTTCTTGGGTCTTGGAGACAATTATCCTCTTGTATTCCTTAGCCTCATGGATACTAGAAACCTTGTTTGCTGCTACCCAAAACTAACACCCCCTTTTCGCGAGGAACGTGTTATCCTCTACTCCCATCTTAATTCTGAAGTAGACAAACTTTGCCTTACTCAAGGCCTTTGTGAGAATATCTACAATCTGCTAATTTGTGGGAACATATTGTAGCGAAATTGGTCTACGCTATACACAATCTCTTATGAAGTGGTATATGATGTCGATATGCTTCGACCTATCATGAAAGAATGGATTCTCAAAGAGCTTGATGCAAGTCTAATTATCACAACAAATATTGGTCAAATCTAATTGTTGACCAAATAGTCCTATTAGGAACCTTCGAAGCCAAATAAATTCGCATGTGGCCATGCCAGCCGATATGTCTTCTTCCTCTGGAGAACTCAGTGCTAAGGTCTTCTGTTTCCTGTTGCACCAAGAGACAGCCCCTGATCCAATGTTGAAGCAACACCTTGAAGTGATTTTCTGATCCACTGGAATGCTTTCCCAATCTGCATCTGTATATCCCATCAAACTGACATTATCACCTCGAGCATATCTCAATCCATACTCGATTGTATCATGTTGATACCTCAATACATGTCTCACTATTGTCCAATGTACTCTTTGGCTCCACTATGAATTGATTAAGAGTATTGGTCACAAAACAAATGTTTGACCTTGTGTTGACTAGATACATGAAAGATCCAATGAGTTGCCTATACAAGGTTGGGTCCATATCTACGTCATCTAATGCGTCTATCATCCTTCAGTTGGTAATCATAGGCGTGGACAATGAGTCTACAGTCTTGCATCTTGAACCGTTTCAACATCCCCATGGTATATCTCCCTTGCCTAAGGAAGATCTCCTCGTTTTTCTGCCATACCTCTAGTCTTAGGAAGTAATGCATCAATCCCAAGTCCTTCATCTCGAACTTAGTTACGAACTCCATGTGGTCCTCTATGAGCCCTAATGACCCTATTAAGAATATATCATTCATATGCAATACTAGGATGAGTGGCTCACCTCCTACCATTAGATAATGGAGGTTGGAATTTGCTTCACTCTTCACGAAGCCCATATGCTGCAAGTAGCTGACATGAGTATCTCTCTCATGCTTCTTAAATATCTTTGGTTTTTCAATATAGACCTCCTCTTCTATCACCTCGGTCAATAATGTTGTCGTGATGCCCATCTGGTGAATCTACCATCTCATCTGTGCTATTAGGGATATCACGACCTTGATGAAAGTTTATCTAGCCACTGGTGCGAAGGTCTTCTTATAATCTATGGCTTCCTTATGTTCATATGCTTTGGCCACGAACATAGCCTTATGCTTCTTCATGTTGCCATATGTAAAATACTTGATCTTGTAGATCCATCGAGGGCCAACTACAAACATGTCCACTAGTCTACGCATGACCTCCCACATATTGTTGATCATGATGGAGTTATACTCCACCATGGCATCCTGTCACACTTGATGTTGTGCAACCTCTTGATAATTGGAAGGCTCTTTGTCAACAACCTCTGTCAACAATACATTGTAATTGTCTGGTTGTCTGCTCCCTTTGGTGCTCGCTCTAGGAGCTCCCACGAACTCTTGCACATCCTTCAATATCTGAAGTACCTCCCTGTTTTTTCTTCTGTTGCTGGTGGTTAGAGCTTCTTGCTCCTCATTCTACCCCATTTGCTCTATTTGCTGTGAACTCACTAGACCTCCTATACCTGAGCTAGTACTCGTATTGGTAATATTACTTGTGCTTTGTTCTCTCTATTGTTGCCACTCAACCCTTGGAACTTCTGCTCACCCACTGATAATTTGTTGACAACTCACGAGATCTCTTGAAGGCTTTATCCTACTGGAATTTTACGTCCCGTTTCATGATGATGATGATCCTCCTACTACCAGGAATGTAGATCATGTATGCCTTGGATGTTTCAATGTAGCCAACGAAATATCCCTTCTTTGCAGTCTGATCCAATTTGGTGTGTTTATCATCTGGTATGTGACAATAGAGCTATACTATGAAAGGTGTTAAAATTCCAAACCTTTGGCTTCTTCCTTGTGAAGACCTCCTCTTGTGTTATCTTCCGTAACACTTTGCGAGGAACCCTGTTTTGTATGTACACTATTGTGTTACATGCCTCTACCCATAGGAACTTAGGCATAACCTAGTCATATAAAATTTCCCTCGCTGCTCCAACAATAGTGTTGTTCTTTCGTTAAGCAACTCCATTACGTTGTATGAAGTTGTCCATTCTCTCCTAATGCCCTCCACACATAACCCCGTGAAGGCCTTATCTGTATACTCGCCTCCATTATCTGTACAAATCACCTTGATCCTTTTACCTGTCATATTCTCCACAATAACCTTGAACTCTTGGAAGTGATTGAAGACTTTCTCCTTCATCTTCAAGAAATAGATCCAGGTTTTTCTGGAGTAGTCAACGATGAAGTCTACGAAGTAATCATAACCCCTAAGAGATCTGGTAGAGAATGTGCCACAAATATTTGAGTGTATCAACTGTAGCACATTGCTGGCTCTAGTGTCACTCCTTGAGAATGTTGCCTTTACGAACTTCCCAAGTACACACCCTTTTCACATATCATCATGCTTCATGCTTAATTTTGGAACTCTTGTCACAGTCTCCCTAAGCATCCTAAGGGTTTCATGATGCAACTGTCCCATCCTCCTATGCCATAGCTCTCCCAAATCTCTACCACTACTACTATTGTTGCTAATTAGTGCCTTTGGAGAATCGAATTGCAATTATACAACTTGTTGCTTCAAACCCCAATTTATTTGACCACCTTCCAACTCTAGTGATTCATGTACACCTTTTGCCCCATGAAGTAGACATCATACCCCTTATCCTATAATGCAGAAACTGAAATTAGGTTCATGCTTAAACCTGACACATGTAGCACATCTGTAACACTCGTGCTCTTGCCCGACTCACTTTGAATGATGATGGTACCTCTCCCAACTAGAGTACACTTAGTCTTGTTTCCCATTTGTATCTTGAAGTCCTATTTCCTCTTCCTTTAATTGGAGAAATAGTCTCTAACCCCTGTCATATTCGTTGACGCTCCACTATCAATATACTAGACTCTTGTGGACATAGAGCAAATCCATCTTCCAACCTAGAAAACAAATCCTCAATGTTTGTAGAAGTTATGTACTTCCCCTTATTTTCCTTCTTTCTGTTGGGACATTGGCTAACATAGTGTCTTAGCTGGCCGTAATTGAAGCACTTGATTTTAGTCAAGGCCGCCTTCTTTTCTCTTTTCTTGATAGGGTGACATTTTCCTACTCTACCTTCAGTGTCTTGTTGCTGCTACTATTCCATTGACCACGTTGAGCCTAAGCTCATCCTCGGTGAAGTCACTCCACAGGAGATCCCATCTTAGAAGTGTATCTCGCCCAGAAATCACTTGGACGAACATGCTCCATTCCTTGGAAACCCCATTCAATGTTATTTGCACTAGCTTGTTGTCACTTGGCTTGTCTCCTACTGCAACCAATTCATCTCTAGTAAGTCAAACTCTCGTGAGATAGGATGCAACATTCTCACCCTTATGCATCTTGATGATCCTCAATTTTTCTTGGAGAATAAACTTCCTATTATTTATAGGATTCTGGTACAAATTGAAAATCATGTCCCACATCTTTTTTGTTGTGTCCTTCTCTATGATATGCAGAACAATATGGTCCTTGACTCCATCAAGGATAATCCTCTTCACTTTGGCATTCTCCTTTTTATAAGTGGCCAACTGTCGTGGATCTATTGGTACAACAATCACATTCTTCGCATACTCTTTATTCCATACTCATCCTATAGGAATTCCATTCTTGTCATTATGGAAATATGGAAATATAGTGAGACCAAAAAAATAAATATGGAGAATAATCAACTAGGTTATGAACCCTTGAATTTCTCTTCTGGTGCCCTGTGCTGATTTAGCCTTGCAAACCATCCACGTTAATTAGCTCTGATACCATGTGAAATTTCCTTAATTGCAGTAACTTGAATTTAATCTTCTATCTACTAGAGATTATGTCTTCAAAAATTTAACTATGGAAAATAACTATTAATTCACTACCGCAACCTTCATAAATAAATACAGGAATTGAGAAATAATGTAGACGCACAAAATAACTAACACTGATATTTTTGGAAAAAATGCCCTTGGTAAAACCCCAATGTGGAGAATACCAATTTTGCGGATGAGGGTTTTATTATTAGTAAATCTTCAATAGTTTGATAATTACAACTGCTTGCCTCTCACTGGCAAAGCTCCATAACTTATTTTTCTCCACTTTTACTAGAAAATCAATCTGGAAACAAATGTTTCCCTTATGTAAAACCTCATGGCCTCCTACTTTTAACTCACACTCTTGGCTGCAATTCACTCTGGCTAATCTAAAAATGTACACGACCCTGTCTGGTGTTAATTTGGAATCTCAATGACAAATTCCAATCATTGGACTAAATTTCACTTTTCGAGAGGACCAAATTTGATCTTTGAAGCACTTGATTTAGACAAGCGAAAGTGTATATTTGAAGTGAATCCCACAATGTCCAAATTGTCAAGGCTAGCCTAAGGACAATTTAGCCCTTCTCTAACATATATAAACACAAGTGACCTCAACCTCATTTGGAGAACATCACAACATCTCTTCTCTCTCTCTGAAATTGATTGGTTTGTAAAGGTCAAGGGAAACATCTCTTTCACACATGCGAGGGTCCAAGGAAGAATTTTTTGCGTTGTCTTTTCAGCTGGACATTTTAACTGAGTTTGACTTCATCATTTGACCTGCGTTAATTGAGAAATTTTTTATTTTCATAGTCCGAGTTAACTGGTAGAAGAACCAAAATTTTCTGGGTTGTTTGACCAGAGGTGGTCGCAGACTTTGACAACATGAAACTGTAGGCATTGATAATAATTTTTCTCTCTCTTTTGATTGTTTTGGGCTGACTTTTGACTAGCACATGAGGCCACATTTATTGTTGATTTGACCTAGTTGTTTTAAAGGGTTAACTGTTGAATTTGTTGACTGGTTAAGCCAGACTTTGACTATTGTTGACTTGGACAAAATTGTACACAGTTGACCAAATTTGACTCTTCATCATTTATTGGTTTTATAATTGGTTGAGTTGGTTAAAAGTCAAATCCTTTGACTTTGACCCTTGTTGATGGATATTGCTCATTGCACTCTTTTTTGAACATTTTATAACAATCTAATAAAAGAAGAATTTCAAAGGGTTTCCCCCCTTATGGGGCTTTTCCTCGGTCTTTGACCAAATCAATGTTTCTTGTTGATATGTTGATTGTTTCCTATATCATTGCATTTACTATTCTATATTCAATTGTTTAATTGTTTATTGGAAGAATGAATTGTTATCATATAAGATTGCTATTTGAATAAGTGAATTAGGCTAATGTAATTGATACAACATAGAGTAGTGTAAAATACATGGTATCAGAGCTAAGGTGAGGGACAAAGACCAAAGGAGACAAGAGCTAAAGCAATCATCTTTGGAAAGTTGAAGGAGCCTATCTAATCAATTCAAGGTGTTTACTTCTTACAACAAGGAAAATGAGAAGTTAGGTGACTCATCTAACTTTCCTACATGGAAGATCAGGTTGGAAGTCATATCGGAGGACAATCATGTTTTGGAGTAAATTCAAGGAAAAGTTCCTAAGCCCCCGGAAAGTGCTACTACTGCTACCAAGAACAAGTACAAGAAAGGTGAGTTAAAAACAATTAAAATTATTAATAAATGATGGTTTACAATATCATTTACTAGCTTATGTTGGAAATTTGAATAAGTCTAAGGATATATATATGATGAGTTGGCCGACATGTATGAATTCAACAATTTGAATGAGATCATCTCCTTGAAGGATCAAATCAAAGATTTGAGAATGAATAAAGGAGAGTCTGTGCAATCCTACATTACGAGGATATCTTGTCTTAGAGATCAATTGCAGAGAGTTGGGGAAATTGTGCCCGACATGGACCTAGTGGTCCTAACCCTTAGAGGTCTTCCTCATAGTTGGGAAACCTTCATTACCACTATGAGCAATAACAATATCTTCCCGACATTTGATGAGATCATTGGAAAACTCACTCAAGAAGAGCTAATGATGATATCAAGAGGCATGATACAAAATCATGAAGGAGAGCCCACTGCTTTCGTCACTCACAACAAGAAGAAAGGAAAATGAGTCTCGTCAAGTTAAAAATGGCTTCCTCCTCGAAATTAGAATAGAAGGAATGGTAGAGACAAGGAATCATCTAACATTGAATGCTACAATTTTCATACGAAAGACCATTAAGCTTGAGACTACCTTGAAAGGAACAAGGATCCACAATACAACACTAGAAGCAACAATAACGGGTTTAATAATTGAAGAAGAGGATATGATTGAAGGAATGATAGTAATGGAAGAGATGAAATAATAAGAAGATATGATATTAGTGATCATTAAGAAGACTAATGTCCTCAAAATAAGTCAAGAAATAACGGGTATGAAAGTAATGCCGCAAATGATCTGAATATATCCTTATTTTTGCACTTTCTAGTTCCTCTTCTCTGGATACTTTGGGTAGTTTTTTGGTCCATAGTAGGGCCTCTCATCTTTTCTCTAGGTATATCTAAGTTCTCTATAATTTGGTAGAGTGAGAATGAAGTTTGAAAATTATTCTTGGAGATGACTCCACTCGTTAAAGAATTTGGTTATGTTAAATTTCATTTGGATTATGGGGAATCTGTTTCTCTCCATGATGTGATGTATGTGTTGGGGTTGAATAAGATTTTGGGATCCATATCCGCTTTGGAAGACAAAGGATTGAGGGCTGCTTTCATTAAAAAAAGTACTTACTTGGCCTATTGGATCCTCTATGAGAGATGCTTTCACATTGGGATATATATTTGAAGGACTCTATAGTGTCACTGGAAGACCTCTTCTAGAAATGGTCCATGATACAATTCATCAAAGCGAGTTGGGGCACTAAAGATTGGCCTATCTCCACTATGAATCCCTTATGAAATTGAAGAAGTTGGTCTCTAGAATCCTTGATGTTGAAGCTCAACATGATAGAGTATGTCCTAGATGTCCCAATGAAAATAAAATAAGGGGGCCATTCCCCTCTAGCGAGAAAAGACAAAAACCATCCTACAACTCATTCAATCTGACATATGTGGTCCTATGCCTATACATTCTCTTGGTGGAAATCTCTATTACATAAACTTCATCGATGATTTGTCAAGGAAGACATGGATATATTACTTGAAGCAAAAGGACGAGGCCTTGAGAATATTGAAAGAGTTCAAGGCCTTGGTCGAAAATCAAACAAGGAAGAAAATTAAGATCTTCAAGTCCGACAACGGTGGATAATACATCTCAAAATGAGTTCATAGATCTTCGTAAGAAGGAAGGTATCAAGAAGGAGACTATTATGCCCTATAATCCTGAACAAAATGGAACATTTGATTGAAAGAACAAGTTTATTATGGAAACTGCTCGAGCCATGCTCCATGATAAAAATCTGCCAAAATTCCTTTAGGGTGAAGCAACGAATATTGCAGTATATGTTCAAAATAGGGTTCCTCATCAAGCATTGGAAAAAAATACTCCCGAAGAAATATTCACAAGTGCCAAGCTCGATGTTGGTAATTTCCATATATTTGACTTCCCCATATATTTCCATGTGTCGAAGGACATTTTACCCACCACTTCGTAGGTGATATCCCTAGGAGATTTTTTTTCTTTCTATGATGGACCTCAGTCGGCAACCAACAACCCCTTGCCACGTGAGCCAACCATGTGGTACCTCGCCCATTTGTATTGATCATATGTTTGAAGGTGGGCCTCCCAAACCTAAAGGTATGCCTTGCCATTTGGTAATTGAGTATTAGGTTTAATTATCATGGACACTTTTGGACATGGATTGATGGGGGGATTCAGAGGAAAGAGTGGACTTAGTTTGTGCTTATGTCCCCTTGACCTCTTTTGGATGCTACCCTTGCATTTTAGTTAAGTGTTATATTATTTACTGAACATTGGGTTTTAGGGTGGTTCTCCTTGGGAAACCCAACATTGGTTGCGTGGTCCCACTCCCATATCCACCTACATAATCCCTTTTCCACTGATTATAACCCCATTCATCATATCTCCTACATGGGTCCACATTCCCTCACTGGGTCCACATATCGTTAGCATCCCTTTTCCCATGCCCCCACCTTGGGTCAGGCCTGGAATGATGCCCTGGAGGTTGAAGCAACTAAAAAGAAAATAAAAATCATAAATGGCCACATTTAATAGGAAAATGTACCAAAAATGAAAAATATGGTCAGAACAAAAATATCTAGCACGTGGGAAAATCCAATGCATGAGCTCTACCCCATTCCCATGGCCAACACCCTGGTTTCATAGGCCCTAGATGAGCCTCATTTATCATTCTGGAACCAATTATTGTCCCAACCCCTGGAGGGTAATGAACTGCCCTAACAAAAGTAGGGTATTCACTGTTATATCTTATACATCATGCTCTTATACTCTAAGCCTCGAGCTGTTAATCAAAGAAAAGTCATAAAAGGAAAAAGGCATGTAAATAAGGGTGGAAAAATCAAGGTTGGGGCACTTCATGTACGGCGATTTCTCCCTCCTACACATTACACACCCAGGTGTGGGCTTCCCTTTACCTAGCTACCCTTGTGCCCCAATATGTGGCCCAAGATTTCCCATATCATTCCTCTTTCCATTTCATATCTTGATCATATGCCACCACCATTTAAGGGGTGGATCTTGGACATACTATCCCCTCTAAGGGTAGAAACCACCTAATAAGATACTTGGCTTACCCCCTTTACAACTCGGAGACAATAGAACATCCCAAAGCCCACTATGGAAGGGCAGACCATTATGAAGTGTCCACTTGTTGTCCATGGTTTATAAGCTCTTTAACCCTACTACTCTAATAATTTGTTGTGCTGGAGGGCTAGGTGACACATTGGATCTTATACAAGATTGAATATGGTGTCCATTTTTTCTTTGGTCTCCCTATACAGGGTCCTAATCTTCCAGAAGGATACATTGGCACATGTAGGGTGTGTGTCGAGAGCCATGGGCCTCCACAACAGTAGAAAACATTCCATGGATCCCTACGGATGCTCAGAGATTGCTAGAGATCCACCTTTAGGACGAGGAAGATGCACTTGGTACACTATGCCCACTTGACCCCATAGGTGTACCACACACTTGGAAGGTGTTCCACGACTTATACGATGATATGGAATCATTTATTCCAGCATCTGAGCCTTTACATAGGGTCTAAAACATCTTCGATTCATTTGAAGACCCATGGGGTCATTTGTGTGCCCCCACATCCAAAAGGAGCACCACAGGTTTACTGTTTGGAGAACAAGGGGCCACCCCCTTGTCCATCAATTTTGAGGGTCCCATGCATCATTACTGCACTCATGGATCCAATCATGCCTCTTAGAAGGCCCTATGACATCAGTTGACCTCTTAAGAGGCTTATTATTTCATGTATGAACTAGTTTGGTGGCCCTGTCAACAAAATTTAGGTCTACTTGCACATTATTTTATTTTTAGGGGCTAATGTAGGCCCATTAGGGAGTTCAAACTCTTAATTGGTGATTAAATAGGAGTTAGATGGATTCATTTGTATCATCACTTGGATTAGGATCTCTCTCTCATTAGAAAACTTCACATTTTTTCCTTGGTGGATATTTTTGGACGATGGATGAATTTTGATGTATGGATTTGGGTTCTTTCTATCTTGGAGCTTTTTATATTGCGAATGTGATGCATGTTGGATATATTATGTAATGTGTAAGTGCAAATTTGACGATATTTTTCATGTTGCTGCACACATTTGAACTTCACGTAGAAATTATATAACTAATATGTTATATGTCCAAGATTCTCATGATCACACACTATTTTAACTTCATGCACAATACAAAATCTATTCCACCATTGATCATCACATGTGGAAATTAAATCAATTGCAATGCACACATGAAACCATAAAAATTCACACACATTAACACAGTGATTTATGGGAAAGCCTGAAGCTGAAAACCCCAAATATTTGTATATAATATATGTCATAGAGATCATGTAACAATCCTCATACAAAGCTGATCATATCAAGCTCTCAGTACAATACAATCGCTACACACTAATCAGGCCCGATCTTGCAAATCCATGCAGGTCTGCGCCACACAGCAACTGCCCTCCTCTTCAACAATCCTAGAATGAAGAATGGCTACGAATGAACTCGAATTACCGACTTGCCTTGCACAATCCTCATTGGCATCTCACTTCCAGTGTTGGATGCAATCAATGCATCACTATAGTCACAACTGATAGTCATCTTGCCCTTTCACCTATCTCTCCACTGGTCTCCACTGAAACTGTCCATGCACTGTAGTTAACTGATGTAATCTTCAGTTGATTAATGAGTTAATATTTAGTGAATTAATTATTAATTAATTCACACCACTCTCACTAGTGTATCAATCAGTTAGACTAGATACAACTAGCTCAACTGTGTCTAACTGAGTTAAACTGAACACAACTCCACAAACTACTTATACAACTCCACCAAACTCTGTCACATGAGTATTAAGCCAAGTCTCCATGCAATAGCTCTAGTAAACACTCGGGAATAGCGTAATTCCTTCTTTCAGCTACTGTGCCACATATGTGCACTTAACTGAAGTGCTCCAAGATAATAAGATAATGTTTAGAGTCCAAATATTATTAAGAGCTAATAATATTCGACATATCTATTTTTAGACTGGTAGTCTAAAAATAGACTCCACCCAATATGTCTAAAAATAGAAGTTCATATATTTTTCCAACTTGACTAACCATCCACAAATATCATCCTGCAACTCATAGAATATGATCTACATGTCTAAAAATAGACATTTTCTAAAAATAGACTTTGCGCCAAAAATAGCACAGGGCCCACTTAGTGAAGAGGCGGAATATTTTCACTAAACTCATCATCTTGTTGAATCTCAACACTCCTCTCACACCACCGTTGATTATCGCCACCAGATCTGATTTTATGTTGTGAATTTGCTCTTGGTGAGCGCCTTCGTCAGAATATCAGCATCCTGATCCTCCGTAGGAATGTAAGAAAGCAACATGATCTTCTGCTGCACACAATCTCTGATATGATGGTACCAGATGTCAATATGTTTAGATCTATCATGAAATACTGGATTAACTGAGAGTTTCATGCAACTATGATTATCACAATATATCACAGTGGGATCTAAGTGTGAACCGAATAACCCGACCAGGATCTTCCTCATCCATATAGCCTTGCATGCAGCCAAACTTGCTGCCATTTACTCAGCCTCCGCTGAACTGAGTGCCGCGGATCTCTATTTCTTGCTGTACCAAGAAAATTCTATAGACCTGATACTAAAAATCCCTCTAGATGTGCTCTTTCTGTCTGTTGGGCTCCCTACCCAAGCTGCATCCGTGAAGCCATGCAGCTTCAACTCATCCGACTGTCTATACCGCAATCCATATCCAGATGTGCCTCTGAGATACCTCAATACATGCTTGCTTGCCTTCTAAAAGAGCTTGGTAGGCTTAACCATAGCTGGTGAAAGATGGTTATCATCATAGCATATGTCTGGTCGTGTATTGACTAGATACATGAGTGAACAAACCAACTGTCGGTAAACAGTGGCATCCACTACCTCTGCCGATGTAGCATCCTCTTTCCTCCAACCACCAGGAAGAGGAGTGTCGATAGGCTTGTAGCCTTGCATGTTGAACTTCTCTAGTATCTCCCAGGCATACTTGCCTTGAGACACAAACAGTGCATCCTTCCGCTGCCAAATTTCCAATCCCAAGAAATAATGAAGGAGGCCCAAGTCCTTCATCTCAAACTCCTTTGCAAGATCTGCCTTGCATGAGTGTATCAACAGTTCATCACCCATTAGTATCAAATCATCTACATAAAGTACAATTATCAGCAACTTACCCTCCACCACAATCTAGCATAGGTTCGGATCCACCTCACTCTTGGAAAAACCAAGTTCGGTGAAATAACTGTCTATCCGTGTGTACCAAGCACGAGGTGCTTGTTTCAGCCCATACAACGCTCTTTTGAGCCTGCACACATGCGACTTGCTGCTGAAGATTTAGAAACCTTCAGAATTATCTATGTACACCTCCTCCTCAATGAATTCATTGAGGAACAAAGTCTTCACATCCATTTGATGAATGTGCCAACCCATCTGCGCTGAGAGAGCAAGGATGGTCCGTATGGAAGAATACCTTGCGACAGGTGCAAAGGTTTCTTCATAGTCGATCCCCTCGATCTGTGAGAAGCCCCGGGCAACAAATCCCGCCTTTTACTTCTCGACACTCCCGCCAAAAACTTGCTTCACTTTGTAGATCCATCTCGAACCTACCACTGATTTCCCTTCCGGCCTTGGGACAATCTCCCATGCACTATTTCTGACAATCGAATCATACTCTTCCACCATGGCATCCACCCATGCGGGATCCTCCACAACTTCCTCGAAAGAGGATGGTTCTGTCATGATACACTTTCTCATCAGAGCCATGTATCCAGTAAATCGGTTAGGTGACTGTCTCTGTCTGCGCTGTGATGTAGGGGCTCCTACATTCTGTGCTGCATCAAGATTCAGTCGCTCAGCTTCTGTAGTGCGCTTCTGCCCTCTGATGGTTGGTGCTGCATGAGTGGTTTCTTCCACTCCATGAACCTCCTCTTGTGGCTGATCCACATCCCGAGGCTCATATTTAGGAACAATTAGCTCCTCATCTGCATGCAAGTGTAGCTCCCTCTCAAGCGATACCTTCATGGCTTTCTCCTCATGAAATTTGATATCCCGTCGCAGAACAATCTTCCGAATGTTTGGAAAATACACACAATAGTTGTGGGGTGTTTCTGTGTACCCCACAAATATCCCAACCTCTGCGGTTGGCTCCAGCTTCTTCCTGGCATCCTTTGTCACATGAATGTAAACAAGTGAGCCAAAAATCTTCAAATGAGAAATATCAGGCTTCTTACTAGAAAACACCTCTTCGGGTGTACTCATGCCAAGTACTCTATGAGGACAACGGTTTTGCACATAAATCGCAGTGTTGCATGCTTAAGCCCAAAAGTGTATGGAAAGGCCCTTATCATGCAACATCTCCCATGCAACACCCACAATCGTTTTGTTCTTTCGTTCCGCGACCTCATTCTGCTGTGGGTTATGAGGCGCTATGAGCTCTCTTTGAATTCCTTCTGCGCTGCAAAAGTCTTTGAATTCGCCAGAGATGAATTCACCACCATTATCGCTCCTAAGAGCTTTCACCTGCTTCCCCGACTCTTTCTCAACCAGTGCCTTGAACTCACAGAACTTTGAGTATGTCTTTCTCTTCTTCTGCATGTAGAAGATCCAACACTTACGAGAAAAGTCATCAAAAAATATCACATAATACCTGTGCTTTGCTGTCGAAGCTACTGAGAAAGGTCCACACACGTTTGTGTGAATTCTCTCAAGGATTGTCGTGGCACGACTATCCTTCTCATGAAAAGTGGTCTTTACAAATTTTACCAAGGTACATCCCTTGCATTGATCTGACTGCGCAAGTGTACCCTTGGGAAGCCCGGTAGAAATCTGCTGCAAAATTTTCAAAGCGCCATGGTGAAGATGGCCCAATCTCCTGTGCCACAATTTTCCTTCATCCCGGCTCACCACTCCTTTTGCTTTGCCTGCCATTGCTGCGTAGCCATCTACCTGCAATTGATAAAGGTTCTTAACTCGAACCCCTATCCTCCGAGTTTCACTAGTTGCCTTACTGCGCAGGAAAGCCTTTCCCTCGCTAAAGAAAACATCATATCCCTTGTCTTCCAACATCGCCACAGAGATCAGATTCTTCTTCAATCCTGGAACATGCATGACATATTTCAAGATGAAAGGTTTTCCAGACTCCCTTTCAAAGGAAATGGTCATGATACCAGTCGCACTGTATCTACCATCATCGCCCATCTCGATGTGCACTCCAAGATCCTTCTCATCCAGATCTGTGAACAAATCTTTGTCTCCGGTCATATGGAAAGACGCATCACTGTCAAGAAACCACACTGATCCCATCACACTTGACACCAAGCATGTGATCAGCTAAAAATCCAGCTCAAACTACGAGGCTAAGGCCTCTCCAGCTGCAGATCCAACAACCTGCTTATTTTTCTTCTTCTGTGGACAATTAGTGGCGTAATGTCCGTGTTGGTGACAGTGAAAGCACTTCCCCTTGGACAAGTCCTGCTTCTTGCCTTTCGCACCGGATTGAGAAAGATTTTTATTTCCCTTCCCCTTCCTTGCTTTGGCAGCCAAAGCACAATTTTCTTCATCTTCATTCTTCGAAGAAGATCCATCCCTGGTACCCTGCCTTATCTCCTCCTACACAAGATCCGACCAAAGTCGCTCCCATCCTGGCAGTTTCTCCCGACCATTGATAGAGTCTTCGTAAATATGCCAAATCTTCGGAAGCCCCAGGAGAGCCAATCTCACCAAGTCCTCTTCATCAACATTAACCCCCACACTTCCCAGCTCATCCCTGCACTGGACAAACTTCGTGAGGTACTTGGGTATGCTGTCACCTTTCTCCATTTTTATTTTCCTAAGTTTGTCTTTAAGCGCCAACTTCCTCTGGTCGCTTCTGCTTTGGAACAAGTCTGTCAAAGCTTTCCACATCAATAATGGAGAAGCTTTACCGTGAAGGCTGGACACTATGTGATCCTTCACACCTTCCAACAAAATTCTTCGACACTTTGTTGTCTTCTTTTTCCATGCGTCAAGTGCGGCAGCATCGCTAGAAGCAGGTTTTGGAATTTCTGCATCTATGAACTCCTTCAACCCATTATCATCCAACATCGCCTCCATCCTGTCCTTCCATGCAATATAATTCAAGCTTCCATCAAGGGCATACTCCAATCGTAATTAGTTGAAAGACATTTCAATGAATGCTCAACTTCGACACCAAGAAAACACTACAGCAAATTCGAATTCCACCAGCGCAAAACTCAACCGCTTCAATAATTGCAATTGCTCCAATGATCAATGCTCTGATACCATGTAGAAATTATATAACTAATATGTTATATTTCCAAGATTCTCTTTATCACACACTATTTTAACTTCATGCACAATACAAAATCTATTCCACCATTTATCATCACATGCGGAAATTAAATCGATTGCAATGCACACATGAAAGCATAAAAATTCACACACATTAACACAGTGATTTATGGAAAAGCCTGAAGCTGAAAACCCCAAATATCTGTATATAAAATATGTCATATAGATCATGTAACAATCCTCATACAAATTTTATCATATCAAGCTCTCAGTACAATACAATCGCTACACACTAATCAAGCCTGAACTTGCAAATCCATGCACCAATCTCTGCCACCTGCTAGCCTGCCTCTACTGCGCAATCCATGTGGAAGAATGGCTCTGAATGAAATCTAATTCACCTAGCTTGCACTATGCAATCCTCATTGGCATCTCCACTGAGTGTTGGATGCAATCAATTCATCACTATAGTCACAACTGATAGTGATCTTGCTCTTTCACCTATCTCTCCACTGGTCTCCACTGAAGTTGTCCATGCACTGTAGTTAATTGATGTATTCTTCAGTTGATTAATGAGTTATATTTATTGAATTAATTAATAATTAATTCACACCTCTCACTATTGTATCAATCAGTTAGACTAGATACAACTAGCTCAACTGTGTCTAACTGAGTTAAACTGAACACAATTCCACCAACTACTTCTACAACTCCACCAAACTCTGTCACATGAGTTCTAACTGAAGTCCTCCATGCAATAGCTCCAGTAAACCCTCAGGAATAGCGTAATTCCTTTTGTCAGCTCCTGTGCCACATCTGTGCACTTAATTGAAGTGCTCTAAGAGAATAAGATAATGTTTAGAGTCCAAATATTATTAAGAGCTAATAATATTCGACATATCTATTTTTAGACTGGCAATCTAAAAATAGATTCCGCCCAATATGTCCAAAAATAGAAGTCCATCTATTTTTCCAACTTGACCAACCATCCACTAATAGCATCCTACAACTCATAGAATATGATCGACATGTCTAAAATAGACATAGTCTAAAAATAGACTTGCGCCAAAAATAGCCTGCGGGCCCACTTAGTGAAGGAGACTCTTTTCACTAAGCTCATCATCTTGTTGAATGTCAAAAATTATTAGGGCTAATTGTTGCACATGTTAAATGTGGAATTATGTGTCTATTTAGCGTATCTATGTGTATGGGCCATGTTGGATGAATGAAATTTCCTAGATATCGTGTTATCTTGATAAGCCTCCACCATTTGTAAGAAGTATAAATGTTTTAATGTCACTTTTCTTCTCTTGCCTCTAACATTGGACGAAGTTGACTTTGAAGCCTCCTTGAACAATGAAACACAATCCTTCTTCACAATTATCCTTGATTCCATATCCCCAAGTGAAATTAAGCACTGGTCCTCCATAGGGTGATCGTTTTCAACCCATTTTTTTAACCTTTTTCTTCCATTTTCCCAGGTCTAGCCCCATTGGGTCAACCAGGGCATCCGTTTCCTGGAAAATTCCCATAGGAAAAATTCGATCTCCTCGGGTCAAATACACTGGTGGGGCCCCCAGGCCTCCTCAAATTTTGAAGAAATTCCAATGGTGGAATCTCGAGATATCCCAAACCCTAGCTCTAGGATTAAGTTTTTCCCGGAGTTTCACAAGGCTAGTACCTGGTAGGATCAATTTGCCATCTTTGGATAAAAATTCCCGTTTGATCCTTTCCTCCAACATTTTCTAGGTTAAGAATATCGTTGGTTTCTAAACTCCATCCCCTGACTTGGGTTGGGTCCACTTGTCCTCTTGTTGGGGCCCTTGTTTTGAAAATTAAACAGTTTTGTGTTGCGGAGAACAGGTGGAGGAGTGCAACCACAGTAGACAGAGAGCTGCCACGATTACGAAGGGGTGAAGGGCAGGTGGTGTGGCTATTGCGGAAGTAGGTACATATGGCAAAGAGAAGCAACAAAAGACAATCAGTGGGATTCCCAACAATCAGGGAAATCAAAAAACCACTGAGTGGAAAAGAAGGAAGAACTGTAAGTCGGGTTGGCGATGGAACAAATAGGCAGCTGATCAATGGAAAGAAGAGGTTGGCTCAGTAGGGATCATGGAGCAGGAGCCATGGGAGAGCTCTGTTCATGTTGTTCTTTTCTCTCTCTCTCATCGTTCTATTCTATATCTTGTACTGCGACTGTAATCAGTTCTGCCAGGCATGCTCTGAGGAGTGTTGTAATAGTCTTTTGCTGTTAATGCATCACTTTCTAATATAAGGCTGCCGTTCTGAGTTCTGTCTTGTGTTATAGTTTAATGGGATATACAAATATTTTGAATTTTAGTTTATCATTATGATCAAGTTCATGAGTACTGTTATCTATCTGGTATTTACATTTATTCGAAGTACTGAAGTTATGGATGGTTTGCACATTTACCATGCTTGATCAATACCTGACCCAACCCCAGCCTTAGTAAGGTCGCGACACGCCTCGGGTGAGACACTCTATTCCTCGGAGTAGTGTGAAAATGCCGGCGTTGTGCTAGAATACTGTGGTAACCCTTGTTGGCCACCTTTCTGAACCTGGGTCTCCCCCTAAGACCTCTTTTATTGCCAAAAAATGGTTCTGTTTCCGGGACCTAAAATCTCATTTTGGAGTTAGATCATGGTATCATGGATCTTTGAGAAAGAAATACGAAAATGGTGGGACGACCATCTGGACTAGTTCATAGCTCAGAAAGAGGAAGTGAGACAAAAAAAATAGAAGACTGTTAAGAACCAGATTCTCTTCTCTGAGTCCGCCAGTGGTATCTACGAGATATTTTTGGGAAAGTTCCCTGAGGATCTCTACAACTGGTTGTGGAGAGTACAAACCAAGGTAGTCCCGGGAGGGTTGCGGAACGTCTGTCGCAAGTGGGTGCACTCAGATCTGGTAGCACTCCATTGGTTAGATACCGATTTGACCCGAGCTGTAGATTTTTGGGTGCAATCTACCTTGGAAAGATACATAGTAGAGTTCGTAGCTGAATGCTACCAGTCTTTCTCAAAAGTGGAGGACGTATTTAGATTAGGGCTGCGTGGAGGGCTGCTAAGGGAGATCCCTCTGTGGATTAAGGATTTGATGGTGGATGAAGGATTGATGGAGTTCCAAAAAGCTGAGATGGAGACCTAAACCTACAGTACTGGGGAAAGGGACTGAAGGAGAGATGATACAAGTAAGCTGAAAAGGGGGAATAGGGATATGGATTCCAAGAGCTCCAGTAGGTTAAGGGAACGACGAGCACATCAGAGGGCGCAACTCACCCAGAAGTGATGGGAAAGGGTTATGAAAGAATTTGAAAGAAATGAAAGGAAAGGGAGAGACAAAGGAGAGGCGCCTCAGACGACGAAGAAGATGGAAGGTCAGACGGGTTCCCAGGATGTAGGGAGGACCACTAGGGAAGTGCAGCAGGTGTATACGAGCCCAACCCAAGTAGAAAAGGGAAAGGAGTATGAAAAAAATGACGTGTGCCCTGAGGAGGCATTCGATGTGGAGTTGCATGTTGCGATGGAGCAACTATTCCGAGAAAGGCCGACACCCATAATCCCAGGTAACTTTATTCCCCAAAGCTCAAGTATCTCTAGTCCCGACCTTCCCCTGATACTCTATGAGCCACTAGGTGAATTTTTTTTAAGTTACGGGAATTAAGTAAGTCAAGTAGCGTTCAGTACACAACAATAATACACACTAGCAACAGTACTGGTAATACCATCTCACAACCGGGAGTAAGGGGTTTTGTTCTAGTAAGCCCCACACAAGGAAGCATGGCAGGATTTCTTTACTCGGTACCCAGAGTTTTCTGGGAGGGGTAATGACGATGTGGGGAAACACTACTACCTCTGTGAGGCCATATGGAGGGCTCGACAGACACTAGACATAGGTAAGTTGGTAGAATTTCAAACTACTCTCCGGGAGAGAGCTCTACGCTGGTTTATAAAGTGGTCTGAGACTCATCAGAACCTGGCATTAGACAATGTAAAAAGGGATTTCGTGAAGGAGTTCAAATTACCCTAAATAGATCAACAGGGTTTATCAGAGATGTGGGAGATCAAGCAATGAGAAGGGGAAACTGCATGGGATCTGATGAGGAGATTCAAGGACGCGGTTGAAAAAATCAGCTACTCGATCGATCCCAATCACGAAAGGGATTTGTTTATCAAAGCCCTTCTCTCGCTAACAAGGACCCCGCTGACACAACAAAAGATCGAGACGTTGCAAGATGCATTAGAACAGGCCATGGAGATAAAGGCCATGGCGGGATACCCACAATAATTTAAAGGAGGGGCATTAGCTCAGGACCCTTCAAATAGCTAGCTTGAAAGAAAATTAAAGGAAATTCAACCCCTGCATCCAGTGAGGCCAAATGTATGGTGCACGCACTGTCTAATGGAAGGACATGTGGTAACCGAATGTCCTCGATTGCGAGTCTAGAATGTGGGGACACCAGCAATAGGGGCACCAGGAGCTCCACCAGCAGGAGGGGTCGTGCAAGTAAATACCCAAGGATTATATCTTTCACAATACCCATACCCGGGGTTCCCCACGCAACAAAATTTAGCGACGACTGAGTATTGCGAGATCTACAAAAGCGTGGGTCACTCACCCCACTTATGCCCCATACTGCAAAAGTACTCCAATGTCCCGAACAACATATAATGTGAGTTTTTTGCATCTACCACGCACAACATAGAGCAGTTTAGAGCTCTGGATGCTTTGGCAGAACGGTTAGACATGCCTTCATATAGAGTGAATGAGGATCCTAGAGGACGAGGAGGAGGCATGACAGGAGGCCGAGTGGGAGGAAGAGGAATAGTACGATGCTACAACTGTGACCAAGAGGGCCATGTGGCTAGGGAATGTCCACTTCCTATAAGACCTTGGTGCTCTCAGTGCAGGGTTAACACGCACGCAACAGAAGACTCCCCAAGAAAGGTCCAGACAAAGAGGAACAAATCTAGTAAATGCTGAGCCAAGAATAATTGAGGCTCAAACGATGCAGAATGTAGATATAGTGACGTGGGGAGGAAAACGAACCGGGGAAGATGCACAAAAGATGGACCCGATAAAACTGGTAAGACCAGTATCTCCAAAGCCAACATTCAGGCTAGAGAAATAGAAGCAATTATTTCAAGAGGCAGTAGAAGCATTTTCCCAGCTTGGGGGAAGAAAAGGAATCAAAATTCCACAACACAAGGAAGGAGATGAAAACCAAGCCAACACAGATACTAAAATTGAAGAATGGTTCCGTCTATTTCTAAAAATTGTTAGCAATGCACCCATGTTGGAACAATTAAAACAAAACCTAGAAAGAGTAGTGCAGAAGACGACAGATCCAGGGGAATCATCTGGCACGATACATAAATATATACAAAGAGTGAAGAGAAATAAGATAAGGACAGGAAAAGAGTTCCGGTGAATACTCAAGTCGCGAGATTCCAAATCAAGGACATAATGCTTGATCTGGGGTCCAACGTAAATATCTTGCTCATAAAAATGTGGGAAGCATTGGGGAAACCAAGACTACATGCTCACCAATTCAACTCCGTATGGAAAATCAATACTGCATTGTGTCCATAGGCAGGCTGGAGGAGGTCGAAGTCGACGCTGCAGGAGTAAAGACGTACACGGACTTTGAGGTCATCGACATTATGGGAGACAAAGATCCCTATCCATCATTACTGGGGATTGGCTGGGCTTTTGAAAACTATGAAGTAATAGATTTAAAGAAAGAACTGATGACCTTTGAGGACGGAGAGGTCAAAGTCACCCAACTGCTCGACCCATATCAAGGTCCCTGATACACAGAGTCTATCGATAATAAAGAAGATGCTCAACTTCTTGACCATCTTTATCAAATGACTGCAGGAAGAAGGGAATATTACATCAAACTGACGGCGAGAGGATCGATGAGCTGGAGGAGCATTCAAAGCTCAGACTTGGGCCCAGAGATAGCCTGGGAGGACTGGTAGAAAGGGGGATATGAGACCAGCACAAGGAGATGCGCCACCATTAGATGAATCAATTGGATCGGGACTAAGGTGAGAGATTACCCAACTTTATCTGATATGAACGCTGTAAATACTTTCATTATCAAAACAAAAGACAATGTATTGGTAGATGAGAAGTCTTGCTCATGGACATGGCCTTGCAATCCATGGCTTCAAGATGGTGGAGATACCACCACAACTCTCTGTCGCAATGGGACAGAGTTTCAGCAGCACTGAAAGGCAGGTTCAAGGGAGAAGAAGGACCGCAATGCACTCAGAAGTTCCAGGGGGATTCAGATCCTGCAAAGAATTTGAAGAAGTGTGAAGATCAATGGAAAACTACAGAATACCCACATGAGCTGTGGGTCCACAAATTTATACACTCCCTTGATAAGATTCCACAGGCCTGGTACCTAACGGAGGAGAGGAAAAGGGGAACTGGCACTTGGCAAGAAGTTATGAATAAGTTTACACAATTATTCTTATTTGAAGGAATGACAGATACAATTACACAAGCGGTACAGGTCATTAAAAGGGTACTGTTCTTCCCAAAGAATTAGGAGGAGGATGAGCAACCACTCCCGAACCAAGACATCCGACAGTCAGTAGCATGCAAGAAGATAGACAGTGAGATGGACGATGATAATCTAGAGGGACTTAGACATCTATACTTTGAAGAAACAAAGGGAGAGAGGAATATTTAGGAAAACAAAACAACCGAGGGAATTCATTTGCTCCCCCTCAAAAGTAAGAAAATGAATATTGGGACCGAAGAGAAGCCTAAACTAGCAACGATCGGGGACTACTGGGATGTTGAGACGACCAAGGAAATATTTGGTCTATTACAGGAATATGAGGACTTGTTTCCGTCGTCCGTAGTTGACTTGAAAGGAATCAAGGGGGACCTGGGAGAAATGTGTATAACACTAAATCCTGATGCAAGACCAATCAAACACATACCCTATTTGTTGAATCTAAGGGTAAAGGAAAAAGTTAAAGCAGAAATCGACAAGATGTTGAAGGTAGGGTTGATATTCCCAGTGGAGGAAGCAGAATGGGTAAGTCCCATAATTATACAGAGTAAAAAGGATAAGGTGAAAATTCGAGTCTGTGTTGATTATAGGAGTTTGAACAGTGCCTGTATACATGATCCATTCCCCACACTATTCAGTGACGAAGTCCTAGACAATGTTGCGGGGAACGAAGCATATTATTTACAGATGGATTCTCAGGGTACCATCAAGTAAGGATAGCCGAGGAAGATAAGAAAAATACAAACTTCACCACCGAATGGGGCTCCTTTGCATACCACGTAATGCCATTCGGCTTGAAGAATGCGCCAACAATATTTTCGCGCATTGTCATAGCAACATTCCGTGACTATATCCATAAATTCCTAGAGGTTTATATGGACGACTATACTGTCTACAACCTATTGAAAGACCATGCCACACTACTGGGAATTATGTTTGATAGGTGTAGATAGCTACAGATCTCATTGAACCTAAAGAAGTGCATCTTTGTGGTGCCGTTTGGAACATTGCTCGAACACGTATGAAAACAAGGAGTCTGCATGGATCCAACAAAGGATGCGGTGATAATCAACATGGAAGCTCTAGAAACTGTGAACAAATTGAGGTCATTGTTAGGCCATACAAGTTATTATAGGCGATTCATCCGTAACTACGCCAAGATAACAATCCCATTGATGAAGCTATTACGGAAATCAAAACAATTCAACTGGATAGAAAGTTGTGCAATGACCCCAGACACCTTGAAGGAAAAATTGGCAAGTGTGCCAATATTGGCTCATCCAGATTGGGACAAGAAATTTCATGTCCACATTGATGCTTCAAGCATCGCACTCGGAGTGGTTCTAGCCCAACCAGGGGACACTACATTTGATCACCTAGTGTACTTTGCAAGTCAAAAAATATAAACAGCGGAACAGAACTACACCACGACAGAAAGGGAAGCATTAGCAATGGTGTACTCCCTCCAAAAGTTCCGCCACTACCTGCTGGGAGGAATGTTCAAGTTTTTTACAGACCATTCAGCTTTGAAGTATCTAATGAACAAACCGATTTTGGAAGGAAGGATATGCAGATGGCTCCTACTCTTTCAATAATTCACCTTCGAGGTGATAGTCAAACCTGGGTGATTGAACGTGGGACCAGACCACCTATCAAGGCTCGAAACCGGAGAAAATGAAGGATCTCTAGATGATCAGCTACCAGACACTGATCTTCTCAGGGTAGAAGCCATCCCAGAGTACCTAGATCAAATCGAGACCTACCTAGCAACAGGACAGTGCCCAAAGGAATATATCGCAGTACAGAAGAAACACCTAGTAGTCTAAGCGGAAGAATAACAACTCATCCCAGGACACTTGTACAAAATAGGGTTGGAACAGATCTTACGAAGATGTGTCCTGGACCACGAGAGGGAGGCCGTACTATGGGAGTGCAACTCACAAGTTGCGGGAGGACACATAGGAGCTAAACCGACGACTAGAAAAGTACTACAGGCGAGCTTATGGTGGCTGACGGTACAAATTGATAGTAAGGAGATTGTAAAGAAACGTGATGTTTTCCAGATGACAGGATGTCCATTGCATAGAGATGAGCTTCCCTACACCCAGTAAAAGCACTACAACCATTCGAGAAATGGGCAGCTGATTTTATAGGCCCGATTGCACCTGTGGCAAGAAAATCGCAGGCCCGGTATATCATCACCACAACTGACTATTTGACAAGATGGGCAGAGGCAACACCGGTGAAGGACTCCACAACCGACACAACGGCATGTTTCATATTTGAAAACATAATCAACGAATTTGGATGCCTAAAAATTCTGACGAGTAATCAGGGTACGCATTTCATCAATGCCACCATTAGATCCCTGCTCGAAAGCTTCATGGTACAACATCACAGGAGCAGCCCCTACCACCCACAAGCTAATGACACGGTAGAGGCATTAAAAAAAACCTCGAAAAGGGATTAAAAAAAATCTACAATGCTCAATGAGACGATTGGGACGAACTTATACCAGAAATTCTGTGGGCATACCGAATGACTGTCAAGAGGCTCAATAACCAAACGCCTTTCTAGCTCGTGTACGGAAGAGAGGCCGTAATACCAGTAGATTTTGCAATACCTAGCCTCCTGATTGCGACCTCACTCCAGCTATCAGAAGAAGAATCCCTGAAGGACAGATTACAGGAGTGAAAAGCACTGGAAGAAGATAGGTTTTTAGCAGAATTCCACCAAACTGTCCAAAAGGAAAGACAAAAAGCGTGGCACGAATGCACTATCAAACACAAAACTTTCAAGGTTGATGGAAAGGTTTTACTATATGACAGCAAGAACCAAAAGTTTCCAGGTAAACTGCAAATTCATTGGCTAGGACTGTATCACGTAATCGAAATCAAGGAATCTGGAGCAGTGCGCTTAGCACAACTAGACAGCAAAATACTGCCAGGATGGGTGAACGACGCATGCCTGAAACCCTACCATGAGTAAGTTTCACATTTCATTTCAAATAAGCTCTCGCAACCAAGAGAAGTCAGTAGGGTAGAGTAAGCTAGAATAAATCAAGTCAATAACTCTCTCGCACCTGAGAAGAGCTTAGATAGGATTCCCAATAAAGATATTTTGTAGCATAAGAAAAATTATCTGTTGCATTGCGGGGACCGTAGTGCAACTGATTGTGGTCGAGGGGGGATCAGGTCCAACGTGTCAGCCACGTCATAAGGAAAAGTGTGTCGAACTTCATTCCATCATCATTACTCATAGTACCCATGTCAGTTCGTAGGATTACCGAGATTTGAAAAATAATTGCCATAATTAGCATCACCCATACTGTAATAAATTTTCCATAATAATCCATAACCATCACCCATCACGTCTAACCAAACCCTGAAACCACAGTCAACTTTGTTAAAACCCACCTCAGCTCGGTAACTAATCGCACGATTATAGCCGCGGGGAAAGGTAGGGAAAATTAATTAGTTATGGGGTCTTATCAACCTCATGTGTGCCGGTTACTTACATAACCTGCATGACAGAAAGCATGAGAATGCCAAAGAAGTTCTAGTTAGAATCAGAAACAACAGACGAAACAAGGGAAACGTCACCAGAGAAAGAACAAGGAAGGGGTACAGAATCAAGGATTCATAAGGAAAGAGGAGGAATAGCGTTGCAAGTGTATCAAAGGAGATCAAAGATGACCAGGGTAGCGCCAGTAGTCATTGAGCATGAGCTCGATGAGAGGATTCACAAGCTGGAATCCATGGTAGGTAAATACGACAGTGCCTCGTTGAATGGTACCGACCTCACAGACTCTTTCCAATTTCCAACAATGAAGAAATAGGTCTACACGAAGAATTATGCAATAGAGGCGGGACAACAAGCACAAAGAGTACTTCCAGACTTTAGAGGTGTGCATCAATCCACCATACTGAACCTACGAAACCTTCCAGTGTTTGGCATTACGGGAGCTGCAATGCAATGCACCAAGTTTTTACTAAGTAGAATTCACAATGGGTCGCTCTGGCTGGGAAGAGAGATCCAAATTCACGTTGAAGACATTCATAGATTGACTAGGTTGTCACAGGAGGGGAGAGACGTCTCTACAGCTTTCCAGACGGTGTCCAAGAGAGCAAAGAAAGCAGGGGACATGGACTACTACAAAAATTATGACACCAATAGAGGGGGAAAAGGAGCTAAGATAGACTTAATCAACAACCCAGTGACCAAATTTTCTTATTACTTGATCGCAAGAAAAACAATGAGACATTATACAAAAGGGGAATGCACGCTAGACAATATTTCAGTTGCAGAGCATTGTCTCCAAGGGGAAAAATTGAACTGGTGCTCGTTTCTACTTAATGAGTTGTTCGAAGCATGGGAGGACAACTATAGGAGGGCCACGAGATTCATCTATGGGTACCTTTTCATGGCGCTAGCCATGTGGAAATGAACATTTCCAGGAATAAGGCAACCACTGGAAATGGCGCCAGGCCAACCACTCGTAATGAAGTTCACACCTTGGAAAATATCAGGGACCCTAGCTCGAAGGAGGTGAACGAGGAGGCATTCAAATTATGGTACAACCATATGGTGGATGTGGTGATGAGCCAACAACGAATTCCATGGACCCTGCTAGACAGCTATGCAGCACAAATATGTTTGGGTTTAACCATAAGCAGACTTACATTCGGCTAGCCTGCGTGCCAGAGTCAACCTTCAAGATGAGGCTGTTGAAATTGCAAATTGATGAGAGGGTTTTTCACGCAGAGGTATGCTCCTGGCCTAAGGTAGCAATGGATATCAGAAGCGGAGTATACATCTACTCGTTCGATGGAATGCTGCCAGACCCGTTGCCGGGGGACACAACAGAGGAAGCAATGGCTAGGATGTCGCGGCTACAATTGAATCCAATCATCAAGTAACTAAATACCAAGGTAAGCTTTAAGCAGGTGGTCCAAAATTTAACTAATGATTCTCCTGTGTTTCCTACATTTATAGAATTTTAGGCAACAAATTCTGCATCCTCTTCCATCCCAGTCCCCCTAGTCACCACCCTACCATTGGAATTGTTTACTTCACCACCATTAGAAACCACATCTCTCGTTAGGAAAATTAAAGCCTCGAAGACAGCTGTAGCCACCCCCAAGGGTAAGAAGGTGAGAGTTGCAATGTTCAGCCAAGTCGTTGATCTGATAGGGGAAGATCAAATGCAACTTATGGACACAGGTGTCCCAATCAGAGAAGAGCCCGTAACAGAACCCCAGACGACTCAGGAGCTACCCCCGATAAACCCCTATTCTTTTCTCAACGTCTGTATATCACCTCCCCGCACTCACCAACCCTTAGTCAGCACCTCATTCACTTCCAAAGATAACCCATCTCACACACCGTCCACATCAGCCACCATATGTGACCCAGTCAAGGTGCAAAATAAAACAAACGGAGATGCCGAGACTGAGATTAACTCGGGTACAACAACGATACCCGAGGTTAGCCAGACCCTGGTTGGACGAGGTTATTTTTAGGATATTTTAAGTCAAGACACATCTTTTGCTGAAGACATAACAACTCAAGCCGAAGAGCCAAAACAATTCCAAGAGGCAAGGTTGATACTTCAATGATCCAACCCCATATAAGCATGGGTAACCCCAGTGGTTCGGTGCCACAACCAACTCAACCGTAGTCACCACAAGAGCACTCAGCAAGATCCATTGCAAGCGGTCAGCCACTCCAAGAACGACAGTTGAATCAAGATATCTCTGGAGTCGAAAGTGTGTAGACCTGGGGAACTGTTGAGATCCAAAAAGATGATGAAATTAGTGAAAAGAGTCGCCTTCACTAAGTGGGCTCGCAGGTTGTTTTTGGCGCAAGTCTATTTTTAGACATTGTGATCATATTTTAGAAGTTGCAGGATGCTATTAGTGAATGGTTGATCAAGTTGGAAAAATAGATGAAATTCTATTTTTAGAATATTGGGAAAAGTCTGTTTATAGATCACTGATCTAAAAATAGATGCATGTCGATTATTATTAGCTCTTAATAATAATCAGAATCTAAACAACAACTTATTCTCTTGGAGCACTTTGTTTCAAAGCAAGTACGTATGTGGCACATCAAAGGGACCGAGAGAATTACACAATTCCCAAAGGTTTACTGGAGCTAATGCATGGAGGGCTCAATTAGAACTCAAGTGGCAGAGTTATGACACAGTTGGAAGAAGTAGTTATGGAGTTGTATTCAGTTTAACTCAGTTAGACTCAATTGAGATAGTTGTATCTAGTCTAACTGATTGATACACTAGTGAGAGTGGAGTGAATTAATTCAAAAATAATAACTCATTAATCAAATGAACAATACAATAGTTAACTACAGTGCATGCAACAGCAGAGAATTCAAAGGAGAGGTAGGTGAAAGGGTGGGGAAGATGGACTAAGACACAGACTATAGTGATGCATTGATATCATCACACACACATTGGAGCTGCCAATGAGGATTTTGAGTTTCAAGGCAAGAGTAATTTAATCATTCGAGCTATTCTTCACATTAATTCGAGGAGGCGTGCTAGCAAAGAGATCTATGCATGGATTTGCAGATTGTTCCCGATTAGTGTATGATGATTGTGCTATACCGAGAGCTTGATAAGCTTTGTATTAGGATTGTCATATGATTCCATGATACATAATATATAGTTGGGGTTTTCAGATTAGGCTTCCTGCTAAAAACAACCTGTCTTATGTGCTATTATTTTTATTTATGTTTTACATGTGTGTGCAATCAATTTTCTTAAAGATTAACAAGTGGAATGATTCAGTATCTTGCATAAAGTTAAATAGTGTGAGATCAGGTGGATCTAGGACATATGCATGCTTAGTGCATATAATTTCTACATGGTATCAGAGCATTGTTAATTGAATATTGCAATTGTAAAGTGAGTTTGTGCTGGTGGACAATTCGAATTTTCTACAAAAGATTCTTGGTGCAGAAGTTGAGTATAAATTGAAATGGCTTTCAATGGGTAGCGATTGGAGTATGCCCTTGATGGGAGCTCGAATTACATAGCCTGGAAGGATAGGATGGAGGCAGTGCTAGAGGATAATGGACTGAAGGAGTTCATCGATAGCAATGTTCCTAAGCCGGGATCTAGCGATGTTGCATTACTTGACGCATGGCAAAAGAAGACAGCAAAGACGAGAAGGATTCTGTTGAAAGGTGTGAAGGACCATATTGTGTCCAGAATTCATGGGAAATCCACTCCATTCTTAATTTGGAAGGCTTTGACAGACTTTTTCCAAAGTAGAAGTGACCAGAGGAAGTTGGCGCTTAAAGACAAGCTCAAAAAAATAAAAATGGAGAAAGGCGACAATATTCCAAAATACCTCACAAAGTTTGTCCATTGCAAGGATGAACTGGGAGGTGTGGGGGTTACTGTTGATGATGAATACTTGGTGAGATTGGCTCTCCTTGGGCTCCCGGAGAGTTGGCATAGCTACAAAGACTTTGTCAATGGACAGGAGAAACTGTCGGGATGGGAGCGACTTTGGTCGGATCTTGTGCAGGAGGAGATAAGGCGGGGTGCCAAGGATGGATATTCATCAAAGAATGAAGATGAAGAGAATTGTGCTTTGGCTGCCAAAGAAAGGAAAGGAAAGGGGAAGAAATATCCCTCAAAATCCGAAGCTAAAATCAAGAAGCAAGATTTTTCCAAAGTGAAGTGTTTTCACTATCACGAACATGGGCATTTCACCACTAACTGGCCCGCGTAAGAAGAAGAAAAAGAAGGTCACTGGATCTGCACTGAGAGTCATTAGCCTTGTACTTCAACTTGATTTATCCTTGATCGCATGCTTGGTTTCAAGCTACATGGGATCGGTGTGGTATCTTGATAGTGGTGCATCTTTCCATATGACGAGAGACAAAGAGTTGTTTAGTGACTTGGAGGAGAAGGACCTCTAGATGCATATAGAGATGGGCGAAAATGGTTGGTACAATGCGACTGGAATTGGGACCATTACCTTTGAGAGGGACTCTAGTAATCCATTCTTGTTGAAGAATGTTATGCATGTTCCAAGTCTAAAGAAGAACTTGGTCTCGGTCGCAATGCTGGAAGACAAAGGTTATGATGTTGTTTTCAGTGAGGGAAAGCCTTCCTTCGACATAAAAAAACAGGTCAAACCAAGAAGATAGGGGTTTGAATTAAGAATCTTTAGAAGCTGGAGGTAGATGGTTGTGTTGCAATGGTGGGAAAAGCAAAAGAAGTGGTGAACCGAGATGAGGGAAAATTATGGCACAGGAGATTGGGCCATCTTCACCATGGCGCTTTGAAGATTTTGTAGAAGATTTCTACTGGACTTCCTAAGGGTACTCTTGCGTAGTCAAATCAGTGCAAGGGATGTAATATGGGTAAGTTTGTGAAGACCACCTTTCATGAGAAGGAGAACCATGATTCGATGATCCTGGAGAGAATTCACATAGATGTGTGTGGAACTTTCTCATTTTCTTCAACAACAAAACACATGTATTATGTTATATTTGTTGATGAATATTCTCGTAGATGTTGGATCTTCTTCATGCAGAAGAAGAGTGAAATTTTCTCAAAGTTCTGTGAGTTCAAGGCACTGGTGGAGAAGGAGTCGGGGAAGCAAGTGAAAGATCTACAGAGCAATAATGGTGGTGAATACATCTCGTGCGAATTCAAAGACTTATGTAGCAAAGAAGGAATTTGAAGAGAACTCATAGTGCCTCATAACCCACAACAGAATGGGGTCACAGAGAGGAAGAACAGAAAGATCATGGGTGTTGCACGAGCAATGCTGCATTGACAGGGTCTACCGATGCACTCTTGGGCGGAACATGCAACACTCCAGCTTTGCAAACTCGTTGTCCTCATAGAGTACTTGGCATGAGTACACCTGAAGAAGCTTTTACTGGTAAGAAGCCCGATATTTCTCATTTGAAGATTTTTGGCTCATCTATTTACATTCATGTGACAAAGGACGCCAGGAAGAAGCTGGAGCCGACTGCAGAAGTTGGGATATTTGTGGGGTACATAGAAACACCCCATAATTATCGTGTGTATTTTCCAGACAGTCGGATGACTGTGGTTTCAATGAGGTGAAAGCCATGAAGTTGTCGGTTGAGAGGGAGCTACACTTGCATGCAGAGGAGGAACTTATTGTTCCCAAATATGAGCCTCTAGCTGTGGATCAGCCACAGGAGGAGATTCAAGTGATGGGAGGAGTCCACCTGCGTAACCAAACATCGTATAAGGCAGAAGTTGCACTACGTAAGTCAGAGATCAAGTTTGAGAAGTTTGATGCGGCAGATAATATAGGACTCCCTACATCACAAGATAGACAGACAATACTTGACTCACTATCGATAATATGGTTCTTATGAGCAAGTGTATCATGATGAGCCATTCTTTTGAATAAGTAAGGTGAACTCACATGGGTAGATGCCATGGTGGAGGAGTATGACTCCATTGTCAGAAACAGTGCTTGGGAGATTGTTCCAAGTCCGGTGGGAAAATCAGTTGTAGGATCAAGATGGATCTATAAGGTAAAGCAACCTATTGATGGGAGCGTCAAGAAGTATAAGGCAAGATTTGTTGCCCGGGGCTTCTCACAGATCGAGGGGATTGATTATGAAGAAACCTTTGCACCTGTCACATGGTATTCTTCCATACGAAATCATCCTTTCTCTCTCAAGATGATGGTCACGGTCATACATTCATCAGATGGATGTGAAGACTACATTCCTCAATGGAGTTATTGAGGAGGAGGTGTACATAGAGCAGCCTGAAGGTTTCGAGATCTTCAACAATGAGTCGCATGTGTGCCGACTCAAGAGAGCACTGTACGGGCTGAAGCAAGCACCTCGTGCTTGGTACACTCGCATAGACAGCTACTTCACCGGGCTTGGATTCTCCAAGAGTGAGGCAGATCCTAACTTGTAACAGATTGTGGTGGAGGGGAAGATTTTAATCATTATACTTTATGTTGATGATTTAATACTAACAAGTGATGAGCAGTTGATACACTCATGCAAGGCAGATCTTGCAAAGGAGTTTGAGATGAAGGATTTGGGCCTCCTTCATTATTTCCTTGGATTGGAAATATGGCAGTGAGAAGGTGAACTATTTGTGTCTCAAGGCAAGTATGCCCGAGAGATACTGGAGAAGTTTCACATGCAAGGCTGCAAACCTATCGACACTCCTCTTCTAAGAAATTGGAAGAAAGAGGATGCTACATCGGCAGAGGTAGTGGATGCCATTGTTTATCGATAGTTGGTGGGTTCGCTCATGTATTTAGTCAATACAAGATCGGACATATGCTATGCGGTGAACCAGCTTTTACAAGCGATGGTTAAGCCTACCAAGCTCTTTTGGAAGGCAGGCAAGCATGTCCTGAGATATCTCAGGGGCACATCTGAGTATGGTTTATGGTACAGACAGATGAATGAAGTGAAGTTGCATGGCTTCACGGATGCAGATTGGGCAGGAAGCCCAACAGAAAGAAAGAGCACATCAGGAGGAATTTTCAGTATCATATCTACGGCAGTTTCTTTGTACAACAGGAAACAAAGATCCGTGGCACTCAGTTCAGCGGAAGCAGAATACATGGCATCAAGTTTAGCTACATGTGAGGCTATTTGGATGAAGAAGATTCTGGTTGGTTTGTTTGGTTCACATTTAGATCCCACTGTGATACATTGTGATAATCAGAGTTGCATTAAACTCTTGGTTAATCCTGTGTTTCATGATAGATCTAAACATATTGATATCCGATATCATCATATCAGAGATTGTGTGCAGTGGAAGATCAAGTGTATGCTTCGTGAAATTCTCACGATCTTCAGATATAGGATATTCTAACAAAGGCGTCACCGTAATAAAAATTCGAATACCATAGAGGCAGGATTGGGGTGAAGGATAATCCCTATATTGTTGAGAGGGAGTGTTGAGATTCAAGAATATGATGAGCTTAGTGAAAAGAGTCGCCTTCAATAAGTGGGCCCGCAGGCTATTTTTTGGCGCAAGTCTATTTTTAGACTATGTCTATTTTTAGACATGGTGATCATATTTCAGAAGTTGCAGGATGCTATTTGTGGATGGTTGATCAAGTTGGAAAAATAGATGAAATTATATTTTTAGAATATTAGGCGAAGTCTATTTATAGATCGCTGATCTAAAAATAGATGCATGTCAATTATTATTAGCTCTTAATAATAATTAGTCTCTAAACAACAACTTACTCTCTTGGAGCACTTTTTTTCAGTGCATAGATGTGGCACATCAGTGGACTGAGGGAATTATGCAATTACCAAGGGTTTACTGGAGCTAATACATGGAGGACTCAGTTAGAACTCAAGTGGGAGAGTTATGACACAGTTGGAAGAGTAGTTATGGAGTTGTATTCAATTTAACTCAGTTAGACTCAGTTGAGCTAGTTGTATCTAGTCTAACAAAATGATACAATAGTGAGAGTGGAGTGAATTAATTAGTTAATAATAACTCACTAATCAACTGAACAATACAACAGTTAACTACAGTGTATGGTAGTTTCAGTGGAGACCCAGTGGAGAGGTAGGTGAAAAGGCAAGATGGACTATCTGTTGTGACTATAATGATGCATTGATTTCATCACACACACATTGGAGTTACCAATGAGGATTGCACAGTCAAGGCAAGAGTAATTAGAATTCATTCTGGGCTATTCTTCAGCAAGGATTGCGCAGTGGAGGTAGGCTAGCAGGGGGCAGAGATCGGTGCATGGATTTGCAAGATTGTTCCTGATTAGTGTATGACGATTGTACTATACTGAGAGCTTGATAAGCTTTGTATGAGGATTGTCATATGATTCCATGATACATAATATATAGTTGGGGTTTTCAGCTTCAGGCTTTCCCGGTAAAAACAATTGTGTTATGTGCGATTATTTTTATTTATGCTTTACATGTGTGTGCAATTAATTTTCCGCAAAAGATTAACAGTGGAATGATTTAGTATCTTAAAAGAAGTTAAATATTGCGAGATCAGGTGAATCTAGGACATATGCATGCTTAGTGCATATAATTTCTATAGGAATGACCCAATTGTATAATTTCATTCAGAAGGCAGCGCAGTAGGCGAAGGGGCTTCACACAGAACTTCAGTAGAGGTTCGAGCAACCACAAGTATAGATTATCGCGCTTACTGAAGAGCGAGAACAGCTGAGAAAAAAAAAGAGCCAACTCCAGGGCCAACTGGACATGGTGACCAAGGTCTTCCAGGAACTCTAGCCCATGGTGACAACCCACAATAATCAGATACCAAGTGACATGGCAGAGGACGACGTAGTCAGACAGTCCATTCATGTCAGTGTGGCCTGTTCGAATCTCAACAGAGAAAACAAGGAGTTGAGGGCAACATTGGAGGCTAGGCTCGTGCTGCAGGACCCGGCCATAATTTACACAGAGAAGATCGCAGAGCGATAGACCCAGATCGTCGAGATGCAAAAAATCCTAAGTACTGCAGCCAAGGAGGCGTATGACCTACTGAAGGGTATCGTCGGGATGCAGGAAATCCTGAGTACTGTAGCCAAGGAGGCGTATGACCTACTGAAGGGTCTACACAAATGCTCCACCTCTCTCACCTTGAAGTCATAGCTAGTTTTAGCAAAGCTATGAAAACTATCCAAACAGATTCAGGAGGCCACAGAACCAAACAGACTCGACCAATTGTATGCTCAAGTAGAGGAGCTCGAAGTCCAGATCCAAAAAATTGAGGAACCTTCAGCCATAGCCAAACAAGCCCTATTAGAGCTCAGGCAGTCAGTGAAGACCATGACAAAAGCAATACAGAAAATAGCTGCTGAGGGCAATGTTTAGATCTCTAACATCTTCGGCAGTCTACCGACCGTCGCGGGAGAAAAGGAGGTCAACCATATCATAATAGAAACAAACCTGATTATGCAAGAATGGCAGCTGGCCATTGACAACTTCCGCGAGCTGAAATATTCTGCACTAACAAAGGTCCCAAAGTTTGGGCCCTTGTTTGGGCACACAGAGGAAAAGGAGCATACAGAACGGGCCACGGAGTCAAGCGGACCAATGGAAACCGAAGTGGCATGAAACAATTGACTCACGACGAGTCAATAGAATGTGGTCAGGGCCTTTTGGGGCCCTTGTTTTGAAAATTAAACAATTTTGTGTTGCAGAGAATAGGTGGCGAAGCACAACCACAGTGGACAAAGAGCTGTCATGGTTGCGAAGGGGTGAAGGGAAGGTGGCGTGGCTATTGCGGAAGCAGGTGCAGATGGCAAAGGGAAGTGACAAAAGACAATCAGTGGGATTCCCAACAATCAGGGAAAGCAGTAAACAACCAAGTAGAAAAGAAGGAAGAACTGTCAGACGCGCTGGCGATGGAACAAATAGGCAGCCGATCAATGAAAAGAAGATGTTGGCTCAGTAGGGATCGGGGAGCAGGAGCCATGGGAGAGATATGTTCATGTTGTTCTATTCTCTCTCTCATCGTTCTATTCTATATCTTGTACTGCGATTGTAATCAGTTCTGCTAGGCACGCTCTGAAGAGTGTTGTAATAGTATTTTGTTGTTAATGCATCACATTCTAATATAAGGCTGTTGTTCTGAGTTCTGTCTTGTGTTATGGTTTAATGGGATATACAACGATTTGTAATTTTTGTTTATCATTCTGATCAAGTTCATGAGTATTGTTATCTGTCTGGTATTTACATTTATACGAAGTACTGAAGTCATGGATGGTTTGCGCATTTACCATGCTTGATCGATACTTGACCCAACCCCGGCCTTAGTAAGGTCGCGGCACACCTCGGGTGAGATACTCTGTTCCTCGGAGCAGGGTGAAAATTCCGGCGTTGTGCTAGACTACTGCGGTAACCCTTGTTGGCCACCTTTCTGAACCTGGGTCTCCCCGTGGGACCACTTTTCTTTCCAACACCTCTTGTGGTCCCATTTGTTGTCAAAGACTACTCATAAAGGGATACTTGGGAATCCAAATCCTTTTAGGATTTCGGGGATCAGAAGCTCCTTTACAATCCATATTCTTCATCCTCAACCCTCAAATCCTCATCTCCTCTACCTAGAAAATCAACTTCCTTGCTTAAAGAGTAAGCAAGCTCCATTATTCATCTCCTCCTAGGGAAAGGGTTTAAGAGGTCACTTGTCACATATTCATTGATATATCCTTTATAAGTGGCTTCCAAAAAGCATCAAGAATTCTCCCATTGATGAATGTCTATAAAGAGAAGGGAGCCTTAGATGTGGTGATAGTGGGCTAAGTCTCCACCGTTTCCATTAACCTAGAATTTGCCCTCTTAGGAACCCATTTTAGGTCCCCTGCTAGTTTGAATGGTACAATTTCTGGCGTCATTTCTGGGGACACGAGACGTGTTTTTTGTTCCCCATATGACATATTTACATATCATTATTGGCGACTCCATTAGAAGAATGAAGCCCTAGTTCTTCATTGAACTTTAAGGTTTATTCATGTAGGGTGAAGCAAGCTTTTTTCTAGGCATCTTCAAATTCACCCTGGCGACTCCTACATATGTTTCATGCATATCTCAAATAGGTTGAATTTCTTTGATAAGTTTCCCACTTTGGATATCGCTAGCATCCATGGGCACCCCAATCATGTCACAGGAAGGATGGTATGTGGGGTACTCGTGTTTGATGGCGACCCAAGCTCTACAATTGAACATGTTGAAATATTTAATTCACATAATTCAAAGGAGAAAGTGGTCCACCAGGTTGTCCTTGTGTTGTTATTCTGTTGTTCCCTCTATGGTCATAACTCATGGTTTCAAAATCATGAACCTAGGAGCATCTCATCTATAGAGGAGTTCATTCATGGCTTTTTAGACATTTTCAAGTATGCCCCACATTTAACATTCAAGAGGAAGCCTTCATTGAGCATCATAAAGAAATTAAGAATCTAAGTGATGAATGGGAAGATGGGTCTTCCTTGGGTCCACATGATGAAAATGATGATTTTGAGAACACATGTGTTGGGAAGGATGACTCCATGGAAAGCGAAGTTGAAACTAACCTTTCATTTCTCAAGGATATTACTCTCGATGAAACCCATTTTGAGAACCTTAAGGAAGGTGATCCAATTATCCCCTTGAAAGATGAAATTGAATATTACTTCCACATTGTAAAAGGGAAATGGGAAATTGTTGGTCCTCAATTTGATTGTTCTTCCATTTATGACACTGGAAAGGAGGATGAGGTTGAGATTAGTTTCTTTTTTTTCTCGAGCATTACTTACGATAACATATCCATCGATACCCTTGGTAATTACTATTTCCTTTGCATGAGGAGGGGCAGTTGGAGATAGTGGATTCTTGTTTTAGGGGAGACTCAATCTTTGGTACTAATAATGATGAAATCAATATGGCTCCCACCTATCTATCTTATGATTCTACATTCAAATCACTTGAGCCTTTATATTATTATTTGGAGGAAGGGAGACCCATTGAATATAATGTTTCATTCTCCCATTTGTCCTTTCCTCTTATTAATCATCTTAAGTCTCCCACAAGTGATTCCATCACCCTTTGTCAAATGACCTCAAGTGTTTGTAATCCCTTTTCCCCTTCCAAGTGTGGTGTCAAGAAAGAAACCCTTGGTGAATATAATTTAACTCCTTGGGAACCCCCTCAGGGTCATGATCAATCTATAATCTCCCCTTTCTAGTGTGATGATCATGGTTGACCTACTTGTGTTGCTCTGTCTCATCAGTATCCTTGTCCTACTAATCATAACCCCTTGAAGGCAATGAAATATGACATAAATGATGAGGGAGATAATATGCCTGAGGTTTCTATCCATAAAGAATTTATGATCCTAGTCATTGACATATCTATATTTTGGTTAGAAGAGAGGAAGGATCTCATGGACTAGATTACATCCTTTTCTTACCTCTTCTCACACAATCATCCATGAGTGGCTATCATATTTTCCCACCTCCCACCCACTTGATCATCCATACAATTTTATACATATTCACTTTGGGATTCACTAAATGAGTAATCATAATGGCATACATATTTATATTGATATTATGATATGTTGGTTGCACTATTTTTATGATTACACTTATTATTAGTCTCGCACCATATGCATGTTAGAGTAGGATGAATTGCATGCTGATTTTCTGCATTAGATATAATGTCATATGATGTTTCTCATGATAGATTAGTTGCACTTAGATTTTAAATTGCATATTTTTATTTACTAATTGATTTTATGGGCTGACATTAAGCATGGGTGATCATTAGACATAGTGAAAATCATGTTGCCTCGTGAGTTTAGTCGTTGATATGTGCAGGTGACAAGTTTGTTATCACAAAATTTCACTTGATTAGTTGCTAATCATACAATTCTATCTAACTGTTTCAAACCAACTTTTGACTGAAGCTTAGCCTCTTTAGTCTGAGAGGGCTCTGTCAAAGGGGTTTATGATATTTGATTATGATAATTCTAAATGGCTAACTCTATTTGAAAAGTAACTTGTTTTTTATGTATGTAGGTTGAAAAGAGTGCAAGCTTGCTACCATTGGGCTTATGGAGTCAACAATCAGTAGTTTCAGTGGCAAGGTTTCTCGACATGGAAGCTGAGGCAGATAAGAGTCTTTAACAAAGGAAATTCACTCATAAAACATAGGAAAACACATTCATTTCATTACTAAAAGAAGTTAGATCATAGAGTTATGAATTCTGAGTAATATCAATGAAATATACTGCAAGTGGTAAAACATAAGATGCAGATCAATAAGACATTAAAAACCCCATGATAATATTAGGTCTGTCAAGAAGAAAAGTCCTCTGTATTACTGATATAAGTCAAATACATAAAAGCAGCAGCTTAGTGCAAAAAATCTCCAACCCTTTACTACTTCGATGATTTGCCTTTAAATAAAAATTATTACAGCAGGGATGTTCTGCCTCTTGGCTAGATTCATCGAATTCTTCCTATGACACCTCATATAACATAAAACATGTCTTTTAACAAGAAAATGACAGCTACACCCTAAATATGACATCTCCTAATAGGAATCAAAATCCTATTTATTACATATTATACCTTATATTTGTGAAATAGTTACATATCAGTTACATGTAAGCATCACATGCTAGAAAATTTTATGACATAGTTCATTACCACTTTACACATTAAAAACCCTCCTAGACATGTGGAACATAACCCTATTTCTTAGGAATACAAGACATTATATTCAACGAAAGCTTTAGATGATGAGCTGTCTCCACTGCGTTTTCTTCAAGTCATAAATGTTCAATGGTAAGGTCCCGTGACCTGTTGGAGGAGTCTAGCTGTCCAAAATTTCCTTTAAACTACTCCAAAACCTTCAAAAAAAGCTCGTTACAAAAACAAGATAGTTTCGTAGCGTCCAAAAAATAGCTTTTGCACTCAAAGTTTTTGCTCCTTTGCTGTTTCATGGTGACCACCAAGACATGACACCTCACCAGCATTAAAATCCCTCCTTGAAAATTGAAAAAGTTCTTTTGGAAGAAAATAGGCTGCTACAAAAATTTTCGTAGCATTTTCTTGGCTTTAAGACTAGGAAATGCTACACGAAATTGTGAAAACCTGCAACATTTCCAGATTTCAAAATTTTATCCAAAAATTGACCTCAAGCTATACAAAATTGGTCTTCAACATGCCACGAACCTTCTAAAACACATTCAAAATCAACTTAATACCCTTGAGGTGTTTCTTCTTCATTAATGATTAGTTGAGCTATGGGCTCCTCAACCACAATCATCTTTAAGCCTTTCTTCTCCAGCTCTTCATGAATCAATTCTAACTGCTCTTGAAGGTTTTTGACTTGGTCCTTCAGTGTTCTATTCTTAGATTTCAAGTGTAGGTTCATTTTTCTGATATGCTTCACCTATCCTCTCAATGGATGAGTCCGTTTGATCAATTTCTGTGTGTTATCTAAGGTCTTTGACACACTATTAACCTGCTCTTTCCAAATTTCTTTCATTTTCTCAAACTATACCTTCTGAACCTTGTGCTTCCTTGCCTCTTTCTTCAAGACTGATATTTCAACATTTTCTAGCTTCAACTACTCCTTAATGACCTCAATCTCTATTTTTTCAATAATTTTCTCTTTTCCATTCCTTTGTTTAATGACTGATTCTTCTTTTACAGGTGAGTATAGGTCAATGATGCTTGGTGGTGGCTAGACAATTTCAATGACCTTTTGAGCTTCTTTAATGATTTCCAAGATCCTTCTAGCATGTCTTGTTATTGGTTTCCTAGCTTGAAACATGAATCCTGTATCCTCACCTTCAAAATCTAACTTCTTAGCTGTTTTTGCTTTCTTGAGCTTCTTTCCTCCCTCATCTATATCTTCAGCTTGGACTATGGGGGTTTCTTCAATATCAATAGCATGCAGAATGTCTTCTAAGTTACCCTTATCCATTGTTTGGCTTCTTGTAGCCCTCTTTCTTCCATCTTTTCTCACTGCTGGATTTAGTTTTACAGGTGTAACAAGAAGTGTATCAAATTTATGCAATGGCTCTATCTCCATGATCACTGGCTCAATTTTCTTTGCCACTGAAGGTGATGGTATGCCTCTAGGTTTAGGAGTTATTTTAGGAGTGATGAAATCTACTTCGAAACCACTGAAAAACGTAAAATATGACCAATCTCTACCTCATATCTTTAACTCTTCCAATACCAACAACTTGATTAAACCATGATGAAAGAGTGAGGTTTCATTTCCTTCAGATTTAGCTTGAACTTTGTCTGACATTTTAGCTAAGCTTCTGTATAAGTAAAAAGGTAAATCAAGAGACCTCTTACCAAAAAAATGTAGCAGAAGCCCAAGGTGGTAGGAATAAACCATATGATACCTCCCTTCACAGGTGAAGTATTTCTGAATGATTAGAAATAGCTTTGAGAAGCTGTCTTTCATGTAGCTCCTTGGGATGACATTTGTGAGATCAATCTCACTATGGTCTGACTTGATAAATTCCTTACATTATTTCATGGTGAACTTGAAACCTTTGAACCATTTTTCTCCTCCTCTAGAAATTCTTGTTACTACTGCAATAGTCTCTGGTGTTACAGTGAGGTTCAACATTACCACCTTTGAAATTGTCCCATTGAAACTGATTGCAAAATCCTTAGAAACTTGCACATGGAATCCTTGCAATCTTTAGAAAAATTGCAAGCACCCTATTCTTCTGAAAATTTCTAAGGCAGTTGTGTCTTCATTCAACAAATTCATATCTGATGGCTCATATTTGAGGTAGTGGCCTCCTTTGTTGGTCTTCCTCTTTGCAGCCATGGTGCTTTTATACCTTCTCTACCTCGCTTGATCAGTGATACCTGCAACTTTTGAAAATGCCAGCAACCAGCTTGGCTTGGTGAAACAACTCTCCAGGACTCAATAGCGTGCAACTATGGAGCAAATAATGACAAATGACTCAATTGGGCAATGTTTTAAAGTTTCGATGACATCCCATGTCTTAATCTTGACTCATACATGTTAAAAATAGTAATAATGACCTCAGCCATGACCATTGTACCTTGATTTAACCCTAAATGACTCGAATGAAATCCAACCTAACACTTATAATGATTGACTGACACCTAGCACCTGATTTGAAAATATAGACAAAAATACCTCTTTTCATAGTGTAGTTAGTGTATTTCCTGGTAGTTTCGCTATGAAAGTATTAGTAGTTTCGTAGCGAAAACTACCCTTTTACTATGTAATTTGCTACGAAAACAGGAAATATTGGCTAAAGTGACCTTTTCGAATAAAAAAACTTGGAAAATGGAATATGTCAGAAAATGATGACTGATGGGACATGATAAGACTTGAATGGGGGTGGGTTTAGACCTTAGGATAGGATAATATGAAAAATTTAATTTTTCCTAATGAACTCTATGACCATACCTTTGACAAATGAAATTTTAAGACTATGTCAAATGATGTTTCACTTTTTCTGAGTGATAACAATGTGGCTCCACTTGGGATGGTGTGCCCCTATGGTAGACCAAAGAACTTGTAGTTCAATTGATATCCATCTTCTTGAAAAAAAAAACTATGAAATTTGTCAAG